>CM072815.1:37352990-37785882 GCA_036937905.1 Salvia rosmarinus | reverse complement strand
TTCCCATTTGGCCCGTCCGAGGCCCGTAACCTTGAGGAAAATCGGCGCCCCCTATTGCTCGATTGGCAGATTTTATTCTCTTTATCCACATGGATATAATTATATTTATGATATATGCATGATCCTTTCCATATAAGATTATGGTAATAATCTAAGGTATGAAATAATCTGAAGTATGGAAATAATCTAGAGTATGGTAATATTCCATATAGGATTATGGTAATATTCCATATAGGATTATGGTAATATTCGTATAGGATTAAGGTAGTGCATTATAAATATAAGGTGTGAGATAATGTCTGAGGCTAATGCGCATAACATCACTAGAATTTTGGCCATCAAGTGTGATTCTCGAAAATTGTGAAAACTCGGTGATTTTCGGTGCATTCTCCATAGCTCGTCCTCGCTCGGCGTTGGAGATTGGGTATCCGGGATCTGATCCGAGGTCAAGGTGGCCGAGTCTCGGCCGTTCGATCCGTTCGTCCCGTTCGATCCACTCGGACGGATCCGAAGGTAAACGTGAAAACCCTACGTGTTGCACTTTAATTATATGAGCGCATGCTGGGTTTATAATCAATGTATGGTGAATTAAACACAAGATGGATCCTCGGGCGAGGGTTAACATAAGTTTTCCTACAGTCCGTGCGCGCGCTGACCCACGCTCGCGATCGCTGGGTGGTCGCGTCGCATCAGAGAAAATCATCGCGGGCGTCTCGCGCCCGGCGGGTAACTTCAGCGTGCGCCAGCCCGTCTCGCGTTTGCTAAGCGTTTCCCCGCCGACCTAGCGATCGCTAGGCGATCGCGAATATCTCTTTCGTCTTGCCTACGCTCTTCGCCAGTGATGGCTTCGCTGACATGGCTAGCGGACGCGAATGCGATCGCTGAAGCCTCATTTCGCCCTCGTCTGCTCGTCGCTGTTCCGTGCTTGGTTTTCAACTTATAAGCTACAAAACACCAAAGCGGACCCAGGCGATATCTTTAAAATATGTAAAACGCCGAGATCGAGACATAAATGCACTTTATTGATCTAAAATCATCTTTAGAAATCAACAATAAGCGTGTAAAATGCGGCGTTTATCAACCCCAAACTTAAATCATTGTTTGTCCTCAAACAAAAACAAGACCAAAAGAAAGAGACGCAAGCAGGGATCGGCGGCGTCGGCAAGGTGATTAACCAATAAAGCCTGAGAAATATCTCAAAGCTCAAAATCATTAGTGCACACGGCGACATTAGTCGACTCGACAATGTCTGACCATTGAAAGCAAAATCTCATTCAATTCAACCCTCGCAATGGCATGTGCGTAATATATAGAGTACACTCGACTCGTAAAGAAATAAGGGCGTGTATGCACTCGAAAATCAATGCAATGCAAAATCTCACCATAGGCTTGCAATTTCTCTAATATCTCCACCACGTCAAATGTATTCAAATTAGGATCAAAGGACTTTTCATAGGTTGTATTGTAGGCATATTGGTTAAGGTAGGATAATATATGGCTAAATGACTCAAATATATTCCAAGTACTTCCGTCTCTATAATCGGCTCATATGGACTTTGTCCATTTCCTTGTTCTTTCAACATGCTATTTGACATTTATTCACTCAAGGTACCATATACTATGATAATTGACTTCCTTTATGTTCATACTATTCAATTTTTTTCTTTTCTTGGCTTTGTAATAGAGCTTATAGGGTTATTCTTTTCACACAGTACCATACTTTATCTTTTATCCCCTTTGCATATCAAAACAAATTTTTCTCCCATTTGATTCCCATATCCATCCTCGCCTCCTCTAATCCGGTTAATCGAAGAATAAGGTCTAATAAAGGCTCAAAGAAGCGACAAATAGTATATATCATTGAATTTAGTGTTTGCGAATATATGGTTTAACAAAGATGGCCTTTTATCTTTTCCATATTGAAAACACATATTGCGGTCTCGAAACGGAAAAGCGGCAAGTTCTAGAAGATAATTACATGCGATATCACACAAATAAAAGAAAGCTGTAACAAGATGTGTATACGGTGAAGCTCAAGTCTCACGGTTTTAGCAAATGGTTAAAAACAACAAGCTAAGCAATCTCGAGTTATCCGTGCGTCATTTCCAACATATCATGTGCCTATCACATGTTTATGAGAAAATTTCTATCATCATTGGCTACATGGATTAACACATTTCACTTCAACTCGTTGATCGGCCGACACAACAAAAACACAAAGACACGATAAAAGCCCAACATATAATAACTTAACAAAACAGCGCAAAACATAAAAGGACTCTCAACCACATCACACTCGACCTCCCCAAACTTATTGTCAGCGATGTGCGATGGAAGCGATAATGTTTGAAGAAGAATGATTGTGAGAGATCTTACCTCAAATGTCGCGCTACTCGGTGGATAGAATCCTCGCCATTGATGATATACCTTGGGACTTAAAAACAAACAAACGAGCGACAAAACAAAGAAAAGAAAGAAAAACAAAATGAAAACATAAAGCATGTAAAATGTTGGGTTACCTCCCAGCGGTGCTAGATTTATCATCGCTAGCTCGGCGTTACCTCTCATCAATCGGGCGATTTGACAACTATGGTCTTTCCAAACTTTCTTGCCCTTGTCTTAGCATTCACTGCGAGACCACCAATGCGTGTGAGTAGCTGCGAACTTGAATGAATCACTCGATTTTTATGCGGGTCAACCTCTTCTTTCTAGCATCTTTATCGAATGGTGGGTTGCCCTTGAGTGCGAGACTTGACTAGCGATGCTTGATGGTGATCGAATAGCAATTTTCAAGCTACGAACTATCGTGTTGCTTGATGGCGTCGTATATTGAAATCTTTAGCTCCTCATCATTGACCACGAAATGTGAGGTCACCTTCTGCACATCAATCAAAGCACGACCGGTTGCTAGAAAAGTTCTACCAAGATTAGTGGTTGATGCTTGAATTGGTATGTCTAATATAACAAAATCGGGAAAAGCGAAAGAAAAATCGGTAGTCCTTGAGTCTCGATAGGGCGGCGTCGTGCTTGCCTCGCGGCCACACCTCGCGATCGCTAGGTGTGGTCACATCGCATGGAAAATCGTCGTGGGCACGTCTCGCGCCCGTTGGGGTGCTTTCGCGTGCATGGCCTTCGTCTCGCGTTTGCTAAGCGTTTCTTGGCGGCCGACCTAGCGGTCGCTAGGCGATCGCTTGAGACATCTCTTTGGCGTGCTCGCGCTCGGCGGTGATGGCTCGCGGCACTGGCTAGCGGCGCGAATCTGAATTGCTCAGAGCCCTCATTTCGCCCTCAAATGCCTTTCGTCCTTTGTTCCATGCTTGGTTTTCAACTTATAAGCCTACAAAACACCAAAGCGGAACCCGAGCGATGTCTTCCAAAAATATGTAAAAGCATTGAGATCGAAGATATCGCGCACTTTATCGATCTAAAATCATCTTTAGAAATCAACAATAAGCGTGTAAAATCGCGTTTATCCGGTCTGCTTATATGAAGGCGATCGCCGAGGTCGTCAAGTAGGTTCTGTCGAAATGCCTCAGAGAAAGCGGATCATCTAACTCTAAGGGAGTTGAGAGGCGTCTCGCTTGGTCACCGCTTTCGACATGACGGGTCTCACGGGTATTATCCTCAACGGCTCGACATTAACCCAGTGTCGAGCCGGTTCGGCAAAGCGGCGGATCTATGCGGTGAGCGGAATCGGTCATACATGACGAAGTGAACCAACTATTGAAAGCACGCATATTGTTCGAAGTCAAGTATCCGACCTGGATAGCCAACCCGGTGATGGTCAAGAAAGGAGGAGGAGGATGGCGAATGTGTATCGATTACACGATCTCAACAAACATTGCCTAGGCTGCTACCCGCTGATATCGATAAAAAGTTGGCGCTTTGGTGGGATCACGAAGTCTTGACTTCTTGGATCTATCTGAGGGTATCACCAAGTCTTGATGAGTGGCGAGGGCGTCGAAACAACCTTCATTACATACTTGACGTCTTTGCATATAAGAAGATGCCATTCGGACTCGAGAATCGAGGGGCCACCTATCGAAGAATGGTGGACAAGATATTCGACCTACATCGGTCAAAATATGGAGGTGTATGTAGATGACATCGTCGTCAAAATCGAGGAGAAAGCCACGTGTGTTGCCGACCTCCGGATTGTCCTCAGCTTACTTCGTAAAGTAAACCTAAAGCTAAACCCCCAAAAGTGTACATTCGTTGTTCGATGCAGGAAATTTTTGGGGTGTTGGGTTTCTGAAGGATTAAAAGACAACCCGTCCAAGATTGAACTATTTTGGAGATGAAGGTGCGAAGACCATCCATGGCGTGCATAAGTTGAATTTGCATATTGCCATTTGAGCCGTTTTCTTTCAAAAGCTGGGAGAAGCAACTCCCTTTTCAAGATTCTCAAAAGGCCGGAGTTCGAGTTGGGATGATAAACACAAGTTGGCATTTGAAGATCTCAAAACTACCTCGCCAAACTCCGCTCTATACATTAGAAAGAAGGAGAAGTCCTTTCCCTATACCTCGTGACTTGGATGAAACCATAAGTGCGAGTTTTAGTGCGAGAGAGACGGGCGTCGTCAACTCCTTGTATATTTCATGGCCGAGCACTCCAGGGCGGAAGCGAGATATCAACCTCTAGAAGCTCGCTTTGGCATTAGTAAATGCGTGAGGAGGCTCGTCCCTATTTCACGCATCCCATACAAGTTCTCACGATCATCCACGGAAAGTGTTGACAAAGCGGAAGCTTGGGTAGAGTGGTGAGGTGGGCAATTGAATTGGCGAACCGCTATCTCTTTTGCCATCGTCGAGCCGTGAGGTTGGGCTTGCTAGACTTTCGTGAGGCTAACTTCACGGAGAAGCCGAAACCTACCGAGCCTACCTCAAACATGCGAGCCGAACCTTAAAGGAAGCATCAGAAATTCTTGGCAAGTCATGTGGATGGAGCTTGGGAAAAGCGGGAAGTGGGACGGGCGTCTTACTTATAGGACGGATGGCGAGATTACCTCGCGCCGGTTTACATTCAAAACTACGAATAATGAAGTGGGTCTGAAGCCTTAATTGCGGGACTTCGCCTAGCTTCGAAGTCTTGGATCTGAGTATGCAAGTTCACGGTGATTCTCGGTCATAGTAAGCCACATCTTTGGGAAAATGCTGGCTTAAAAGCAACATGATGAAGAAATACCTTGAAAAAAGCAGCTACAATAGTCTTTCTCATACTTCCGGTTGGTTCGTATCGAGGGAAGCGAGAATAGCGAGTTGACACCTTAAGCAAACTTGCTTCGTCATCAATGAGCCGCCCGATGAAAAAGTCAAAGCAGAAGCATAGGCGATGCCGATGTCGAAGTCGACATAGTCTGCGAAGAAGAACCTAATTGGATGACTCCCGTTCGAGGATATTTGGAGAAGGCGAATTACCTAACGACGGACTCGAGGCTAGGAAAATCTTGAGCAAATCTTTGCGATACGTGCTTGAGCAGGAATTCTCTACAAAAGTCGTATCTCGGCCTCTCCTAAGGTGTTTGGGTCGAACCGAGCTGAATATGTACTACGAGAAGTACATGAGGGATCATGTGGAAGCCATATCGGACCCGTGCGTTATCAAAGAAAGTCATGCGATGGGGGTACTATTGGCGACAATGTTCAAGACTCGATTGACCTCGTAAAAAGTGTCAGATGTGCGAATTCATGGAAATGTGCGAGGCTACCTCAAACCGACCTCGTCGACATGCAAAAGCCCTTGTTTCATGCAATGGGGATTGATATTGTGGGCCCATACGTAAAAGCTCGAGGCGGTTTAGGTTCACGATTGTCGCTATCGACTCTTGCAAAGTGGGTGAAGCGAACCCTTGGTGAAAATCCCAATGACGCTCTCAACTTTATGCGGAAAAATATTGTGTGTCGGTTCGGCATCCCCATATCCTTGTTTCGGATAATGGGGCCTGAGTTCACGAATAAGGTCTTCAAGAATGGTGTCGAGAGCTTGATTCAACAAAAATTCACCTCGGTGGCCCGTTATCAAGCAAATGGTCAACCGAAGTCATCAACATGACAATTGTGAAGGGACTCAAAACTACGCCTCGACCGAGTGAAGGGAAACTGGGTGGAAAATTTACCACAAGTCTTATGGTCATATCGGACAACACCTCAGACATCGAACGGCGAAACACCTTACAGTTTGGTGTATGGAACAGCGATAATCCGGCGAAATCGGTATGTCGAGCCCCCGTACCATCATTTCTCAGCTGAAGCAAATGGGGAGAATCTATGAACTAACTTGGATCTGCTAGAAGAGAAGAGAGACCTCGCCTACATTGGAGAAGCTCGGTACAAGCAACAAGTAGCTCGGTATTATAACCCGTGTGTCGAATCCGAAACAATTCAGTAGGCGACCGTACTTTGAAATACGAAGTCGATAAGGCTGTAAAGCTCGACAAGTTAAAGCTACATGGGAAGGACCATACCGAGTTGAAGAAGTCCTCGGAAAAGGGTCATATAGGCTGCCCGTTTATCCGGTGAGCAAATACCTCATATGTGTACATCGTTCATCTTAAGAGATATTTTGCGTAAGTGTCGAAAGAAAAAAATTGTTCATTTAGTCTTGTTAAGTGGGTGTCTTTAGGTCCTTGTCTCTTGTTACGTCGTGTTTCATTAATAAAATCTTTTCTTGCATATTTGTCCTTATGCATACTACTCTCCCACTATATAATACCTCTAAGAGGATGATAAACCCAACAAAGGGTAAAATGAGCAGCGTGAGGAGACCACCCTATCGACACTTCTCGACAAATAAGGAACCTATACCTTCGTTTAATCACGGACGAACTACCTTCGTTTATTTAGGATGAATCACCTTTGTTTAATCTGAGGACGAACTACCCCGTTTAATCCGAGACGAACTACCTTCGTTTATTTCGAGGATGAGCTACCTTCGTTTATTTTGAGGATGAACTACCTTCGTTTAATACGAGGACGAACTACCTTCGTTTATTTCGAGGATGAATTACCTTCGATTAATTACGAGGAAGATCTACCTTCGTTTGATTACGAGGACAAAATGTGTCGATGTTTGATAAAAGGAAAAGTTAACGACCTGAAAGAAAAATTTATTCTTGTTTCCAAAATATCGGTAGCATTACGAGGGCGATGAAGGACGGGGAGGTGGGAAAAGCTAAGCGATCTTTAGCAAAATCGGGGTTCGATGGTTCATCTATGCTAACCTATCCTACCTACTACCTCGTCCTCGATCGACACGAGGAGCTCGGCCAGCTCGACCTCTATGTCTTGTCATCCGACCCCGGCTACTCGATAACTGCCGTCTCTCGCGCGCATAAAACTCCTGAGGATGCCTATCGACAATCCTAGTAGTTGAAGGAGAAGCACCGCCCGAGAAGAAGAAACCTCGACGGTCGAGCGAAGCACCCGCTCAAGTTGCGGATGACGAGCTGTGATCTTGTATAGACCGCCTATTTTTTTAGGTCGGCAGCTGCTCCCGAAAGTGCTAGGAGTCCGACCGTACTCACGTGCATGGCTCGAACACCGACTGCGATCTCTAAAACTTTGGCTTGACCTCGGAGATGGTCATTCCACCACCTCGGCGAATAACCACCTCGTATTCGGTGTGCTCCTCGGCGGCCGATTGGCATCATCGCCCGCGATCTCGAGCTTTTCTCAACTCAAAACCGAGCTTGAAGCTCGTCAAATTTCTCTTGAGAAGCCACGAATTTCACATCGACTTCCTCACGCACATGGCCCGGCTTGCCTTCAAGTGAAGGACCTCGACCTCTTATGCTTGAGCTCGGTTGAAAATTTTATTTAGTTTAGAGGAGACATATAAGCGGGTTCGAGGAGCAGTGAAGACAAAAACAAGAAGCATTCTTGATAAGGTGGGAATTTTATTCGAGCCTTTAAGGCGAGTCGAGCCGACATCCTAATGATGCCGTAAGTACATTTGATCTAAAAAAAAAAAAAAAAAAGGGATCAATGACCCTCCAACGACCTCATTTGCCTCCCTCAGCGGCTTGGCTACTACCTCCTCGGCCTCCTTAGAACTTCCGCCTCGGCGATCGTCGCGGCTCACACTGCTCCTTAGCGGATCGACCATAATAACCCGAGCTGGATGTCGATCCAACGGCGAGGCTGCGGCTCGGCGATCGGCAAGGTGAAGAGGAGGCCGGCCTCTCCCCAGCAGGCAGCTCTTGAGACCGTCGGCGGACCTCGGCCTCGCCCGCGGCGGGGCCTCATTCTCCATCACCTCCATACCGTCGTGGACTTATTCAAATCCGGGTAATCCTCGGCAACTTCGCCGAGTGGCGTTGCCCTCGTATTAAGAACCTCGGCCGGCTCGTCGGCGGCCGGAGAACCTCCGGGACAAAAGCGGCCTCTCGGCAGATGGCGGCGGGCTCTCTTGCGAGGCCACCGCCTCGGCCTCCCTACGCCTGGCCGCCTCCACCTCGGCCCAGCGCGGGCCGACCTCGGCGTCTTCGCCACCTCGGCCGCCCGCCGCCTCGGTCGTCGCCCGCTGCGGTGCTCCTCTTGACCGCGTCCGGAGCCGCCGCCTCGGCCACCTCGTGGGCGAGGAGGTCTCTCCTCCTCAAATCCACAGCGGCGCAAGCCTTTCGTTGGGCTGGGCGGCGCATCATTCGAGATAATCCGTCGATTGGGTGGACTTCGTCGTCGAGTTGGTATCTGTGCCGTCATTTGGGTGGACATTTTGACAACATGCCGTCGTGTATTCGGTCACTGTACAAAAGTCTACCATGTCAAACAAATACATCAATACATAACCGTGGCGTGCAAAACAATTGCATTACCTCGGGGAAGGACCGGCGTGCGACACAGGTGCAAGCGATCTCGCGATCGGCGTCGGCGGGGCGGAATCGCCTCTCGCTTGTCGGGACATGAGATGGGCATGGGCGGCGACCTCACTACCTGCTTGACCGACTCCGGAAGGGCCTCGGGCACAACCTTGAGCCACATTGGATGGCTCGAGGTGGGACCTCGATCTCTTCCTCTTCTTGAGGTAAGGAAGTTCACGCAAAGTTAAAATAAATGCCGAGTTAGAACATAAAGCAAAAAATCAATCAGAGCTAAAGTGAAATAAGGGGCCTCGCCTTCACAGCTCTACAGATAACGAGGATCATAAGGGCTCGGCCCATGGCAGCGAGCTCGGCCTCTGAAAAACTTCATCAACAAGGCCGTACAATCCAGCGACTCCTCGAGGCCACCAAGAAGGTGTCATCAGCGACCTCGTCCACTAGCTTCCACTGTATTCCGGATGAGCTGGAAGGCCTCGTCGAGCAAACAAAAGAAGAACTTCTTACGCTGGTTCGGGATTTTTGACTTCGTTTTATTTTGAAACTACGACGGTGATAAATAATACCAACCCGATGAGCATAGACACAGGCCGTCAGCTGCCGAAAAGAATTTGGCATTATTTGGGCAAGAGGTATGCCGAACAATTGTTGCGATTCGAGCATACACGAGAAGGAAAAGGAAGGCGAGCCGCGCTTAAATTTGTCACTCGTATACCGTAACAAAACCCTCGGGCGCGCGGCCTATCCTCCCGTCGGGGGCGACCAACTCAAAGATTTTGGAATAAAAATCTCGAAGCAAGCTCTATTATTGCGGGGGCTTCTAGATACGAAGGAAGCGAAGAAACCACAAAATCCCTCAAAGGCGGAAAGCTACTCTACGAAGAAGGAATGGGGAATCGCGGTAAAACTTCTAAAACCACCGGTGAATCGGTGGCGACAACGACACATCACGGTATCGGCGGACGTGAGACTCTCGAAGAGGAAGAAAAAGCCGTAAAATAACACTTGTTTTAGAAGGAATATCGAAGAAGATGGCTGAGCTGCGGCGGCGGCGATGGAGGAAAATACAAACACTCGGTGTTTCGGAAGACAGATAGTTTTGAGTTTGAAAGTTGGGGCGGATAAAGTGAAATGGGAAAAGGCTTATTGGGAAGTTATTCCCCAGCGTGCACTATCGGGACCTACACGCCGTATACATTAAATGGATGTGGCGTGTTCGTGTTCGACATCGGCACGGCATCCGTGTTCGACCTTGGCGCGGCGTTACATTGACCTCCCGGTGTTATATATCCGAACTCGTGAGATGCGTATTCGACCTCGGCGAGCGGCGAGTGTTCGACTTGACGATTAATGGCGGCGACATCTAACCGTCGGGATTATCGCGGCTCACCGTCGGATCACGAATTTCCAGCGAGGCAATGTCGAACAAGCGTCCTCGTCCATCACGACCTCGACACGTCGTCTTTTTTGGGAGGGATGTGATAGAGATCTGACCCGACTACTGAGGCCGACATCGGGCCCAATATAAGTGGGCCCCAACATTAACTCGGCCTATGTGAGTTCGGCCCGAAGACTCTAGACCAACTACAACTCAAATCGTGAGTGGAGCGTAGAAGATTGGATGCATATCTAAAGAATCCTTATGAGAGACTTCATATTAGAGTCAAATTGATATGGTGGTATATAAATAGAGGCTGATTAGAAGAAAGAGATCATCTACACTCTTTGTGGTAACTTACTTACACTTAATCTGAGATATACTCTCTTGCTCAGTGGGCGTAGATCTATTTCAATGATGTGTTCGGTGCAATAGTACGTCGGTTCCTTGCCCGTACCCGGATGGCACATTTCTTCCACTATGCAGCCTCTGTCGGCTGACCGACATTTGGCCCTTGACCTTGATGGTGGGGTCCTTCCACTTCTTCTCCATGATCTTCATGATAGGTGGTTTGATTAGCAGCGACTTATTCTCTAGTAAAGCGGTTGTTGTGAGATATAATGTTGCAACACAATTAAATATCGTGAAGTGCGTAGTCGACAAGTAATACGAAAATATTAGGATCGAATCCACATGGATCGCACTTTTTAAATCACGCCCGACAATAAATTTTTTGTTTAAGAGAACAACACACGAGAGAAATTAAGCAGGAAAAACAACCTAATAAAGGCGAATGAAACAAAAACTATGAGAATGTTACTATGAGCGAGGTGAAATTTGAAGACGAAATGATAAAACAATGATAAAAGAAGAAATAGACTTGACATCTCGATTCCACCCGTACTCTGTATTAAATATACTTTCTGACTTTATTATTGCCTCATTACCATGACATGAACTTCTCAGATTCTTAGTATTTTCCAAATTTAAGATTATATTCTATAAGTCGTTTGATATATTCCTATACGAAGCTGACTCTTAGAATATCTTTACTAATCCATTCATTTATGCCATAAGGTAAACACATATTCTATGCTATTCACACATAATATTTAAATCATGTTCTTGCGTCCTCTTTTGTTTTCCACTCTATAAGAACTTCCCGAAATTATAGAGCTAAAATCCACCATGGTGATCAATCACAAGCAAGATGAATAAACTCGAGAGAAGAATAGCAAATTAACAAGATAGCGTGAAATGAGCTCGTCACACGAGCATGGGTTTCATCAAAGATCAAGTCCTACAAATTTAGCTCATAGCGAGCTGTTCAACAATATCCGGATAAACAAATGCCATAACAAGCTAAAAAATTCGAGAAAAGAAAGTGAAACTCGTCGCGGAATCACGTGCTCCTTCTTGGATCGTTCTTCTCTTCGATGGCTTCTTCTCCAAGTTGTCGCTCCTCTGATTCCTCCTCCTCCTAATGATTGTGATCTCCCCCAGAATGATTGATAATAATCTCCTTATGTTGTCTATGTCCCCCTTTTAATAACCAACTCTGGCTCTTTTTTGAGTGCAGACGGGCGCACTACTGAGGCCTTGCAACCTCGATTTTCGAGTCCTTTTCGATAGCTCGGCGAGATAACAACCGGTAGCGTCCCTTTTATGCTTCTTGTGGCGGATGCCACGTGGTACGTGGTCCCTGATCTCCTCGATCTTCAGCGAAACCTTTCATGCCAAATCGTTGATCGCCCATCGAGCGCGAGCTCTTCTCCGTTTACAACGACTTCGCTCAGTTCGACTTTGGTTGCTAGCTGTTTGGTATGATTTTGTGATGATTCTTGGTATTGTTTACATGTCATTTTCTATGATTTGTCCTATTTATGCCTTTGGTTCGATTAATATTTATCGATTCGGACTTGCCGTTCGTTTCGATTGTTTTGTAGGAAAAGCGGCGAAAATAGGATGAATTGGATCTGCCAGGATCAGATATAATTGAAGAGCATCTCGGCGAGGAGTTCATAGGTGCAAAGCGGATCGCCGTCGGAGTTCGGACACGAGAAGCGGGCAACGTCAATCGTCGCGTGCGTGCGTGCGCAGCGCCCAGCGCGCTCGCCCGCCGCTTGCCGCCCGCCGCCCGCTCCGCGCCCGCGCGCCGCGCGCGTCCCGCGCGCCGCGTCACTCGGCCACCCAGTAGCGGAGTCAGCCTTCCCAATTAACTCGGCGCTCAAGGCGGCCGCGCTCGCCCTTCGCGACACCACGGCGCCCGCGTCTCCAGCGCCCGTCGGCGCCCGGCGCCCGCCCAGCAGGCAGCAGCGCCACATACCGCGCGCGCCCAGCCTCCGCCGCCGCTCGGCGCCTCACGCCCGTCCGGCCGGAAAGCGATCACCTCGCCCGACCGGCTTTCCGTCCGGGCCGGATCCCATCGCCCGCCCGCTCTCGCGCACCCGTATGCCCAGCGCCCGCCCGCGACTGCCCGCGCCCGCGCGCGCGCCGCCGCCGCCCAATACCACGCCTCCGGTGCCCATCCACGCAGCAGCGTCGCGCGCCCTCCGGCGCTTCACTCACAGCGGCGCCGCCCGGCGCCCGCCCGCGCGCGCGTCTCGCCCGGCTCGCGCATCCTCGCGCGTGATGCCGCCCGTCGGTGCTGCACCTCCGGCCGGCGCTCGATCTCCACACGTCGGCGGCGCTCTCCCAGCGCAGCTGGAGCCCGTCAGCAGCTGGCCTTGCGCCCCGCCTCCACGCGCCGCTGCACCCTCCCGCGTGCGTGTTGCCTTTCAAGCCGGCGTTCTATGAGCTGGCGTTCAAGTTTTAGTCATTAGCTTTTCTCGGTAGGCGTTCTCTTCCGGGGGCGTTATTCAAGTCGAGCGTTTCTTAAGCTCGCGCTCACGTGAACCGCCGTTCGGTTCTCATTTAATATATAAATAGGCGTTAGGTCAAAAGTGTAGGGGTTCTCGGTTCTTATTTCTTAAGCGACGGTGGGTAACCGCCATTTTCTCGAAATTCATTGAGACAACAAGAGATCAAACCACAGTATTGTTTTATGTTCCTATTTCATCGATTGAGTACTTTAGTTTATAGTTTTTATGCTGTTGAATTTATGTTCTTGGATTTATCAGTTTTTGGATTTATGTTCTTGGATTTATCAGCTTTATTGGAATCAATTTCACAGTATTATTGTTTGATGATTGTTATTGAATTCAACTCCATAGTGACAGTGGATTGTGTTCATGTTGCTTTAATCTATTATGCTTCGTTTAATTTTGTTCTTGTTTGGTTGGTTGATGATGATGATTTATATGCAATTAGATTTAGATTGAGGAATGACAAACCCTATGAATAATATGATTGATTATGCTTTTGTTTACCGCTTTCGATTTATCACCTTTTGTAGTTCAACTAGGGATTGACAACCCCTAGCTTAGGATATTATTTTATTTCTCGTATTTCAATTCGGTATGTTTCAAACCCTGTTGGCATTAGAATGTTTAGGTTTTAATCGACTTTACGTATGCGACGAACAATCGCCATTAAGTTTTCCTTGAGGGCGACTCGTGTTAACTTACCGCTTCTCGATTACCTCGTACGATTGCGGTGAATTTGAGTGTGTTTTAGCTCGATCAATTTTGCGCGCGTTCTTGGAAAACTTTAGGCGTATTGTTTGTGTTGTTTGTTTCTGTGTTTCTTTTGTTACTGTTTCTTTATTTTCTCCCACAGTGCGTGTGATCTTGTTTTTGTTGTTGGTGTCATTAATGCGGGGTTACCAATGATGCGAATGTGGTCAAGCGGTGGGGAGGAAAGATAAATAAATGGACAAATTCTTCTTTCGAAGAAGGAGCCCAGTCGATTTTTACGAGGATGTCCGTTGGGCTTGAGCATCAGCGTATGATCCTATCACGAGCAACAAACCTATAATCCATATTGGGATCAACCATCCACCACTCTATGAGGATCAAGCCTCCAATCCCTATTGGGATCAACCACCTCACCATGATGCGAAGAAGGAGCCCAGTTCGATCATGTTGAGGATATCCGGCAATTTATGAGCAACAATATGGTTCGGGTAGAATAACCAACCCGATTTGGGATGTTGGGATCCGCGGCGGCGGCGGCGGCGCCGCCTCCAGCGACACGAATATTGGAACCCACAACATGATTATGGATGGTGTGATCCACATCGACCGCAGCGTCCGCGACAACAGTGGTACCACTCACGGCAGCCACCACCACCTCGGTATCCGTTGGATAATATGGAACCGAATTGATTGGACTTCGCCATCAGCGGTTGGATCTTGTGACACCAAAATCGGTGCTTGCAAGCAAAATTAGAAATGATGGCGAGAAGATGGGCGAGTTGCTACAACAAGATGCGATAGGGGCCTCAAGCTCGCTTTATGAGGCTCGGCGACCACGACCATCGAGTTCGCGATGGATGATAGAGGCGTAACTCTTGGCGTTTAGAGGAACAAGTGGGATGATTGCTGCGAAGTGGGTTGAGTATCAACAACAGCGTCTGCGAGGAACTTCAAACCAATCCGGTCGAGTCGGCGGTCCTTTGTTCTTGAAAGTGACCCGTTTGTCGAGAATGGGATGGGAGAGACATCGGCGAGTTCTTTTGACGAGAAGGTGGAAAATGAGGAAGAATGGGAATGTGAGGATGAGGTGCTAGATCGAGCCACGAGGAAGTTGTTACCGGGATGGTGACGAGGAAGAGTGGGTGCGTGAAGCGATGACATGAAACCCACTCACGAAAGTGAAAGAGCTGCCTCAACATGTAATCGTGTCCACGAGGAGGACACGGTGATAACAAAAGTCGAGGTAACTTCTATGGTATGTCGACATCCTAATTCACCAAAGTCTTGTGCTTTGGGAATTGATGTCATCTATTTTTCTTTGGAGAATAGGATGTTGACTTGTGCTTAAATGATTAGTTATTTGTTGTCTTTCTTGTCCTACATTCTTGTATGGTTCATCGATGCTTTGGCGAGATGGTATTCCTACGGTGAAGGACTATGGATGAGTCGTTGTTGGCCGAACACGTCGTGCTCACGGCGTTAAGCTGAATCTGCGTGGGAGTTGACCACGATTTTTTTGCTTTTCTTTCTTTCTTTTCTTTGTCTTGTTTTGTTGTTCTTGTTGATCTATCATTGTTGTTGAGTTTGTTTTGCTCGGATCGGAAAGTTGTCGGCGAGATGAAGCCGTGGTGCTCCGACTCTGACGCACATTAAATCGATTATCGAAGTATCATCCTCTATAGTCATTTGAGCTTTTAATGTTTTGAGCCTTGGGGCGATGCTCGATTTAAAATAATGGGGATGTTACTCGGTTTTGTATCGTGATGTATTGTTTGTTGCTTAATGATGTGCCTTGTGCTTATTTTGATTGTTTGGACGTAAGCTTTGTCTATGAGAGTAAGTTAGGATCTTGATTTGTCTTGCTGAACTCGTGGTATTGATCAAATTGATTTTGAATTTCGAAACTTTTGGTGATATATGATTTGAGTATAATGTGAATTGTGAGGCGTGATTGATAGAAAATGAATAGGGAAATTGATGTGATTTGTCGGGGCTAATGTTAGGGGTAGTGTTAACATTGTGGTTGCTATATACTTGTTTCATTTATAAATAAAAAAAAATGTGAAAAGAAGTAGAAAATGAGGAGAATAAGCTCCGATTATTTTGTTGAGATTGTTGAAATGGAGGATGGGATTATGTCCCTCTTTCTAGTAAATTGAGAAATGGACATGGGAAACCACGTTAGGAGACTCGAGTTCATGAGAGTTCACCTTTCGAATATTGTTCCAAAATACATTAAAACATTCTTTGTGCTTTATAAAAGAAACTTGTTGCTAAAGGTGACCACATTAGTTAGTTCAGCCCTAACGGAGGTGCGGCAGAGATTACCTTTTTATTTATTGGAAGTCGATTGCCGTTCTTGATTTATTTAGCATTATCTTTGAATTCGTAAACACCAAGTTTGGGGGAATTGCAAAGAGATTTGATTGATTAGAATAAGAGTTAAGTTCATGAATTATCTTCCTATTCTTGTTAGTATAGACTTTGCTTGAGGACAAGCAAATGGATAAATAATGGGGAGTTGTTTGGTATGATTTTGTGATGATTCTTGGTATTGTTTTACATGTCATTTTCTATGATTTGTCTATTTATTCCTTTGGTTCGATTAATATTTATCGATTCGGACTTGCCGTTCGTTTCGGTGTTTTGTAGGAAAGCGGCAGAAAATAGGATGAATGGATCTGCGAGGATCAGATATAATTGAAAACATCTCGGCGAGGAGTTCATAGGCGCAAGAGGATCGCCGTCGGAGTTCGGATGCGAAGAAGCGGGCAAGCGTCGAATCGCGCGTGCGTGCTGCAGCGCCAGCGTGCTTCGCCCGCCCTGCCGCCCGCGCCCGCGCCAGCGTGCCCGCCGCCGCGTCCCGTGCCCGCGTCACTCGGCCACCAGCGCGCGCGGAGTGCGGCGCGTGCTCCCAATTTAACTCCGGCGCTCAAGGCCAGCCGGCGCTCGCCACCAGCGACACCACCGGCGCTGCCGCATCTCCTAGCGCCCGTCGGCGCCCGGCGCCCGCGCCAACGCAGCCAGCGCCACATGCCGCGCGCCCAGCCTCCGCCATCGCTTCGCGCCTCACGCCCGTCCGGGCGGAAAGCGGCGCCTCGCCAGCCCGAAACTCCGTCCGGCCTTGGATCCCAGCGCCCGCCGCCGCGCGCGCCCGCATGCCCAGCGCCCGCCCGCGACTCCTGCGCCTTTGCGCGTCGCCCCCGCCCAATGCTACGCCTCGGCGCCCATCCCGTGGCCTTGCGTCGTGCGTCCCTCGTATTGCACTACTCGGCGCCGCCCAGCGCCCATCGCGCGCAACGTCTCACCCGGCTTCGCGCGTCCTCCGTAGCGATGCCCCGTCGGCGCTGCACCTCCAGTGCCAGCGCTCGATCTCCACACCGCGCTGGCGGCGTCTCCCCGCTGCAGCGGAGCCGTCCGGCGGCGGCCTTGCCGCGCCCTTCTCCCGCCGCCCGCGCACCTCGCGTGCGTGTTGCCTTTCAATCGGCGTTCTATGAGCGGCGTTCAAGTTTTAGTCGATAGCTTTTCTCGGCGGCGTTCTCTTCCGGTGGCGTTCTATTTCAAGTCGAGCGTTTCTTAAGCCAGCTCTTGTGAACCGGCGTTCGGTTCTCATTTAATATATAAATAAGGCGTTAGGTCAAAAGTGTAGGGGTTCTCGGTTCTTATTTCTTAAGCGACCGGTAACACCGCCATTTTCTCGAGAATTCATCGGACAACAAGAGATCAAACCATAGTATTGTTTATGTTCCTATTTCATCGATTAGTACTTTAGTTTATAGTTTTTATCTTTGTTGAATTTATGTTCTTGGATTGATCGGTTTTGGATTTATGTTCTTGGATTTATCGACTTTATTGGAATCAATTTCACGGTATTATTGTTTGATGATTGTTGTTGAATTCAACTCCATAGTAATGATGGATTGTGTTCATGTTGCTTTAATCTATTATGCTTTTCGTTTAATTTACATTCTTGTTTTGTTGGTTGATGATGATGATTTATGTGCAATTAGATTTAGATTAGGGATGACAAACCCATGAATAATATGATTGCTTATGCTTTTGTTCTTGCTTTCGATTTATCCACCTTTAGTAGTTCAACTGAGGATTGACAACCCACAGCTTAGGATCCTTGTTTTATTTCTTGTATTTCAATTCCGGTATGTTTTAAACCCTGTTGGCATTAGAATGTTTAGGTTTTAATCGCTTTCTATATGCGACACGAACAATCATACTGTTAAGTTTTCCTTGAGGGCGACTGGTGTTAACACCACGCTTCGATTACCTCGTGCGATTGCGAGTGAATTTGAGTGTGTTTTAGCTCGATCACTAGCTCGACTTAATTCTGAGCTCGGCTTGATCGCGAACTCAACCTTATGCTCTCTCTCTCTCACGGAGTGCGGTTTCGACTTACGAGCTCGACTTTGGTTGCGAGCTCGTCGTTCAGTTCGGCTTTTGTTGCGAGCTCGTCATTCTTGAGCTCGGCTTGTTTATGAGCTCGTCATTCTTGAGCTCGACTTACATTGCGAGCTCGTCATTCTTGAGCTCGGCACGTTTATGAGCTCGTCGTTCTTGAGCTCGAACACATTGCGAGCTCGAGTGTGGTCAGTTCTCTCTTCTGGAGCTCGGCTTCGAGACTTCGCTCCAGCATCCTCTGTTTTCTTTTTTCCTTTGAGCTTTGACTTCGTCTTTCGAATTCAACTTTGCTCCTGCATTACTCCAGCCTTGTTCGTTCTATCATTCCTCGTATTTCGAAGTTAAGCTCGCTCACGAGTTCGGCCTTGTTTGCGCGTTCGGCACGGAGTTTGGCCCGACTCGTGGACTTCTACATCGTCTTCCTTGCCGTTCTTCACGCTACATGCCATAGATTGATTAAATAAAGCTTTAAAAGAACATAAAACCCTTAAAAGCACCCAACTCAATCCTGCGCACGCTGCGAAAACCTGACATAAACACAAACAACACAAACACACGAACAAAACACATAATACTCAAGGTTATTATCATCAAAAGGTTACATAATAACTCTTTTACAAGAGTTATTAGCGATCTCGATATCGAGAACTCTATGAGGGCTTCACGGTGAGTCGATTACCATGAGCGGCTAGCTACGTTTAAATTTTATGGCGAGGCACGCGAAATTTCGCGTCTCTTTTCTCGTCGGTATCAACCAAGCGAGATGCATCCGTGACAGCTCATGAAAACACTCTCATGTCGATTCGGTCATTCGGCCTTGCTTTAGGTTGAAATACTCTTTCTTCTTTCTTCTTCTTCTTTCTAGATCTTAGGGATGTCTTCCGTATAGGTCTTCTTTGAATTTATTCCACATAAATGCTTCAACTCGGTCTCAAATAGAGTCTTCATTTGGTCTTCACCCAAAGAGATTGCACTAATCATCGTGGCGTAGCATGAGATAAGCGCTCTGGAAGATCTGATGAAGAAAGTTGAAGATTAAGCTCGAGAGCTCGAATCCATAACTTTCGATATCACAGTTTTTCGGTCCGTTGAATGTTGGCGGAGTTTATCGAGAATAGTTCTTCAATCTTTCTTGCCGATGATGGTGTATTTTCATATCTGGTGTAAGTACCGATTTTTTTTACGGGCGCATGTTATCCTTTATAAATAGAACAACCAAATACCACTTTGGTTTATCCATCGGGATATATATATATATATATATATATACATTAACAGCGTCTCCAATCATCAATATATACAGGCATCATATACAAAGTTGGCATTATATACATTAACTTAGCGCGTCTCCAGCGGTTAAGTATCGACATGATACTCAAAACTAGCATCGGTATCCTCTATGTACTTGGTGTGTGGCATCAAAATCTAATCTTTGCCATAAGGAAAAATCGATACATGGTTTGTGTGAAATGGTTCTTGCTATGAAGGAACATATTTCTCTTAAATTGGAACTCGGTAATCAATCGGATAATTTTCATGAATTGAGCATCTTTATTTTAGGAATGAATAAGATAATGTCATTGTTCATAGGTCGTGAGAATTTACAATCTCACCAGGAAGAAATAAAAGTTGCATCATTCTATATAGAGAGGTTATGACAAGCGATTAATAAATCGAAATATTAAATCGAGGGTTGTAATCCGACTAACGGAGGGTACAAGAAGAAATTAATGGCTGGTCCTTGATTGAAAACTTGGATATAGGGTCCGAAGACACGAATGAAAATCAACGAGATCCTTTGGTCGTATGGGTTGGCGGACCCATCACAATCATTCTCAATCATATGGTGTTGTGGTTTTAAAATGACAAGTTTATAATCGTCGGTCGAGAAAGAAAATCTTCAATCCGACTTGGTAGACAATTCGAGGGGTGTGATTCGATCAATAATTCCTGAAACTAGGTCATTGAGTTTCGACTCGGATGACAAAGCGGTCGATGGTTTCATGTCTACCTTATCGTTTTGTAAGGATGTTTGTGAACAACAAGGGTTCATCTGTGATTAATGAGGGTCCTTAATCTATTGGTCTTACTATCATATGATTGAGGTTATTGAACCTTGTCTTAAGACATATCATTATACTCGATTGAGTACGCCATTCTAGCGGTCCTTATTCTATTAGGCGTGACTAAACTTCTAATCTCATCCTTGCGAACTCTAATTGAAAGGCAACAACCAATTCGAAGTTTCATTGCGGTGGACAAACCAATCGTAAAAGCTATACTCATGTCACTCACACGTGCTTAACATCCGCTTGATCGTAACTCGATATTACTGGTCATCATTTCTTCTTCTTCATTGTATGCATATAATCATTCGGCGTTCGTTGCTCGATCTTAAGGAGACTATCTGGTTTAGGCGCAACCTAAAGCATTCTGAGTTCTCCTCCCGTTTTTATCTTGCGGTAAACATTACTATCCATGGGATGCGAAACATAATCAATGCGATTGAAAGATGTGGCATACAATGGATATCTATTCAAGGAAGGGTATAACATTCTTTTCTATTTCACTCGTATACTCTTATATCCTTATGCAATAGACATTCATCATTTGGACTTCAGAAAAAGACTGAATGGTATCTTAATATAAAACAATCGTTCGACGTCTAGCTTTCGGGTAAAAACTAAGTAGTATGTTGACGTGGTACAGTTACTCATCGTCTAGTCTTTAGAAGACTAATGGGATATTCTACTTTGTTCACTTTTAGGTTTCTTTCTTCTATTCGTATTCCGCATCATTCATTATTCTATATTTGTTCCCGTAAATTATTCTTTCTACTCATTCATCACTAAGCGCTCTTTCATTGGTTTCTTGTTATCGTTGTAATGGAAACAACAAGTATGCCATTCACAACTCCTTGCGTAAAGAGGTTGGGATCCGTGATAGTGCGAACCTCTAGTTGAATTATCGCTTGATCATCGTAGACTCATCGAGTTCTCGTTCTCAGATCCATTAAGATCGGGATTCTTATAGATTCTAAGTCCTCGTTCTTGTTCTTCCTTAGTGTTAGTTCGATTGGAGATATCTTATTGTTCTCGTTCTAAGTTCAGCCTTAAGAGTGATCATGCATCTTAAGTCATGTTCTCATGGGAAAACATACTCATTTGTATTATGCTTCTAGAATGCTCTTCGTTCAATCATAAACATAACTTCGTAACACATCGACAATCGATAAGCATTCTTGCTCTATTCTCGTTTCATCAACTTTTTTTATAGGTGAAAAAATTGAAAACATAACTTCTTATTTTCGAACATTTCGACCTCATTCATTTCAAACTTTTCAAAACAATCCCATCATGGATTTTTGAAAACTTTTCTCAAGCGCATCATATAACTAACTTTCAAAATAAATTAAACCTTTGAAATTATTTCCACATTTCCATAACTTTCATCAATTTCAAAACAACTTTCGGTTGAGATAGTTACCTTTTCCTCGTTGAGCGGGAACGGCGATGAAGTGCGGTCTGAGGCAATCAAACAATTACAATTTCTAAACTCGACTCTCGACTTAGAATTCGAGAAGGGTTTTAGGGTTGGGCGAACAAATGCTCGATACCACTCTGTAACGACCCGATTTCTCAAGGAAGTGCGGATAAAGCGGATGCATGCTGGTATGATAAATGTAGAAGATATATGTAATTAAATCAATCGAATGACCATCAAACTACTCATAATGCATGAGCCGAAAAGGATAGGCTATTCGAATATAATTCAAGTCACGAGGACTTATCAAGCAGGTTCAACATCGAATATAACCTGATCGAGGTGCGGTTTTAAGGAGCAGTGCGACCTCAAGTTGATAGCAGTAAATAGTAGTCATAGTAAAAGGACACAACAAAGACATCGAGTTTGGCGACAATAAGCGTGTGAACATACGTATGACAATGCGTGCTCGAGGTCTTGAAATCCTTCCAAAATCACGATAAAACACACCCTCTGCGCGCCTTACCACTCGTCATCAATCCACCTTTCACCAGACAGCCAAAATGATATGCGGGCTAAGTACAAAAGTACTCGGTGGACACATTGCGAAAATATTTTCTTTATAAAATATTATTGAGCCCAGCGATAGTACATGGGGTGTTAGTGAAAATATCCGTGTCTACAAAACATTTATTTTCTCAGCGATCGGTCGATCATTTTCTTTCACGTTGTTCCATATCTGAACATAATCATCACCATTCGTTCTCGTAATCATATCATAATCGTGCCGTGCGAACTATAGGGTGGCCACCTACCAAAGGCCGTGACGGTCGGTAGCGAACCTTAACACCACGATCGCCATTGCGTACACAATCCGGGTAGCCATCGCTAAACCCGTGCATCTTTTAGTTATCGGAACAACATCGTACCACGTTGGATATACTGACCAATTCTCAATAACAACCTCGGATATGGCAACAACAAAGCGTAAACATTTGGCGATTAATAATCATGCATGTGGTTGAAAACATAAATATTTCATAAAGCTTTAATAACATTAAAACATGCTTTGAGTATATGCAATATCATTTTGTTTAAGGAAGCCCACGCTAATCTTGAGCTATCGATCTAAGCAAAGCAAGGTGTCGTTGTACTTCCTCAATGACTAGTTCGTATAAGTCCTTCATAAAAGAAATAGCCTCTTAGATTCCTTTCGATTGATCGACGATCGATAATTAAATCGACTTCAATTCCCATTGAGGGTTGCTGCGATTACTAACTCGACATTCGAGACTTACGGATTAACATTAAATGTTGAATCCGTAACTTAAGTTTGTCGATAATGTTTACTTCTCATAAAACGTCGAGGAATGTATAAACTACATAACCGTTAGTCGTATTGAGTTATCGTATGCTCAAATGTATATTGTATTAGGAAATCGTCGTTGAGTTTAACGTTTGTAAAATGACCTTTGATTTTTATAACTTAAGAATTCACGTTTGAGTGTCTTTTTGTTAAAAGAAAACATTAGTTTGTAACTAACTTTGTTCGTTTAATTCTTTCTTGAATTATCGAAATGTATTGAGTTATTGTAGATTCTCGTTTATTATGTATTGGATCGTTCGTGTTTGAGGAGTTGTTTGTCGATATAAATACAAACATAAACCATACAACATTATCTGACATCACTCACATATACTATAAAAGTATTAGAAATTTCTAATTTATAATATCATTCTCTACAACACTTGTGCATATGTGCATAAGTGTTCCATTCAATCCATATCATCATGATACATTCATTCTAAACTCATATATCATCATCACAATAATCAAAATCAAACTCATACTTAATTAATTAGTATTATTTTCAATAATCTATAATAATTTATATCGTGTCAATAAATTCCAATTTAATCATGTTATACTCATATCATATAATAGAGTTTAAATACCAACTCAATACCATAAACGATAATTAAATCCATGATTAAATTATCATACTATTTTAGTTTCACTATTCACAGCACATTTATATTCAATAAATTCCTCATAAATCATATTATGTTTACAACATATATTAAACATAGAATATAATTTAATATCATCATCAAATGTTAATTACATGATTAAATTATCATGTAATTTTGAATTACTATTCACAGATTTATATTCAATAAATTCCATATCATTCATATTATACTCATATCATATTATAGAATTCAAATACCAACTCAATACCATAATTGACAATTAAATCTATGATTAAATTATTATACAATTTTCGGTTTCACTATTCTGTGATTTATATTCAATAAATACCACATAAATCATATTATACTCATATCATACTATAGAATTCAAATACCAATTCAATACCATAATTCAACAATTAAATCTATGATTAAATTATTATACAATTTTCGGTTCACTATTCAACATGATTTATATTCAATAAATACCAAATAAATCATATTATGTTTATAACATATATTAAACATAAAATTTGATTTAATATCATCAACAAAAATTAATTTAATTTTGAATTTACTATTCATAGCGATTTATGTTCGGTAAAATCTACATAAATCATATTATGTCTACAACATATATTAGACATGAAATAATACTTAATATCATCAATCAAAATTTAAACACATGAATTAAATCATCCTATAATTTTTGGATTTACTATTCACAATACTTTTAAACAATAACAACAATTTATAATATGAACTAAATGCTTGGAATTTTGGTCATTACACATATATCAAATATGTGTTCGATAAATTCCAACAAAGCATAATAGATTCATATTATATTTTAACATCATTTATCATATTATTTTCAACAAATAAAATTAAAATCCAAGCTTATAAAAATAAACAATTTTGACCTTTTTGAAGAAAATAGGAGAAGTGGTTCGATAATTCCAAGATTATTATATGATGTTCATCATATATCAAACACTAAATCTCAGCTATTTTCAACAAATAAAATCAAAACCATGGCCTAAAATACTTAAATATATTATGTCCTTTAGTGAAAATCGAGTAGTGTTTGATAATTTCAAGATTAATATATGATGTTCATATCGTATATTAAACACTATCTACTCAATTATTTTCCAACAAATAAACTCAAAATAAATCTCAAGAAAATAGAATAAATAATTCAAAATTCTCATATTTATTCTACATGCTTCTAATACATCAACAAGCAAGAATATGAAATAACATTCACAAAATCATGCTTCATCTTTTGGTTTTAAATATTTAACAAATACGAAAAATATTAAACATGCTCCAAAAATTACCAAACTTTAAATAAAATCTTAACATATATATCTAAGCATATTTCATTGACTTGAGAGCATTTGATGGCTCAAAACTCACGAAATAAATATGGCCGAAAATAATAAGAAAAATAAAATAAATTCAGAAAAATAAAATAAAACCATAGAATCGAAACTTAGGATGAGATCTACCTTGCTATGGTCTTGGATTAATTGTTTGATGGAGGAATGAAGGAGAAATGAGGATTTATGTGTAGAAGGATGAAGAAAATGAAGAACAATTGTGGAGAGAATTTTTATTCATTCTCTCTCACAATGTTTACGGTAGAATGGAAATGAATGGCTGAATTATCAGCCTTAGACACCATTATGGTGTCACACAAAAGTGATCAAAAGGTGGGTAATATGTTTTTACCCATCCGGGTAATATAATAATGGGTATTCAAATTATATCGCGCTTTCGATTAAATTCTCGGGATCTTGAGGTTCCATTCTCGTTAATAGACTCAAAATGATTTATTTCATAATTTATAGTAATTTTATGAAGTTCGGTTTGATCAGATATGTCGGTCGATTAATCATGAAAAAATAGCATCCGTGATTAAATTAAATTCTTCTAATTTATAATGATTCTTGGAGCTCTCATATTTATTTTGAGTCTCATAAATCATTTCTTATTAATTGGAACCTTGTTTGATTACGGTCCATTCGGATCGATTCGTCTTAGGTATTTTAGTATCGACGTTTGATAAATTCTTGAGAATTTCGTTCGAAATTCGATTCTTCTGAATCTAAATTCATAAATACATATATCATCATTATTGTGGTTGTTCTCATTATTTTCTGATCAGCTCGGATTAGAAATCTATCCGACTTGTAAAATGTACTTTTGAGTCGTAGGACAAGTATGTCAGAAAATTCTAACTTCATTGCCTCCACATAATTTCATGTCTGATTCTAGAAGCGTAATCCGTTTCATGAGATTCATTCTCGAACTTCAAGTATGAGTTCGAGGTTATTCAAAAACCTAATCAGTTGGATTAGTCACGAGTTTCTGATTTCTCAAATTTTCAATCTCCGAATCGATTCTAATTCGTTTCTTTAGTCATCTTAAATACATTTAAGATCTTAGAACTCCAAATACTTGGTTTGATCTTTACTAATCAAAGTTTATATTTTTATTTTAATTTTTTTTTCTGGGATATTACAGTTCCTCTGTGTCCCTACAAAGAAATGAAATGACGTTACGGGTGTGGTTTCTTTTCGCCATAGATTGAACGAATTGGGTGTATCTATCTGAAAGGTTGATGTGCAAGTTCTTCGTCTTTTGCTTGAAGAAACTACGCTCCGCCTCCTCTAAGAACTTAGTCTTCTTTCGAAGACAGACAGATTCTTACTCCAGCAAGGCCCCATTAAGAGGTCGTTGTCGGGCGACTACAGTGCGATTCATACTAGATATTGTTGTCCACTCCGTTAGATGGCTGAACTCCTTGAAGTTAAATTCCTTGAATACGCATTGCATCTTCTTGAGCTTCTCCATTCCAGTTTTCTTCAAGCAAGCTTTTGAAGTCTGGGTGCTTCATCCACATGTTGAAGAACTTAAATAAATGGTGGTGTCGTGTTACCTCTCCAAAAGGCGTGATCGACTCAGGCAGTGGTCGTAAGGTACCTCTCGTGAGAAAATTTGTCTGCAAAAGATTGGCATCCGTCTAAGCATTATTAATCAAAACCACTATCAATTTTAGAATAATTCACATCGATCCCGTAAAGTGGTATCCCGTCGAGGCGAGTCCTCAAGCCCCAATAGTGTCCTTATCTTCGCTCGGTGGTTTTCGGCCTCGATCCTCATCGGGTCGAGACATGGTTGAAGTCTCCCGAAATGATACGGTCTTGATGGCGTCTGAAGGATCATAGAATCCATATTACGTCATGGACAACCTACCAAAACCATGAACAATCGAACATACAAAAGTACTATTAGTAATAAAGCAAGTAATATTGGAATGGATAACCTGTTTTGTAATTAATGACATCAACTTTGACTCGGCGTGGGTTCCGAAGAGGAGGATACATCCTCCTTTGACCTCGTCAAAGTCGTCTTGTACCCAGCTGTTGAAGTACTTATGAAGAGCGTCTTGAGCTTGACTTTGTGAGCTTGGTCTCGATGAGTGCGATGGTATCCATCTTGTCTTTGGAACATATTAACAGCTATCGCCGACTACTTGTAAGCCTTCTAGATGTCTCTAACATTCCATGTTGTAAAGATCATCGATGCGATGGGTTATAGTATAATGGACTCCCATTCCTCTTGGCGGGTGATGTGGGTCATTGGCATTCGGTTCGAGTGGTACATAAAGCCGAGAACTCCTCAACACTTTGATTCTTAAATTTCTTAGGTTCAACACTTCAATCTCCTGCAACGTCAATCAAATAGAAATCATTGAAACTAGAAGATGAGGTAAAATATACCATACAGTCCGGTGCATCCATATCGTGTATCGGGTTCACCGCGAGATCGACCACTACATCAGTGTATGGTCTCGGACTAGCCAATTGAGTGGGACTGGAATGATCCTCATCGGGAGACTGGCATGATGCGCCATGTCGAGGGGATAGATGGTGTCCAGGATGCTTGGGTGCATCTCGCTCGGCTCGCATGCTTATCTTCATCGGACTTCCGACTTATCGGTCTTTGGACAATGTGATGCCAGTGACACGGGCGAGGAACTCTCGATGCAGATAGGAGGAAGGGGCCTCGGTTTTCATGTAGGCATCGATGGGTGCTGGGCTCGAGCTGTTCTGGAAGGATGTCTCTGGGTGCCGAAAATCAGAGGCCTGCGAAGACCACTTGTGGGCGTAGTCAGATGGGGATCACGCGCGAGTGGGGACAAGTGAGGATCATAGGGGAATGTGCACGAGCATGGATGGTCGAGGGACATGCGTGGATGAGAGTCAGTGCACGAAGTCCCATCATTTGGATGTCGGTACTGCTACTTGATGTGAATGAGCGAGTGATGGGGCTTCGTGCTCGATCCATTATCACCATCCGGTGTGGGCATCCGGATATCTTCGTCGATATACTCGGTCTTCTACATGATGTTTCTATCCGAGTTCTCAGATCGGATATGCGTATTGAGCATCTTGGACCTACTGTTGATCTCAACTCCACATATCGTAGATTGGGAATTCGCTTGCAGAGTGGGTTGCGTCACGGAGACATTCCTTCGTCTCCGTCAGTGCAGGCGATTAGGGTGCCTGAGACACCCCGTTGTTCACTTGGTCTCGGCCTAGGATCATGTCCCCGGGCTCGTTGCCATGTACCATCACCTACATTGTCATTCCTTGGTCCTCATGGGGGTTTAGGGAGACCAGAGGTCAGTAAAGGTCATCACTGTTGAGGCCAAAGGCCGAGGCTTATTACCGACTTGCACATCTCGGGGTAAAAATCAGAATTTGATAACTTGCATAAACATATTACTCGTGTGCAACCTAAAGTTAATGTGTTCGATAGGTTCACGTAAAGCATCTCGAGCACATGAAACCTAGGTCCATCTATATGATTCTTGGCAATCTTTCTATAGTCGACTTTAATAGGTTCTTCTATAATGACGCTACTTTCCTCGAGCATTAGGGTTCAGCTCGAGGTAAATTTGGAAGAGGCCGATGCATTGAGTTTGTGAATTTAATTATTATATGGCATATGGGCCCGTTTTGTATCGAGATTTTTACGTAGTATTTTTAGGCTTGATTATCTAGAGTCCTGGTTTATTAAAACTTCTTTTGTAAATTAGAGTTCTACTTTGATTAGGAGTCGCTTCTTTGATAAAGTTAGACTTGATTTCGGCTATATAAAGGGCATGTAAGCATCTGAAAATATTCATTTTGATTGATCGATAAATGTAGTTTATTCTCTCTTCATTAGCTCTTGAATTTTCTTGTGTTTGCCGAGAATTGATTATCGACATATCGACGAGACATTCATCCTAGTTAGGTGTGTCGTTCATAGATCCCAGGAGTTCTTTGCGTCGACTATCTAGTTGGGGTATGGCGAAATCTTGACCTATATCGCTTGAGGTTATATTCGAGGTTTTGGAATATTCCATCTTGTTCGTTCTTCCGTTCGGTGTCGATAGATCCTTTGTACCAGAGGATCGTATCATTTAGTATCGGTGACCTTATTGGGTCGGTGTCTCATGGGTTCGCGGATCGCGTGTGGATCCGGTCTTATGGGAGTGAGGATGATCGTCCCGCATTGCCATGAGGCTTATCACAGGTTGGATATAAAATTTGGATTCCGCATTTGGTATCTTGCGAGGCTAGTGAATTGAAGTGGGTGAGTTCGTTTGATATAGGTGACGACTTGGTTTGAGGACAAATCCTTTTCAAGAAGAGAATGATCGCGACCCAGTTTTGTGAATTTAATTATTATATGGCATATGGGCCCGTTTTGTATCAAGATTTTTAGTAGTATTTTAGGCTTGATTATCTAGAGTCTAGTTTATTAAAACTTCTTTTGTAAATTAGAGTTCTACTTTGATTAGGAGTCCTTCTTTGATAAGGTTAGACTTGAGTTTCGGCTATATAAAGGGCATGAAGCATCTGAAAATATTGACTTTTGATTGATCAATAAATGTGAGTTTTATTCTCTTTCATTAGCTCTTGAATTTTCTTGTGTTTGCCAGGAATTGATTATCGGACGTGTCGACAGAGACATTCATCCCTCGTTCGTGTGTCGTTCATAGTCCCGAGTTCTTGCGTCGACTATCTGGTTGGGGTATAGGCGAAATCTTGATCTATATCACTTGAGGGTTAGATTCGAGAGGTTTTGGGATATTCCGTCTTGTTCGTTCTTCCGTTCGGCGTGTCGATAGATCCTTTGTACCAGCGAGGATCGTATCAGAGACCCATCTGGAAATTTAAAGTCGGTGTCGAGTCGAGCCGAAACTTCGATGGGCATATGGCACATGTGAGGAATACCGAAGATAGCATACAACATGTGCTCTAATTTGTTCCATTTCATCCTCCACCTCAAGCCGGAATACAATCCATCCGTTGGGATGATGCGATATCTTAGTGGTCCGGGTCCATTTCTAAATCGTTAGACATTGCAGTATCCTTTCGAGCACCACAGCAAAAACTAAGCAAAGAATACCCTATTCTTAGGAATGGGAGTGTAATCATTTGGCTTAAGAGTAAGCATCTCATTAACAATACTTACCTGAAATTTGGAAAGCGCAAGATTGGCCTTCCGTGCAAGGATTGGGTGCGCAAAATTCCCGACATTGTTAAGAAATTTGGAGCTTGGCGTGAGCCATCATCTGTCCTATAGGGCTAGGATATACTGCCTTGTGGGTCAACATTCATGCCAGATGCACGTGCATCGAGTATAGGTGGGGGGGCCATCGGTAGCCATGCACGGGGATGGGTCGTCGGGTACATGAGTTATGTGCGTAGACATGGATGGATCGGCAGGTGCCTGGGCACCTTGCCCATATGAGGACCGATCGGCGGACGTACGAGCACCTCGTGTATAGAGAGATGGGGATCCGTGTGCATGCTAGGACGAATGGGGGTTTGCGGGCTACCAGACGTCATGCGTGTCAATCGCACATTGAGATGGGTTTGTAGATTCACGTGCACATCATGCATACAGGGACGGGGGACCGTACGTATGCTCGGATGGGGGATGTACGAGCTATCGGGCACCTTGCTTGTCGTTCGCGTGTTGAGGCTGATGGGTCCCATGGGCGTGTCGGTGTGGTATCGACGCTGGACTGGCGATGGCTCCCGATCGTCCACGTTGTCCATGGGTGACTTTGTGAGAGGATCGAAACTAGACTTGAATGGGCCATGATTGATGCCTCTCATGAGCACAATTTCGGTGGCTCATGCAAGATCACTCGGCTATGGCCCAGTATAGGATCGATTGCTTAACAAGGTGGATTTGCCTTCTAATTTAAATAAAGATCTAATATTGTAAGATTGGCGGGTAAGGAAGATATCCTTCCAAAAAGTAAGGTTTATTTTGAGAAATAATGCTGAGGAGGCTCGACAAATGTGGTAATGTTTCAAAAAATAAATATGGTAACAGGTTACGCACAAAAAGTTCCTTGTGCGGTACGACATGGGATGGGTGGCGTCCTCATCGACATGGTGGTAGTGATCAGGCGAGGCGGCGTGACGAGCTCCAGTGATGCTAAAAATAACAGCGAGATCTTACATGCAGCAGGCGTGTCGAGCGATGGGGGTCTCCTCGCACAATAATCGGTGCGATGAGATGCTACCGAGGTAGGCATGCGGAGCTGCTGCCTAGTCTTGCGGTGGTTCGACCGCGGCGACAACGTGTGCACCCGTGCCTGCCCGACCTTGACATCCGATAGGGAGGAGGGCCTGGCGCGATGGCGCACAATGGGGTAGGGGCTCGGCGGGCGGCTGATGGCGTCGACAAGATATCTAAATGCACACCAAACAAATGTGGCGACCCGACTTCTCAAAATGCGGATCAAATGGATAAATCCGGTATGATAATGTAGCGGATATACACATAACTAATCAATACAATTAACCATTTAACTACTCATAGCTGCATGAGCGAAGGAATAAATAATTGATACCAACCCAGTCACGAAAGGACTTGAAAAGTTCGATATCCAAATGTAACTCAATGGGGCACAATTCGAGGCAGTGCGACCTCAAGTTCAATATGATAATGAATAGCGGTTATAATCAAAAGACACCAAAACAATATTAGAGTTTAGCGACAATAAGCGTGTGGACATACGTATGCGATCTGACGAGGTTACAGAAACATTTCTACTATAGCAGCAAAACACATCACTCGACTCTGCACCACCTCGCACTCATCGTCAATCCACCTTAACACAGTACATAAAAAGCGAGATGTAGGGCTAAGTACAAAAGTACTCGGTGGACTCATTGCGAAAATATTTTCTTTGTAAAGTTATTGAATTGTCCACAATACCGCATGAAGATTTTAGTTGAAAAGGCTCGTATCATCAAATATTTTATAATCTTCCAAAGTGTCCGGCGGACTATTTCATCCACTTTGTTCCATATCGATCATTCATTCATTCCCACACTATGGGGTGGCCACCTACACATAGTCGCCATGACGGTCGAGGTAGTAACCTTAACACCACGATCCTGCGTGTACACAATCCGAGTTAGTCATTAACTAAGTCGAATCGATCTTACCACTTTTTGCGTTAGTGGACCAACACATTCTCGTACCACGTTGGATATACCAACCTCGGATAGGTTCACAATAAAACATAAACATTTGGCGATCAATAACGATTCATACGATAATATTTCATAAAGCTTTTTGTAAATCATGCTTTGAGGTATGCATATCATTTTGTTTGAGAGCCAGCATGCTGGTCAAGCTATAAGTTCTAAGCGGGCGGTGCGAGTGTTCTTCCTCGACAACTACATACGATCAGGTCCTTCATAAGAAAATAGATTTTCTTAGTTTCTTTCCATTGATGAGGATCGTTTATAAATTCGACTTAAAGTTCCCAATTAGGGTTTCATTGTGATTTCATATGATGGTTTAAGATAATTTCTATTATCTTACATTCTCAATTCTCAAACTAGTTTCCTTTATCTTTCATGAGCGAACCTCAACTTATGAGTCATATAGAGTCTAACCTCGAGCTCTAACCTTAGTATTCTTCTTAACGCGTTATTACATCGTAGATTGTTAGTATTGAGTTATGATTGGTTGATTACGATATTGTCGAGCCACCGGCTAGACTTAACAATTATAGTTATGTCTAGTAGGTTATGCTTGACGTCTAATGTCTGACGAATGAGCGGGAATCTTGACTTATGATTTGAGATATCTCATATCATCGCGTAAGTAAATACTTAGGAATAAATGAAGTTCCTTGCGAATACTAACTCGACCTTTGAGACATAAGGATCGACATCTTATGTTTGAATCTTAGCTTACACTTTTTGACATTGTTTGTTTCTCTTAGCTCATCGGAGATTATGTAAGTTATATAATCGCTATTCATTGTCGAGTTGTCTTAACGCTCAATCTAATATCGTATTAGGTTGTCATTGTTGAGTATTAATGTTTGTAAGTCGGCTTTTAGTTTCTTTAACTTAGGAACTCACGTTTGAGTATCCTATTATTAATAGAAAACCATAATTTGTGTCTAACTTCAATTCGCATTAATTCCTTCTTAAGTTATCGAAATTTATCTGTTTCTTTTGGATTAAGCGTACATAAAGTACTTTGTTTTTATGTTTGGGGTTTGTTTGTCGACCTGAACATAAATATAACCATACCACGCCATACACAACATAAACCATACTAAAGCATTAGAAAACCCTACTTTTAACATAATACCCAGCGTTTGTGTATGTGTGCATGAGTGTTCCATTAGTTCATCATAATCACAACCATTCGTTTCTAAATTTATAGATTAACTACCATGATATCATTCACAATTAAAATCAACTCATACTTAACCATTTGCTATATTTTTATTATTAGCATAAGTATCGATAAATTCGATAAAATCATATCATGCTTATATCATGTACTAAACATGAAATATCATCTCATATCATACATTAAAATTAAAACACATGCTCATTACTATATATATATATATATATATATATATATATATATATATATTTTCGGTAATATCCATATATATACATATATACTCAATAAATTCTACCCACTTTACAACATGTTTATAATATCTGATAAACATGGAATATTAACTTTAAACATCAACTAAATATTTATAATATGAACTAAATACTTGGAATTCTTTTTGTCCTCACACATATATTGTATATGTGTTCAATAAATTCCCAAAAAAATATAATAGATTCATATTATTTCTAAACATCATATATCATATTATTTTCAACAACTAAAAATCAAATAAATCTTAAATATATGTATATAGTTTCGGTCCTCTTGGAAAAATAGGAGTAGTGTCTCAATAATTTCACGATTAATATATGATGTTCATATCATATATCAAACACTATACCTCAACTATTTTTCAACAAAAAAAATCAAAAATAATTTTTTAAAATTATATATGTATTTCGGCCCTAACAAAATAAATAGGAGAAATAATTCAAAAATTACCATCTTTATTCTATAAGCTCCTAACACATGAACAAACAAAAATATGAAATAACATTCACAAAAATATGCTTTATCTTCTATGAAAAAAATTCTAACAAAAATAAAAAAATACCAAACATGCTCCAAAATTCCCAAACTTTAAACACAACATTAAAACACAATTCTAAGCATATTTAATTCATGGCTTGAGAGCATTTGATGGCTCGAAAGTCTGAGAAAAATGAAGAACAAAATTAGGGTTCTTAATGAAAGAATTCCAAAAAATCTAAAAATATTCTACTCTATTGAAAATGAGAGAATGATGAATACTACCTTTTATGGTCTTAGAAAATTATTTGGAGGGTTGGAATGGTTGGGAAAGATGGATTAAAAGCTTAGGAAAGTGAAGGATTTTGAAAAACAAAGGGAGAATTTGTTCCAAAGAGAGAGAGAGGAAATGGTACGAAATGCTACTGTAATTTGCTGAAAAATGGGTTGTTGTAAACCTATATGGGGTGCCCATTGTGGTAGTTGAGAGAAGACTAGTTAAATTATCCGATTTGGCATATTAATACTGGTTCGTTATGTTTTATCGCACTTTGGATTGATTTCTCAAAACCTTAAGGTTTTATTTTTTAAATAACATTAAAAGACTTATTTCATAGTTTATAATAATTTCATGAAGTTCGGATTGCATCCAGTAAGTCGGTCTGAATTATTGCGGAAAAAGCAGTCAAGCGATTAAATTATGCTTATTAATTTCTATTGAATTTTGAGCCTTCATAATTAATTTGAGTCTTATAAATCATTTCTTATTGATTTAGACCATTGGTTCGAGTTTCGGTTCGTTCGGATCAGTTTAGAGTTTTTTAGGTATATATTCAAGCGTTCGGTTAAGTTCTTGAATTTTGTTCAAAAATTGATTCTTATGAATTCTAAATTCATAAATATATATTACTTCATGATTTTATTGTTCTAATTAATTTCAATGATTAGCATGGTGGAAGTTGATCAGAGCTTCGTGAATAGTATTTTTAGGCCGGCCAGATGATGCTTGAAAATTCTAATTCTTTGGCTTCTCACGTGTTTTCGGTGAAGCGATTCTAGAAATCGATCCTTTTGTTGAGATTCATTTAAGATCTTTCATTATATGTTCGGCTATTCGAAACCTAATACGGTTGGACTAGTCATAGTTTTTATTTCTACAGTTTTCGATCTCGAGATCGATTCTAATTCGTTTGTTGGTTACCTTAAACATATTTAGGGTCTTAGCACCACAATTAATTGGTTTAACAATCACTAATAAAAGTTTTAAATTTTTCGGGTTATGACATACCATCCCTCTTAAAATAAATTTCGTCCCGAAATTTACTAACCTTGGAAAAGATCTGGGTATTTATATTTCATTGCTGATTCTAATTCTCAGGTTGCTTCTTCTTGTCCATGGTTTCGTCATAGAACTTTTACTAATGGTATCTCCTTGTTGTTAACTTTTGGATACGTGGGTCCAAAATTTACGTGAGCAATTCTACATAACTTCATATTGTCATCGAGGACAATGTCATCGTGATATCACATGGTGGGGTCATGTATGTACTTCATAGTTGTGAGACATGGAACACATTGTGTACATTTCCAAAGCTTGGCGGCGATGCCACTCACTAATGGCTTTGGTCGTATCCTTTCCAAAATTTCATAGGGTCTATGAAGGTGGTGTGACTTCCTTTGATTACGAATCTCATGATTCCTTTTGTGGAGATCTTGAGAAAACTTTGTTTCCCACTTCAAAATGTAGCTCTATACTAGTTTGTCGTCGACTACATCGGTCTTGGGCCTCCTAATCATTGGCGGTTGTCTCACGATCTCGATCGTCTCTCTGAGTCGGGTCTAGTACTCTTCTTCTCCCACTTCATCCCGATAAAGTGGTGATCGATATTTTTTCCATAAAGCGCTTAATCGGGGCCATTCGATAGTTGCTTGGTAGTTGTTGTTGTGGCGAATTCCACGGTGGTAATACACATTCCTAACTTTCTCTCTATCGAGGACAATAGTTCTCAACATGTCTTCGCGTTTGAATGGTCCTCTCGGATTGTCAGTCCATTTATGGGTGGAAAGCGATCTTGAAATGGTCGAGTTCCAGTTCCTTTTGCGAGATCGTCGAATGCGGATGTGAATTTTGAATCTCTATCGGGGCGTGATAGTCTTGAACTCCATGTAAGCGTCGACTTCTCGAGCGTACAACTATGCTTATCTGTCGATCCATGTGTTATCGAATTGGTAGAAAATCTGGCGCTCTTGGTGACGATCGATGATGACCCGAATAGCGGTATTTCTTTTTAATAATTGGGTGGCGGTAACAAAATCCATGACTATATCGTCCCATTTCCATTCGGTATGTCCAGCGGTTGTAAGGTTCCATCGATCATTGGTGAGTCTTTCACTTGTTGACACGTCAAACAACGTTCTACGAATGAAGCTACGTCTCGCTTCATTCCATCCCTAAAATTTCTCCTTGAGATCTTGGTACATTTGGTGCTTAGGGTGTCGCGATGTAAAAGTCTCATGGGCTTCTTTCAAGATCTAAGCTCTTAAGCTCTTAGTCTTACGGAACACTCTCTCGTCATACAATGACAAAACATCATGTGTTGCCTCTCACGAAATTTTTGTGGTTGTTGTCCTTGATCTTGGCTCGTCTTCCTCCGACTTCTTGCTCTTCTACGGGCTTCTAAGATTAGGACTCTTAAGTCCGGGATTGCAATAACGTTGGAATATAGCCTTCTATCGTGCGAGGCGGGTTCATGACTTTGATGTTCATCCTCTAAAATTCCTTGATAATTATCTCTTCATGGTGAGGAGACATCCCGAACTAGGGTGGGATTTGCGACTCAAGCATCGCTTCTGACATTAGCGCATGCGGGTGGTAATTGATACCACGGTTGTAATCTTTCATCAGTTCTAACCATCTACGTTGCCTCGTGTTAAGATCTTTACTCGAAAAGAAATACTTGAGCTTTTATGGTGGGTGTAGATCTCACATATAACTCCATGAGATGGTGTCTCCAAATCTTTAAAGGCATATCGACCATTTGCTAACTCCGGTCGTGCATAGGATAGTTCAACTCTTGTAGGCATAATTGCTTGAAGCATAAGCAATAACTTTGCCTTCTTGCGTGAACACATCTAATCCGTTCTTGAGCGTCGGGTGTAGATTGTGTACTCTTATCTACTTGGTCTGCGATGGGTCTTGTAATCGGCAACTCCTTGATCTCTAGAAACTAGCCTCACCTTGGCGGTCGAATGTCTTGATTCCTTTTCTTAACAATTGGGTCATGGGTGGGGCTATTGTTGAAAATCCTTGATAAATCTTTGATAATAGCCGGCAAGTTCTAAAAACTCGAATTTCATTCGGGTTCTTTGGTGTTTCCCGTTCTCGAGCTGTATCGATCTTAGAGGTCTGCTGATTCCTCGGCGGACGCGATGTGATCTAAAATGTCACCTCGCGTAACGAACTTCGCACTTGCTAAACTTGGCAAAAAGTTGTTCTTGCCTTAATGTTTGCTGACACGGTTCTCAAGTGCGCCGTGTTCTTTGTTATTCTTGGGTATATTAGGATGTAAATCTATGAATCTAAGACAAATTTGTCTAAGTATGGGTGAAATACCCTATTCATGATATCCATAAATACCGTGGGGCATTTGTAAGTCAAAGGTATAACGATGAATTGAAATGACCATACCTTATCTGGAAAGCCGTTTTAGGTACATCCTCTTGTCTAATCTAAGTATCGGACTTTAAATCTATCTTGAAAAGACTCATACTCCCTTGGCGATCAAGCGGATCGTCGATTCAGGCAAATGATATCTTATTCTTAAGAGTTATCTTGTTTAACTCTAGATAGTCTATGCACATTCTCAATGTGTCGTCCCTTCTTTCACAAAAAGGACGGTCTTTCGTGGAGACACATTAGGCACTAATGAAACCTAACTCAGAGAGTTCTTGCAAGCGGATTTTCAATTCCTCAAGTTCTTTTGGTGCCCGTTCGGTATGGGGCCTTTGACACGAGGCGGAACACGGTTCAGATCGATCGTGAACTCGATACATGGTTTGGCGTAATCCGATAGTTCTTTTGGAAATACATGGGATCTCCTTCCGATCGAACGTCTTCTATCCTCCTCTCATTCTTGTCTTCCTCTTGGAGATAGACAATGTGGCGTGGTTTCTGTCTTGTGCGACAAGCGTCCTTGCTTGTAGCGGATACGATTGAGACCCCTCCCATCTTGATCCGGTGAAGTGCATAGGTTCCTCTCCGGGGATGTTGGAAAGAAAATTTTCTTTCATTACGGGATGGTGGCATTATGTTGGGTTAACCAATCCATTACTAGGATTATGTCCACATCATCATGGGTATAATGTGAAGGTTATCATCGTGACCTTAGTCAGTTCTAGGTTCGAGCATGTGTGGGTTACCGTTAATGCCTCCCTCTTGGTGAAGAAATTCTCATGATTTGTTCGGCGTTTGGATCTTGTCCTAAGTTCTCTCGCATGCTTTAGCAATAAAAAGAATCGGCGTGATGTCAAAGTAGGATAACGAGATAATTGGAGGTGTTCTCATACACCGCGAGTTTCCTGGTTCCTGGCGGTTCTTGAAATTCTCTTTCTGATTGAGGTGTAGGCCACGGCTTGCGGTGGTGGTTGTTGTTCTTTGTTGTTGATGTTGTGGTTGTTCTGTTGTTGCTGTATCGATATTATTGCTTCTTTGTTGCCATTATTGTTGTCGTTGTCGTCGTGGTTGATAGGGTCGTTGGATCGGTGGAAATCTGAGCAAAATCTTCTTTGAAATGATTGAGCTTGGATAGCGGACGGTTGGACTCAATTAGGCACATTGGGACGGACCATTCCTCACTGGCGTATCCTGGGCGGTCCACAGGTAGTGACCCTTACAGCGCACTTGAACATCCATCATTCGTGAATCGCATGTCGCTGTGACTCCTACTGGCATTGGGCTGCAGAGTCTCACGAACTTACGGTTTTCCTTGAGTCTGCGGTACCATGGGACTTCATTACCTTTTCCGTTCCCGGATGGCACATTATTCCTTGCCATGGCCTCGTCGGCTGGCGATGTTGAATCCTTGACCTTGGTGGGGTCGACCTACCTTTCTCTTCCAGATCCCACGATGATTCGGAGGATCTTGATAAGCGCTTTTACTCATTTATTCATGATTTATTTAGATAATTTTAGATCGATTAAGTGCGTTTATATGGTTGATTTAAATCTTTTACCTATTTTTGGAAGATCTGCCTGTGGGTTCCTCTTTGGTGTTTTGTAGGCATTTAATAATAATCGAAAACCTGGCAAAGACGCGCAAAGAAGAAAAAGAGCAGGGGCGGCCACTAGCGACCGCTAGCCGGACGCGAGGTTGGGCGAAAGCGTGCGGAGAAAAACTAGCGACCGACCTAGCAACCGCTAAGCAAAGCTAACGATCGCGAGCTTTGCCGCGAGAGACTCAAAAAAAGGCTAGCATCTAAGCTCGCGACCGAGCAGTGACCGTAGCTCGGCCGCTAGGCAAACCACAGCGATCGTGAAGATGGCGGCGGCGCGTCGAAGAAACTCTTGTCTCCGGACTAGCGATCATTGCTTGACCGCTAAGCGCGGCGACTGGCAGTGGGGTTCGACCATTGCCTATATATATCCACTAGACTTGCATGCGCCTCAACTCACTCTCTACGTTTTACTCGATTTTAGCATATTTTATCTTCCTTTCATTCTAGCTTTGATTATTATTCACCTAGGCTTTAGTTTATCGTTGTTCCACGCTACATTAACGCTTTGTAATCGCTTTGGAATGATTTCGTCCGAAGGAATTCAGATTTTCTCCGTTTACCTCTCGGGTTTAGATTCAAGCCCTAGATTGTTCTTCAGACGCTACATTATGGGTTTAATCTATTCAATTCTTATTTTTATGATTCATTCGTCTTTTATTTTGATTATTATGTCTAGCTAAATTTCGTTCTAATCTATGGTTTGTATGATTCTACCTTTGGTGTGGTGATTCTGCTATTTGCTATTTACCTTCAGGTCGTTGATTTGTGATTCTCGGTGCTAAATCTTATGTGTTAATTTCGATCAACTTTAATGCATACATAGTTGCCGGTTGAATACTTAATAGTTTTAATTGTCGATCGATCTTGAATACTGTCTGGATAAACGCGAGTCGTGGGCGAGATAGGAACATTCGTTGGAAGCATATTCTTTGTGATCTTTTGGGTTGCTAATTTTCACCTAGAGGCGTATGATGATGGGAAATTAGTAATCCACTACCAGTATATCGTAGCTGAAATTGTTGGTTACATATGTGATCTTTCATCTTGGGTGGATTAAAATTGGTTAATAAGGCGGGATAAACATCTGTTGTGGGTAGGATTAATACATCCCTAGGGTTAGTCTTTTAGTTTATTTATCTCTTGATATTTATTGCTTTCGTTTTATTTGCTTTGTTACTCTTGACTTTGAATTTAATATTGAAGTCTAAACCTTTCAAAGCGGAATTAGTTACTTGGATAATGATGAAGGATTGTTGACTTAGCTTACGTGTTTTCGGCGTTACAATCACGTGGATCGATACTCGACTTACTATCTACTTGCAGGGTTTTGTGTTGAAAAGCGGTGTGATCAGATGCTGCGACATTTCTATCCTCGGGCATGGCGACCTCGATGTCGATACCTGTTGAGAACCTCACGGTAAGTTAGATTTAGTGGCGACTAGTGAAACCCGATTTCATGGCGAGTCCATCGAACTTCTCATCCTCTTCTCATCGGTGTCGACCAAGCTGGCGCAAACCGCGACATCGCGAAGAATGCTGCGGTCGCGATCTGTGACCATTGTCTTTCCTGGCGTGAATTATAGAATTCGTGTTCCTTCGGCTTTCGGTAGCTCTTGGAATGTACTTCTCGTACCGTCCTCCTTGAATTCCTCGGTATACTCTTCGATTCCTCTTGAGATGGGTCTTCTCTTTGCTTCCACAAGTCGGCGTCACGGTCATTTGGAAGGCCACGCGTTACAAGTGTTCTGCGAGTGCGATGATGAAAGTGAAGATCTTTGCTCGGTCTTGGAATTCGAGTTCGGCATCATAGGATTCCAGTCCGTTGAAAGTTGGTGGATTACGTGCGAGGAATAGTTCCCCAATCCTTCTTGCCGATGGTGGTGGTGGTGGTGGAGGGTGTCCTCTCTTTGGGTGTTACCTCATGGTTTCTTCTTCCGGTGGCATTCTATCTTTCATAAATATCGTAATCAAATATCTTCTTATACCGTCCATCGGGATCATAAATATCTTAGCATGGTATCTATACATATAATCATAAACATAAATCTAGCACATCGCGAACACCACATATCGTAACCTCAAAACAAAGCTCTCGGGAGCTATCATCATATCAAATCGAAGGTCTCTGCGAGGACTTTCATCATCACTTTTAAGATGGACAAAAGGCAATCACGGACATGATGCTCCAAAATTTATATCGGCATCTTTCGGTGTACCTAGTCACGATGCGTACAAAAATCTAAGCAGCTTGTGGTCGTGAATAAGGGTTCATGTCCGAGCGACTCATCGTTTCCGCGTGCGTGAAAAGATATCTGAGGTATATAGACAAACACTATCTTGTCCTAATAACTAGATCCATAATCGCACAGGGGTGTGAGCAGGGATCAGCGTGTCGAAGTCGGCATCGGGGTATGGGTACTATCTCTCCCTATCTCATCGTCGTCGGGCGAGTCGTCCCAGGGATCTCCTGGGGTCTTCCTACGGATCGTTCTCTCTATGACCTCGACATCGAATGTGGGATCACAGGCTCTTGGACTCAATGACCTTAGCTTCTTCCATAGTAGCAGGTCTCGGTGGATCTCGATCGTGATCTTCTTGAAGCGGTATTTGGAAGCAGAGTAGCGACCAAGGCGAGCACAAGCCCCTCTCCGGTGTGCTGTAGCTGGTCGCATGGATCATCAACACTGCAGTTTCATGGTACATGGATCCATGCGGGGGTGATGGCGGTGAGCTAGGGGCGTCGGTGAGTGAGATGGATCTTGACATAGAATGATCGGTGGCGATGGTGCAGGCTGACATTGTGTGAGGCTCGAATCCTACTAACGGTAGGATCGAAAAGTGGTATCGTGGGTGGAAGGTGTAGCCTCGAACATGTTCTGCCACTGACCGGTAAGAATGTGGGTCCGCCGGATGCAAGCGAGGCACCTCTGGGTGATGCCACTCAGGAATCTCATCACGCCATGTGTATTCCTGCTCGGGAAGATACGGTCCATAGGGTGCAGCTCCATATACCATGAATACGTAGCTCAGGTGACTGACGAAATGGGGCAAGTCCATCTCAAGATCGAAGCTCTCTCGGCGATAATAGATGTAATCTGCCGATACCTCGCGGGCATATCCCTGCTAGTCGGATGACAGTCTTGTGATCGGTCCAAATGCGCCCGTGGTGTTACGTACCACGGGCATGTGCACAGCGATGACGTACAAAATGAGCAAGAAACTTCGCTTGATGTCTTCACTCGATACATCTGGTAGGAGCGGTAGGAGCATACCACCTTCCGATTATGACTCTAGAAAATAAAGAACTGAGTCGTAAAAACGTCGAACCATCTTATATTCCTAAGTTCTTATGAAACTACTTTCATGGTTTGGTCTACGAGAAAAAGCGCATGGTTCTTAGGATAGAATAAGCGTTCGATGTCTAACCTTTGGTAAAAGGCTAAGTGGTCACCTTATCTTATTGGGTTACGGATTGTTTATTTCTATTAGCATCATAACATTCGATCATGTCGTTCTATAATGTACTTACAATTTGATCTTTCTTTTATACTTCCTTAATGTTATACTTTGATTCTTTCATTATTGCCGCGATAGAGGCAACGCATAGTGTTTGGAATTTCTTCGCCTATATAGATTGGGGCTCATGTGATGTCACGAACTTCCGGTTAAGCAATCGCTACGTCGTCGTGAACTTGTCACGTTCTTGTCCTCAAATTCGTTCGGTTGTGATTCTTAAGATTTCTATGTTCTCGTTCTTTGTAGCATTTCGTTGATCGGGGATACCTTATGTTCTCATACTAAGTTGGTATAAAGGGATCATCGTCTTAGAGTTTATGTTCTCATGGGAAGCATACTCGTTTCGATCACCTTACAGCATGCTTTGCATATAGCGATAAACACAGATCATAACATATTTTGCGATAATTAAGTATCCTCGTATTCTCCTTACCAACCCTAAAGTTTGCAACTTTCTTTCGAACTAATGACCAATCATTTGAAACAACTTCTCAATTTCAAAACATTCCATTTCAAAATATATTTCAACCTTGAATAAAGCGATATTGTAAGTCCATTTCACATTTCATATACTTCCATCATTCAAAATAACTTTTAGTTGAGATAGTTACTTTTTTCCTTGTTGAGCGGGGCGGACGATGGAGTGCGGTCGGGTGGCGATCAAACACCAACAATTTCTAGATTGACTTTCGACTTAGGATTTGGAAAGGGTTTCTAGGGTTCAGAAGCGAACAAGAGCTACGTCTGACTGTGTGACGATGAACTTCTCAAAGTAAGGATCGAATGGATCATGCGGTATGATGTCTGACGGATATACATAACTAATCAATCAATTAACCATTTAACTACTCATAACGCATGAGCGAAGGAATAAATAATTGATACCAACCCAGTCGCGGAAGGACTTGTCAAAGGTTCGATATCGAATGTAACGATCGGAGTGCAATTCGAGGCAGTGCGACCTCGAGTTCAATACGATAATGAATAGTAGTTATAATCAAAGACACCAAAACAAGATCGAGTTTAGCGACAATAAGCGTGTGGACATGCGTATGACGATGCATGCCCAAGGTTTAAAACCTTTCTACTATAGTAACAAAACACCTACCACTGCTGCCACCTACTTTCGATCGATCATCCTTTCGGCACTGCCGTCAAAGCGAGATGCGGGACTAAGTACAAAAGTACTCGGTGGACTCATTGCGAAATCATTTTCTTTGTAAAGTTATTGAATTGCCTGCAATAGCGCGTGAGGATTTTAGTTGAAAAGACTCATGCTATCAAATATTTTATCATTTTCCAAAGTGTCCGATGGACTATTTCATTACGTTGTTCCATATTTGATCATTCATTCATTCGAACACTATGGAGGTGGCCACATATACATAGTGGCTATGACGAGTCGAGATAGCTAACTTAACACATAGTCGCGCGTGTACACAATCCGAGTTAGTCTTAACTAAGTTGGATCCGATCGTTATTCTTTTTGCGTTGGTGGACAACACATTCTCGTACCACGTTGGATATACCAACCTCGGATAGGTTCACAACAAAACATAAACATTTGGCGATCAATATGAGTTCTTGCAATAATATTTCATAAAGCTTTTGTAAATCAATGCTTTGAGGTATGCATATCATTTTGTTTGAGAGCCCACTCTGCTAGTCAGAAGCTATAAGTTCTAAAGCGGGTAGGGTATGGTGTCCTTCCTCGAAAACTACGTGCGATCGGGTCCTTGAAAATAGCTTTTCTTAGATTCTTTCCATTGATCGGGATCGTTTATGAATTCGACTTAAAGTTTCCATTAGGGTTTCATTGTGATTTCGTATGATGGTTTTAAGATAATATCTATTATCTTATATTCTCAATTCTTAAACTAGTTTCCTCCATCTTTCATAGACGAACCTCAACTTATGGTCATATACTCAGAGTCTAACTGACTCTAACCTTAGTGTTCTTCTAGCGTTATTACATCATAGATTGTTAGTATTGAGTTATGATTGGTAGATTAGGATATTCTCGAGCCATTAGCTAGACTTAACAATTATAGTTATCTCCTAGTAGATTATGCTTGACGACTTGTCTTATTAACACGACGAATGAGCGGAATCTTGACTTATGATTCGAGATATCTCATACCATCAGCGTAAGTAAATATTTAGGAATAAATGAAGTTCCTTGTGAATACTAACTCGACCGCTTGAGGCATAGGATCGACGTCTTATGTTTGAATCTTAGCTTACACTTTTGACATTGTTTGTTTCTCTTAGCTCGTCGGAGATTATGTAAGTTATATAATCGCTATTCGTTGTCGAGTTGTCTTAGCGCTCAATCTAATATCGCATTAGGTTTTCGTTGTTGAGTATTAACGTTTGTAAGTAGGCTTTTGGTTTCTTTAACTTAGGAACTCACGTTTGAGTATTCTATTATTAATAGAAAACCCTAATTTGTGTCTAACTTCGATTCTGATTAATTCCTTCTTAAGTTATCGAAATATGTCGGTTTCTTTTGGATTCGCGTACATAAAGTACTATGATTTTACGTTTGGGGTTTTGTTTGTAAACACAACATAAATATAACCATACAACACCATACACAACATAAACCATACTAAAGCATCGAGAAAACCTACTTTCTAACATAATACCCAACTATTGTGTATGTGTGCATGAGTGTTCCATTCATCGTCATAATCCTGATAATTCATTTCTAAACTTATAGATTAACTACCATGGCGTCTTTTACAATTAAAATCAACTCATACTTAACCATTTGCTATATTTTATAATTAGCAATAAGTAAATCTTAAATATATGTATTAGAAAACTAAATATGATTAGAAAATTATTTGGAGGTTGGAATGGTTGCATAAGATGGATTAAAGCTTAGGAAAGTGAAGGATTTTGAAAAACAAAGGAGAATTTGTTCCAAGAGAGAGAGAAATGGCCAATCTCTTGTAATTTGCTGCAAAATGGTGGTTGTAAACCTATGTGGTGCCCATTGTGGTAGTTGAGAGAAGACTAGTCAAATTACCCGATTTGGCATGTTATCTGAGTTCTTTATGTTTTATCCAGCTTTCGATTGATTTCTCAAAACCTTAAGGTTTTATTTTATTAAATAACATTAAAAGACTTATTTCATAGTTTATAATAATTTCATAAAGTTCGGATTGCATCCGTGAAGTCGGTCTGAATTATCGCGGAAGCAGTCGACTAGGGTTAAGCAAAACGGATGAGGGCAGAAAAACCGAACCCGAACGAAGGTGGCGGTTCGGTTTGGTTTTGTAAGCAGTGCAGTTCGGGTTCAAAGTGAAACCGAATTTTTATTGATTCGATTCAGATCGACGAAAAAATTTGATTTTAGACCCGAACCTTGAATATATTATATCTATTATATATTACTATATATTATATTTATAATATCTATACACAATACTGACTAAACTAAAATGACCACAAACCTACCTTGACTATACACAAATTCTCTCTTAAAATCTCTTTCACGATTTCATCCCGAACCACAAACCCTACCCTGCATTTCGACACTGTGCGCCGCTAGCCTCTTCCGGTGTTGTCACGATGTCTCCACAATGAGCGAGTGTGTTGAAGAAAGCGAAGTTGTTCACGGAGTTCTCTGGCGCGTCCGGCTTGGAGAGCTACCGGTTGAACAAGCGATAACAACTCTGGTAAGCATTACAGATCCGTCTCTATTCTTAAAATTGTTAGCTACGGTGTTGCTTTCTCTGTCGCTACACAAAATGGTTTGACAAAATGACAGTATACAACCTAAATCCTCAAATACAAATGCAATTACGCAATGAAAATGAGAAAATAAAATTGAAGAAAGGCGATTAAAAACTTAGATATGATAATTAACGAGAATATATATAATCGATTCGAGGGCTTAAGGTTTCTTGAATTTTGTTTATTAATTTCATTCTCTTTTGTGAAATATATGAGTTAGAGCCATCTTACATTACATTAGTATTAGACATTGATTTCCCCGAACCATCTTTTGTTTTCATTGTGCGGAAAACACGAAGTCTTACGCACAACATTCGTTGCCCTTGTTGTTGGTAGAATTTGAATTACGTGCTCCTCTTTTCTCTGTTTGCATTTCATTTCATGGATTAAAATTTTATCAACTTTTTTATAGTTTAGGTTGGTTTTATAGTTTTCAATAAAATTGAAATTAGGGAATCGAAGTTGTGTGATATGGAGATAGATTTGAAAGTGGGTGGGATTTGGCGATATTACCATTTGAAAAAGACATTGTCTGAAAATGTGATGAGTTATTGTTCATCAAGGAATTACTTGTTGTATAGTTGTGCCATTTAGATTGCTTATTAATTTGATATGATGTTAGGGTTGGTTCGATAAATGATAGGTGGTGGACTATATATTAATATTTCTTAAAAGCGATTTTTATTGAAAATAACTTGGTTTATTCTAATTTATTTTGCATTTAGATGGCAGAACTAAGCCAATTGTAGAGCACGAAGTTGAGGCAGGGAAGAAGAATCAACAACTAACCTGAGAGAAATCAATGAGGCTAGATCGGAAGTGTGGGAACATTCAGCGTCTTCTTTGATGGGATTGAGAGAAAAGCCAGTGCAACTATTGTGGTAAGAGCTATTTATCGGATCTGAAGCATGCACTACACTTAAGAGTCGTCTTGGGGTTTGCAAGAAAAATCCATGTATTTTAAATTAAGACAATCACGATTGTCTTTCACATCTGCGTGAGGGATAATTACAGGTGTATGGGGGTATTCTTACTAGTTGGAAGTTTGATCGAGAACTTTGTAGGAAAAAGTTAGCGGCTATGATTATTAAGGATGAGTTACCTTTTAAGCATGTTGAGGGGAAGGATTTGTTGATTTTGTTCTTTACTTTACAACGAGGTTTAAATTCCTTCTCGTTGGATCATATCGAGGATTGTTATCAACTTTACTTGGATGAAAAGATAAAATTACGTGATTATTTTAAAATATCGGTCAAGTGTGTGTATAACTACGGATACATGGACATCTTTTGACATTTGAACTACATGTGCATCCTTTGCTCACTTCGTTGATAAAGGTGGAATCTTATAAAAGATTATTAATTTTGCACTATTGAAAGTCATAAGGGTGAGGATTTGGGTGAGACAAATAGATGGTTGTCTTCGTGAATGAGGAATTGCAAAATTGTTTTCAATCACGATTGGACAATGCATCTTCCAATAACCTTGCATTGATATTTGAAGGAGATTGACATCTAGGGGTGTGCTTTGGCTAAGGGAAATTTTTTGCATATGAGGGTGCATTGCTCATATCATTACTTTGATAGTCGAGATGGGTTGAAGAAGTAAATCCATCCATCGATAAGGTTAGGGATGCTGATTAGATTCATTAGACGTTCGGTGCTAAATTGGCGAGTTTAGAGAATGTCGTGACCTCGAAAATATTGAATGCAAAAGTATATTGTGTCTTGATGTGTGCACTCGAAGAATTCTACCTATTTAATGTTGAGTGTTGCACTTAAGTTTCAAAAAGCTTTTGAGCAGCTTTGAGATTGAAGATCCACACTTTCTACTTGATCTTCCTAATGGACCACCCGCATTTTGATTGGGAAGAAGTTATGAGAATGGTTGAACTTCTTTCCACTTTCTATCGTCTACATTAAATTTCGGGCTCATTGTATGTGACTTCAAACACATTTTATGATGAGATTAGTAGAGTAAGGCTTTTGTTGAAGAAGTGGACAAATCATGAAGAAAGTGATGTGAGGCGATGGGTGTTAAAATGAAGACAAAAGCAGCTAAATATTGGGGATCGAAAAAAATGAACAAACTCATTTATGTGGTGTAGTTTAGATCCACAATATAAATTTGATTTTGTTGAATATGGCCTTGTTGAAGAGTATGGAGAACAAAATGGCACGAGAGATGGCGATGGTGTAATGGAAGCTTTGAAAGAATTGTTAGAAGCTTATAAAAGTTTATCGTCGTCAGTCGATGCATCGGTGCATATCTGACGACAAGCTCATTCGCCTTCACCTTGAATTCTCAGCGTCGATCCTTGATTGAAGTAGAGCATGGTGATATGTTCGAGAAGCGTAAGAAAGGTAGTGGCTTGCGAGGTGAATTAGATATCTACCTTGAAGATAATGATGTTATTTTGAAAATGCCGACTTGATTATCTTGAATTGGTGGAAGATAAATGAGCATAGATACCTGTTCTATCCGTCTTGCTCGAGATGTGTTGGCAATGCCGGTTTCGATAGTAACATCGAAATCTACCTTTAGCACGGAAGTCGAGTTCTTGATCCTTTTAGGTTTCTTTAACTCCTAAAATTGTTGATTGTCTTTATGCACTCGAGATTGAATGAGATGGTCGAAACGACTAAATACACTTGAAGAGGACTTGGAAAGCATTGAAAAGCTTGTGAAGGTCATTTCACTAATTTTCATTTTGTAATATTCTGTACTTATTATATACTTAATTGTTTATAATTATATATGTTTTCTTTTGTATTTGTGAGAAATGTCGGCTGAAGTGGCGTCAGCGAGAACACAGTGGAGCATGTATTTGTAAATCTAAATTTTCACAAACATCGTAATATTCTATACTTAGCGTATATAATTATATATGTTTTCTTTTTTTTGTTGTGAGAAATGTCGGCACAAGTGGCGTCGATAAGAACACGATGGAGATATGATGTCATTGATCGATTGTGATGATGCATAGAAGATCATCTTTGTTGGATATTTGGATTTATCATTTATGTGTTGTGTAGTTGTTTTAATTTGGTGGATTTGGTCTTAATTGTGGGTTTATGATGAATTTGTTGTGTTACTTTGTTGGCTAAATTATGGATTTGTCGATGTTGAGCAGGTAGTATTTAATATTTGGAAGCATATGTATTTAATATTTGGAAGCATCGTATTGATATTTGGAAGCGAGTTTAAATCGGTTTTATCAGCCGACGAAATCGAACGAAATATTCGGTTCGATTTGATTCGGTTTGAATCATCAATCAGTTCGGTTCGGTTTATTTTTAAAAATATTTTGGTTTTGGATTTTTCGGGTTCGGTTCGGTTTTGGACGAACAGCAAAATCTCTTCATTTTTTCGTCGATGATTAAATTATGCTCATTCGAATATCTATTGAATTCTTGAGATTTCATATTTAATTTGAGTCTTATAAATTATTTCTTATTGATTTGGACCCTTGGTTCGAGTTTTGGTTAGATTCGGATCGGTTTAGGATTTTTCGGTATATATTCCGTCGTTCGGTTAAGTTCTTGAGAATTTCGTTGAAATTGATTCTTATAATTCTAAATTCATAAATACATATTCTTCATGATTTTGATTGTTCTCATTAATTTGAATGATTATGCAGAGTGGAAGTTACTCGGCTCGTGAATAGTACCTTTGAGGCGGCCAGGCAGATGCGCTTGAAAATTCTAATTCTTTGGCTTCTCACATGTTTTCGTGAGGCGATTCTAGAAATCGATCCTTTTGTTGAGATTCATTCGGATCTTTCATTATATGTTGGGGCTATTAGGAAACACTGTCAGGTTGGACTAGTCACTAGTTTTTATTTCTCTAGTTTTCGATCTCAGAATCGATTCTAATTCGTTTCGTTGGTTACCTTAAGCATATTTAAGGTCTTAGCACCACAAATAACTGGTTTCACCATCACTAATAAAAGTTTTAAATTTTTTGGGTTATTACACAAAAACACCCAAACAAATCAAAGCAAAATAGGAAATTAAATCGGTGAAAATGTTACACGGATGTTTTGAATCTATGCATGGTGGAGTATGGTGAAAGGTCATTGGAATTGCGGGCATGCGGTGGCGATGGGGTCCGTGGGTGGTGGTGTAAATCTGGCGAAAGTGATGGCGTCGAAACAAAATTGGTAGAAATGTAGAGCTCGATGAGGTAGAGATTCACGATGATTTTGCTGAAAAAGTTACGAAATGTGCTGATTGGAGGTGCTTTGAAATCTTTGGTGGTGCGTGAGCTAGAGAGAAAACCGTCTAGTGAGAGAGAACTCAAACACGTGTTTTTCATTTTTCTAGCTTTTCGATTGTCTGCTAAAGCAAACTTTTAGTATACAATGTGTGTCCTAATAGCTATTACAAACAAACACCATCACTTTGCTTCGCGAGCTTATACAAAATTTTCATTTCTAAGTGGGTCCGTCTTATGCAATCGAGTCATCAAGCGTGTTTGTCGTAGACTATTCTGACACTTTTAGTGAATGGGTCGAGTTAGGTTATCCATGGCGCTATCTTCTTAATAATCACGTCTAAATCATCATATGATTTCTCGTATGATATGGTACTTTCTCTCTATGTGCTTTTTCAGCTTAGAGTGCGTATCTCCTTTGAGTTTGTTCTTGCACGAGTTATCATGAGAACACTATGATACTCTTCGACAAATAATACACCACATGTAGATCGAGGTAGTTCTTGAGCCATATCGCCTCTTTAGCGACCTACGATGCGGCCGTATATTTAGCCTCCATGGTGGAGTCGCAATGCACGGCTTGCTGCGCCTTGGCAATCGACTCCAGCTTCGATGTGAACACATAGCACGAGGTAGACTTTTTTACGATCACGGTCGGCTTGGAAATCTAAATAACACAAAGGCGTTAGGCAGTGCATTTGATAAAATAGCCTATAATCTCGAGTCCTTTTCGGTGCCAAGTATATGCTTTACCGTTGCTAATGGGCTTGTCGAGTTAGGCGATATCTTGCCACTATACTACCGCATAGCAGATATCGAGTCTCGTGCACAACATCACATACATGAGACTTCTTTCGCGAAGTGTAGGAACATGTCTCATTTCTTCTATCTCGTTTGCGGTTTTAGGAGGCTCCTTAGATAAAGAATACCATGTGCGAAGGGTAACAATCCATTCTTAGTGGTTTGGATGCTAAAATGAGTAATCACGGTATCAATGTAAGGCGATTGAGGAAGCACAATATTTTCTTCTTGCAATCTCGATTAACCTTGATCGAGAATATACATTGCATCTCTAAGTCTTTCATACGAAACTAATCGATAACCAACTCTTTCGTGCGATATGACTTCACATTGTTGCGACTACAAGGGCGTCGTCTCGTAAAGTCAAGAAATACCATGTTATAGTTGATATCTAAGCGGTAAACATAACTCTCGTTTGGCGGGTAAAACATATGTCTTTACCACCTTGTCAAGCGTAAGTTCCATGATAGAAGTTTGCTTGAGTTCATAAATGGATTTCTTAAGCTTCCACACTAGATGTTCTCGCTTTCTTCACATAACCTTGAGTTCTTTGCATATAGATGTCTCTTCCCCTTTAAGGTAACCGTTTAAAGCGGTTTACATCCGTTTGTCGAACCTCGGGTTCATGTGGCTTGCAATGGCGGAAGAATTCTAATGGGCTTGAGCATTTCTGACGAAAGTTATCATCGTAATCAATCCCTCAATCTGTGTGTACCCTTTCGCCACTAGCCTAACTTTAAAAACTAAAACCTCTCCATCAGAATCTCTCTTCCGCTTGTATACCCACTTACTACCTATGACTTCCTTGCTATCTGGTAGAGTTGTCTTCTCGTATACATCCAAAGCGGTTATGGACTCAATCTTTAAGTCTATCATGGCATGTTATTCTCCCATATTTATGTCTTGTATCGCCTCATTGTATGTCCATGGGTCGACTATAGCCTATTCGTCTGCTGGGATTAAATTAGAAAATTCACCCATGAATATATATCGATCGGGTTATCGAACAACCCTCCCTCTCCCCCAACTACGATAAGACGTCATTGGCACAATGGCAACGGTGAGTGTAGTAACTTGTGGTGTCATTCTTACACACTTTACTGGGTATGGGCCACGCATAAAGTCGATATCCCTATTGAAACTCAACCTACTTCAATTTCTTAAAGTATCTGGTATCGATCCTTCCCACTAGATGTGACATCTTGTACCTTTAACAGAGTCGATGGTAGAGTGCGACCATCTTCAATTTCTTGAAGAATGATTTCAACTTTGGATTTGTAGTTTTTCATGTAGTCCTCCTCTAAGAATCAGGCATTAGTGCTAATAACAACCTTCTGATCCTTAGGACAATAGAAATAACTACCTTTCGTTCCTCTAGGATATCCAACAAATAGTCTTGCTACAGATCTAGCCTCCAACTTGTCAGCTTGCTTGTTCAGCACATGTGTTGGGATGTCCTATATCCTTATATGGCTTAAACTAGGCTTACGCCCAAACCATAACTCAAAGGGGTCTTGTCGACTGATTTAGATGGTACTAGATTGAGCAACTATGCTGTTATTTCTAAGACATACCCCTTTCATAACTCATCATAGATCTAACCATCTCTAAGAGAGTCCTATTTCTTCGCTCTGACACATTATTTTATTGTGGTGTGCCCGGTGTAGTTAGCTGGGATGTAATCCCACACTACACCAAGTAGTCTATGAACTCATTGCTGAGGTATTCACCACCGTGATCAGACTGCAATGACTTGATACTTTTACCTAGATTCGTATCCACTTTCGGATTAAATTCTTTGAATTTCTCAAAGCATTCAGACTTGCGGTAAAGCATGTAAACGTATCCGTACCTTGAGTAATCTATAATGAAAGTGATAAAATACTGGTACCCTTCGTGAGCTTGTGTAGACATCGGTCCACACATGTCAGAGTGAACTAATTCCAACACTTCTTTGGTTCTATACCCATTTGCCTTGAAAGGCCTCGTCGACATCTTGCCCTCTATACAAGATTCACATACTTGGAACGAAGTAACCATAAGTTCACCCAACACTCCATTCTTAGCCAATCTTTGGATCCTATTTAGATTGATGTGACCTAATCTAAGATGACAAAAATATGTATATTCTTCTTGCGAAGAAAACTTCATCTTCTTATGGTTTCATGTAGTAGATGCAACATGGTTGTAGGTATTATGCTTAGCATATATAGTATAAAGATAGTTGTATAATGTGCCACCATAGATAAACTCTTCATTTCTCATGATAAAGAATCACCACTATAAAAAATAACAGAATATCCATTAACAAAAAGCTTAGAAATGGAAATAAGATTCCGCCGAAACTCTGGAACATAGAGTATATCTCTCAAAACTAAAACTATCCTATCAAAGCATAAAGTAACATCTCCAATTGAAACAGCCTCAACTTTCGTCGCCTTACCCAAGGAGATCGTAATCTCATCTTCACCCAGTTGCCTTGTCCGCAGGAGCCCTTGCAATGTGTAACAAACATGATCAGTTGTGTCTGTATCTACTACACACTAATGAGTAGAACAAGTCGCTAAATAGGATCCGGGTCAGGTAGTGTTGCACAGGTGAGCTGCGTGCTAAGTCTGACCCGATGTATGCCCAATCATTGGCGATCGCCTCTCTATGCCCATGCTCGTCTTTCGGCGTTGCGTGTGTGTGCGGATGACCGCATGAGTCTTCTTGTTGAGGTTGCGTGCGGAGGCGTGCGCGCCGTGTACGTGTGATGGGACTCGCCGTCTAATCTCGATCTTCATGTTCTTCGTTCTTTGTTTCATGGTTTTCTAATCTAACGTGATTTTCTTTTGGTGAAAAGCGATTCCAACGAAAAAATTAATAATTGAGCCACGATAAGCGGCGGATCTGCAATTAATTATATTGCGTAATAATCAAAGTTAATCGAAAGAGCTAAGATAATGATCCCGGACTACGATACTAATTGATGGTAAATATGAATTTACCTATACTCCCGATGATTTATCTTAGATGTTTAATTCACCATACATTGATTATTTTCTAGCATGCTCCTATATAATTAAATGCAACACATGGGGTTTTCTTATGTATACCTATGAATTTTTGGCACAATTGATCAAAGTATACTCGACTTTGATCTTTTGAATTTGTGACCGGATGTCTAATCTCCAATCTAGAGTGAGAGCAATCTATGGAGAACAACGCAAATTGCGCCCTATGGTAATGAATAGTAATTTCAAAAATTACTATGATGCATGGAATAATATGATTTTCTCATACCTTATATTTATAGTGCTTTTCCTATAATCCTAATAAGATAGGATTGTGGCACATCTAATAGATATAATAATTATCTTCTTCCCTGAAGTTAATTCCTTTCTAGAATAATTATCTCTTGATATATAATAATATCATATAATATCTATCTAGACTAAATGATATATTAAATAAATAGTACACTAATCAGAACAGAATCTCTATGGGATTTAGGAGGTGGCCGAAAATATATGTAATAATACGCTTTTATGGGCTAGTCCAGAGATCAAATACAAGAAATAAAGATGAGTCTAAAATGAATTAATTATCTTATGTTCAGCCTAGAACATAAATTAATTCATAAACATTTATTCATTCACTAGAGAATAAATCTTGACTTACCCCTTTATCTTGAGTTGAGTCGGACTTGTACTTAGACTTCTGAATCACGATTTAAGATATCGTACGTCCATTAATTATTTATAGTACTACATTGTTTAAAATAAGTAATATTTTTAATTCCTTAAGTAGTACTACCTGACCTTATTATTGTACTTGAGCTAACTCAACCTATATGATTTAGTATAACAAACCTTTTGAACTCTTTAAGGGGACGTCGTCATCCTAAATGGATCGGTGATGCGATCTGGGGTAACGATTATGACATAGAAACCTTGCCACCCCCGAGATCTGAGAGAATCTTTGGTTATCTCATGTAACCCTCGCCCATAATAAGTCAAAGTGATTGTCGGTAACTCATACTCATCTAAAAGCGTTATCGAGGTTTAGATCAGCGTAAAGTCACCAAGATCTAGTTCTTCACGATGGTGGATAGAAGAACTCGTCTCACTGTGATCCATCGATACGTCGAGCGTGCACTGCATAGATAATGACAACAAGTCGAGTTCTTCTTATCTATATTGCATCTATCAAACAACTCGTCCTCAAATTATCTCGGATGTGATCCTTTTTATATCTCGGCGGTTTAACGAATCATACGGACATCGTGATCTTTTCACACTACATGATCTAACTTTTGTATGAGATAATGAGACAACATATGCCATCACGTAAACAATTCGGATAGGAGATCAAAATAATGGTAATAGGAAATGTTGTATATAAGATCCCCGTTCTTCTTTCACTATACAAATCCAACAAACCTCACGATTGCTTACGGTGTAAAAACGAGTTTGACAACTAACACCGTTGCTTACTTGTCCAACCTACTTAAACTTGGGGTTTTAGTAGATGATTTTATAACTATGGATTGAGCTATCATAAGCAACAAACTCAATATTTCTAGGATTAAGATATCTGATTGTATCCTAGAACTTAAGGGAGTATATACTGAAATCTTGAGATGATACATATACTTGAGCTCTCAAGATTTTCTGATAACACTTTATAAAATCCCTTCTTTGAAATTGCTGGGTATTTGATCTTGGGATATGAACTCTAGGTGCTTTAGAATTATATAATGCACAACGATTTTGATAATCTTCAAAGGTTGGATTCTATGCGTATATATAGAGGGGATGATGAATAGTGCCATTAGAGGGAGTACTGATCACATCTATTCTATTTATCATTTGAATACTTCATGTTTGAATCCTCGTACGTTGCTATCGGTAACTGTATCTTGTATACTGTAGCTCTATAACTCAAAAAAGTAGATCTGGTGTGTTAGGATCTTCTGTAGATTTGCTGCGACATGTGGCGAGTTAAACACTTAAGGCTTAAATAACTATGTGTTTCTTCAGTTGAGTTGACTCCGCGTTTGATACGGGAGTTGGATCAACAGTTGGTTGATCGATGAACAAATGATCGGTGGAGGTATATCAGGAGGATTTACGATCACGGTGTTGTTCTTGTGGGTTGTTTTGTCAGCTGACTTATTTTTATTAGTCTGAGCTCCAACTGGTTCAATTTCCCCTTGACATATGACAAGTACTAATCTGAGGAGAATATCTAGCTAAAAGGTTCATTTTCATGGACATGCTAAGAGTCTTCAATTTTCTCTTCTTCTGGTCGCCATATAAGTACTTTGTTTGTCAGGCTAAGGCAAGTGGAGTTTCATTGGGAGGATGAATCAGTTTTCATGTTAACCTGATTCCTGTACTCAGAAGCAGATTCTTAAAAAACGACATGAGATGTTCTTCCACGGTGAAGAATTGCTTGTTAAAAACTTTATAAGTTTTGCTAGATTCTTCAATGAAAAATATCGAGGAAAATTCCTTATTGACTTTGCTATCAAAATTTTTAAGCGCACTTTATCATTGTTGTGGATATAACATAAACAACCAAAGGTATGAAAGTGAGAGACAAATGGCTTCTGTTATTCCACACCCGTATGGTGTTTTCCTATGCCTCTGAGTAAGAAATGATCTATTCTGGGTGTAGCAAGATGTTTTGATAATTTCAGTCCAGAATTTGGGATGTAGTTTCTGTTTATTATGATTTTGTGCTTATTCTTGGTGTGTTTATGTGTGCCTTTTGCCATGGTTTATTTTATTTCCACTATTTTTTTATTAGTATTTATCGATTAAGACTTATTTGGTTTGCTTCGAAATTTTTGTAGGAAACTGCGTTAATTGGGAGGAAATGGATCTAACAAGGATAGATGTGAAAATTATACTATGTTGAAGAGCATCTTGATAGGCGCAAACGGTTAGCAATTCGCGATTCGGATGAGGAGAGCAGTGAAACAACAAAGTCGTGCACAGTCCCAATTTGGCGAGCACCCGGCGTTGGGTGCCACTACTAACTCTTGGCCTTGCCCCATGCCCCGCTTGCCCTAGTGCTTCTTTGGGTGATCTTCTGCGTGCTCATGCCTGTCCTAACGTCGATTCGTCCCCAACGCCAGCCTCGTATTGCCACTCCACAGACGACCTTAGCATCGGCCTCGCCTTATGATGCAGCCGAGGTTCGTTGATTCGGACCAGTGCGTGTTCTGTTGGGCGGTTACTGAAACCTGAGCTAAAGTTCAAGGTGTTTGATGGGCTTAATCGAGAAGTGTGGGGCAGAGGCATGTCACAAAGCTATTGAGAGATTGGACCGAGCGACGAAAGTAGTCAATTTAATTATGGCGAATGGGCTTGATGTTTGAAGACTTTTAGTATCTTATTTTTGTGGCGTGTGTGGGCCACATTTTGATCATTTCGTTGCCCATTATAGGCTATCTAGTTTCCTAGTTTAATTAGGTTTCTTCTATTAGTTAGTTTCACTACTTTGATAAGGACTCATTCTTTGATAAGGATTAGCGTTCATTTTGACTTATATAAAGGCTTGTAAGCATCGAAAATATTCGAGTTTTAATTTTCAATATATGTGAGTTTTATTCTCTCTTCATTAGCTCTTGAATTTCTTGAGATTTGCCAAGTAATTCATTTATCGGCGTATCAATGAGACATTCATCCCTCGTTTGTATGTCTTTCATCGTCCCAGGTTCTTTGCGTCGACTTCACGTTAGGGTATAGGCGACATAGTGACCTATATCACTTCTTGGGTTAGATTCGGAGGTTTTGGGATATTCCATCGTTTCAAGAGAAATCTTTCGTTCACGTGTCATTGATCCTTCATACCGGCGAGGATCGTATCACCTTCCCCTTCCCACGTACGCCCATGACTCTCTCGACTAGCGTCCATTTCTGCATGTTCGGCTTTGGGGCAGCTCGCTTTGCCTAATTTGATTACACTTTAACACTCGCTTCATCCGTCTGCTGATTTCAATCGCCACCAGCACTTTCGCTTCGTCCGTCCAAATGTGGGGTGCCATTCGACTGATTCGAGCGATCCCATCTGGCTTTGTCTTGTTCGTATTGGGTGGGCCATCTTGAGCCTAATTTGGCTTATTTCATGGGCTTTTCGAGGGTTTTATAAAAGAGAGCGGTAGCCTCACGAAACAATTCTCACACATGATTTTTCTTCTAATTTTCTATTTTCTTTGCTTTTCTTTTCTTTGAGAATCTTGTACTTGGATTAACATTTGGATTGTGTGATTCTGGATTTTTGGACGATGAATTCGCCAGTGATCGTTTTGTAAGTTTATCTCGTTTCATTATGTCTATGTAATTGCTATGAGATTAATTTCTACCATGAGAATGAATTATTGATTTGTAATAAAATAATTATTGGATTGATTCGTTTTCTTGAATCGTCAATATTGTGTTGATGATTTGCGATTACTTATCTGAATAAAATGATTATTTCATGATCTTAATACACGGGCTAAAAACAATAGTGTAGCTTGATTATGTTCTTATGCTTTATTATGAATTAATACGAGAACAAATTTATGTGGAATATAAGTTTGATGACGAGTTGGGTCGAGAGACTAGTCCGTCGTTGAGTGATTAATATATGTGGATAAGTGTTTGTTATCGATTGCATAGTGTTTGATTATCCTTCGTAGTTCATGACGGTGGGGTTGAGAGGCTGGTTTGTCATTAATTTTTAGTCTATCATAGACGGGGTCGAGATGCTAGTTTATATTGAACGCTAGGTGAGAGGGTGTGGGTGGTTTTATGCATTGTGCATCAGTTGTTGGCTCATTGATAACAATGATAGAGTTTGAACCAGAGAACATCGTCTCCAATTTCATGTATCTGCCAATTTCTCTTGTTGTCCAAGTACACCAATTTCCTACTTTCTTTTCTTTCCTATTTTTGTCCGTTCCGTGACAGCTCCCTTTAAGTTAGGAGTTAGTTTCTTTTCTTTTTTCAGTTTTTGTGCATGACATAGAACCGTAGCCTTGTTAAGCATTCCTTGAGAGTACGACTAGGTTGTCCTTACCGCTTTATAGGGACCTCGTACAATTGTGAGCGACATAGAGACCAACTAGGTCGGAACAAAATTTTAGTGCCGTTGACGAGGAAGGCTTTAGATTTTGTGTTGCTTTGTTTTCCATTTATTTTATTTTATTTTTTTGTTTCTCCCTCTGTGCTTCTTTTTTATTTCATTCTTTTCCTTTTACTTTTTGTTTGTTACTATTTTCTCCCACATGAGCGTGTGATCTTGTTTTTGTAGTAGTTGTTTATCATGGGTGAGATCTATTAACTTTTTCTTTGTCCTTGGACCTTGGTAAGAATTAGAGATCTAGATCCCAAAGTCCTAAGATAGCAGATATGTTCATAAATATATATTGGGTTAAGAGTTATAGAAATTGATATGAAATTCTAGAGTCTTTGCTTTATTTTCCTATTGAGTGACTAAATGAACCCGAGCAGGAATAAAATATCGGTAATGCCTTTTAAGGTCAAAATGCTTTATAATAAGCAAAACTTGGTGTTAATAATTGATAATAAGATTTAATAGCGAATAGTAAGTTGAGAGTGATTAATCAATCTGAGAGTTATTAATAATAAAAATGAGTCTAATACTATTAAAAGAGTAATGGGTCTATTTTCGATATTTTATCTTGATAGAGTAAAAAAACGATGAAAAAATGTTAAAACAATGTACAAATATTTAACTATATAGATGAAAACTACAACACACTTCACTATTCACGCTCTTGGCCTCAACCTACTCTCTTGGCGAACACACATACTCACACACACCACCACCTTCGCTCCATTCAAGCTCCATTCTAGCTCAATCTAATCGTTAAATCTTGATCCGACTTCAAAACAAGGTAGATTCTTAACTCTAGAACACGTTTGAGGGTTGAAAATTGAAAAATCTCATCTTTGGACACCCCTTATTTTCGGTCCAAATGGGTTTGCTTCAAGAGCTTGATTTTGCTTGATTTATGTTTCATTATGTGTTAGATCTTTTGTATATAAGTGGTTTGATGCATGATTTTCGAACATATGAGGATTCCTTCAAGAGCTTGATTTTACTTGATTTATGCTTCATTATATGTTAGATCATTTGTTTAGGAGTGGTTTGATACATGATTTTTGAACATATTAGGATTCGTGATAAATTTGTGAAATTTTTCTCAAACCCTAACTTTGATCATATAAGACTTAGTCAAGTCTTAACAAAAGTCTAGATGTAGTTAGAGGATGCAATGGCCCAAGTGATGATACAAGACATAGATGCAGGAGAATGGCACATCGCTATGGACTTAGATATTGAGTCTATAACAGCTATGGATGTATACGAGAAAACACATCTACCAGATGGCAAAGAAGCCATAGGTAGTAAATGGGTATACAAGAGGAAAAGAGATTCTTATAGAGAGGTTTCGGCTTTTAAAGCCATGCTTGTGGTGAAAGGGTACACTCAGATTGAGGGGATCGATTACGATGATACAGTTTTTTCTGTAACAATGCTCAAGTCCATCAGAATTCTTGTGCCCATAGTAGCTTACTTACACCTAGAGGTTTGGCAAATGGATATGAAAACCGCTTTCTTAAACGGTTACCTTGAGGAAGGTCGAGACATCTATATGCAGCAACCCGAAGGTTATGTGAAGAAATGTGAGGAGTATCTAGTGTGGAAGCTTAAGAAGTACATATATGGACTCAAGCAAGCTTCCCAACATGGAACTTACGCTTTGACGAGGTGGTAAAAACCTATGGTTTAACCCAGTTTCCTAGCGAGAGTTGCATGTATCGTTTAGATGTCAGCGGTGATGCGGTATTTCTTGCACTTTACGTGGATGACATCCTTCTACTTGGCAATAATGTGAAGCTGTTATCAAACGTAAAGAGTTGGTTATCCGATCAGATTTAGATGAAAGACTTAGGAGATGCAGCGTACATTCTTGGGATCAAGGTTTACCGAGATCGCAAGAGAAAAATGTTGAGCTTATCTCAGACGTCTTACATTGATAATGTAATTACTCGTTTTAGCATGCAAACCGCCAAGAGGGGATTGCTACCCTTCAGATATAATGTTCCTTTATCTAAGGAAGCGATCACGAAAGCGCAAAGGAGATAGAAGAAATGAGACACGTTCCTATGCTTCCTCTGTACAAAGTCTCATGTTTGCAATGTTGTGTATGAGGTCCACTATACATTATCACGGTAGGAATAGTAGCAAGTTATCAGTCTAACCCTGGAAAAGCTCATTGGATTGCGGTAAAGCATATACTAAGTACACGAGAATGACTTGAGATTATAGGCTAGCTTACCGGTGAGATAGTCTAATACCTTTGGGTTATTGGACTTCGGTTCCAAAGCGACCATGATGAGAAGAATTCTACCTCGGTATGTGTTTACCTCGGAAGTGGGCGTATCTTGGCGGAGTACAAAGCGGTGGTGCATTGAGACTCCACCATAGAAGCGAATATGTAGCCGCGTCGAGGGCGCTTAGGAGGCGGTATGGTTGAGAACTACCTCGTGGATCTACATGTGGTACCTCGTTTTTCCAAGAGTATCATAGTGTTCTGTGATAACTCTGGTGTAGTAGCAAATTCGAAGGAACCACGAGCCCACAAGGCGACGAAACATATAGAGAGAAAGTACCATATCATACGAGAAATTATACGATGAAGTGACGTGCTTATAGAGAAGATTGATACTAAGGACAACCTAGCTGACCCATTCACGAAGAGCCTGCCTCCAAAAGTGTACGACGAGCAAGTTCGAGGACTTGGATTGCACAAGATGGCCTCCACTTAGAAATGAAACTTTTGTAGAAGTGGGAGAAACAAAGTGATGGTTTTGTTTGTAATAGCTAGTAGGGAGACACATTATATACTAAAAGTTTACTTTAGTATAAGTGGGAGATTGTTGGATTTGTATACTGAAAGCAGAATGGTTGAGCTTGTATACAATGTTTCCTGTAACCACTATTATAATCTCCTATCTGAATTATTTACTTGATTGCATATGTTTGTCCCATTATCTCATGCAAAATTTAGAACATACAATGTGTAGAAGATCACAAAAGTCTGTATGATTGGTTAAGCTTATTGAGATTTAAAAGAATCACAGTTGAGATCACTTGAGGGCGAGTTATGCAGTATAGGCTTGGTATAGATAGAAGTGACTTGACTTGGTTGCTTGTCTATCTTTGATGCGTCTTGGCGTATTGATGGATCACGGTGAGATGAGCTCTTCTATCGACCGTCGTGAAGAACCTAGATCTCGGTGACTTTCGTTGATCTAAACCTCGATAAGGTTTTAGGTGAGTATGAGTTCTTGACCATCACTTTAACTTGTTATGGGTGAGGTTACATGAGATAACCAGATTCTCCGCATCTTGGGTGGTGGCGATCTTGTATGTCGTGCTAGTTACGTATCAGTCACCGTATCCGTTTAGGATGATGGCGTCCCATAAGGAGCTCAAAATATTTATTGTACTAAATCCTACAGGTTGAGTTAGCTCAAGTACAAGGATAAGGTTGAGTGATACTACTTAAGGAACTAAAGAGACTAATTAAAGAGACTAATTATTTTAAGCAGTCAGAATGCTATAAATAATTAATGGAGGTGTGATATCTTAAATACGGGGATTCGTAAGTCTAAGTGCAAGCCGGACTCAACTTCGGTAATAAAGGGATTAGTCAGCGTTTGTTCTCTACTCGAATGAATAAATGTTTATAAATTAATTTATGTTATTGGCTGAACATAAGATAATTAATTCATTTTAAGCCCATCTTTATTTCTTGTATTTGATAATTTGGGTTGGCCCGTGAGGCTGTTACTCTTGTTATTTTTCCCACTCCTATGAAGAGTCCACTAGGATTACATTACGATTTATGTATTATTTTAATACATCTCCAATATCTGGATAGATATTATCTTATACTATTAGATATCAATAGATATTATCTAATATTATTAGATATCAAGAAATATTATCTGATATTATTAGATATCAAGAGATAATTATTCTAGATATATTTTATCTTCAAATATATTATTATATTTGAAGATATGCATTGATCTTATCTAAACATGATTCTATGAATGCATTATAAATAGAAGGTGAGAGAAAATCAGAAATAAACGTATTCATTTGTTTGAGATTTTCAAAAATCTCATAGATACAAGTAGGAGGAGAAATTTTACAGTATTCTCCATAGATTGCTCTCACTCAGTATTGGACAATAGACATCCGGGATACAGTCCAGAAGATCAAAGCTGGAGTATGCCATTGATCTCATATCCCAAAAATTCGTAGGTAAACACGAGTAAACACTTATATCTGCAATTAATTATATAAATGCATGTTAGGTATATAATCATATATAGTGAATTAAACATTGAGATAGATCCTCGGAAGAGGTAAAATAAGATTTCCCTAGACATCCCTTAAGGGCTCAAAATTTTATTGTACTAAACCTGCAGTTAAGTTTGTTAAGTATAATAATAGGGTTGAGTGGTACTACTTAAGAATTAAAAATATTAATTATTTTAAGCAATCAGAGTACTATAAATAATCAATGGACGTGCGATATCTTAAATATGGGGATTCATAAATCTAAGTACAAATCCGACTGAAATTCGAAAATAAAGGGGTAGGTCAGCATTTATTTTCTAGTAGAATGAATAAATATTTATGAATTAATTTATGTTTTGAGTTTAACATAAGATAATTCATTCATTCTAAGACTATCTTTATTCTTTGTATCTAATCCTTGAGCTGGCCACCAAGGCTTGTGATCATGGAATTTTTGTCCCTGTACAGTCTCATTGAGACTTTGTTCTGATTATTGTATTATTTATTTAATACATTTCATAGTTTTGATAGAAATTATCTCATATAAAAAGATATCAAGAGATAATTATTCTAAAAAAGAATTATCTTCAGGATAAAAGATAATTATTGTATTTATTAGATATGATAGAATCCTATTATATTAGGATTCTAAGGAAATCATTATAAATAAATGATAGTAGAAAATCGATGGTATCCAATACTACCTTTGTGATTTCGAAAATCACACCTAAGGGGAGAGAATTTGATGTTCTAAATAGATTGCTCTCACTCAACATTGAAGATATGGTATCCGGGACACAGTCCAGAAGATCAGAACTGGAGTCAGCATTGATCATCTTTGCCAGAAATTTACATGTAAACATGAAAAAACCTCTATGTGCTGCAGTTAATTATATATAGAAGCATGCTAGGAATATAATCAATTTATAATGAATTAAACATCTAAGATAGATCCTCGTGAACAATGAAATAATATTTCCCTACACCTATGTGATCCACTCGCATATATAGAGTAAAAATACATCTTTATATGATATATAGTAAATTTTCACACCTAAATCACAATCTTCACAATGGGAATGTTATTATTATTGTATTTGTCAAATATTAATATGTTAATAACACGTCGGTATTTTGTATGTGTGTAAAACTACTTAGGTAAGGCGATATTCAAATATAATAGACATAGCAAGCAAAAATGAAACTACCTATAACTATATTAAAACACAGTAGTTGTACAATAAAAAATATTTTTCCTCAAATCCCAGTACAACCTGCCCAAACACCATCCCATCCATGCAAAAGATGGCAACTGTCCAGCTGGCAGCCCACCTATTGGAAAATGATGTATAATCGCATCTGACCTGTTGAAGATTTTCTTTTTCATTTTATCTTTCTTCTCCTTCTCCTTTCTTTTATATATATATATATATATATGCACAAGAGATTTAATTTGATACATGACATATATAAATAGATTTAAAATATCAAAGTTATTATCATTTGAAATTTGAGATTAATGTAAAGTAAGTTTTCAAATTAATTGCTTTTCTATTTCAAATGTTTTGCTCTTGACCGTTATCTATTCATTTCCTAATTTTCCTTTTCATTTCATATTTTTTAGAATCAATAACTTTTTGAGTTTCTTTTTAATCATGGAAGTATTCGTTATTATCTATTTGTATTAATTACATATATATATAAAATAGAAATCGTTATTATCTATTTGTATTAATTATATATATATATATATATATATATAATAGAAATCGTTCTCATTGTGTTAACTACAAATTAATTTAGACTATAGATCTTGATTAATGGATGGTCAAAGATTATTTTCAAATGAGATTATATTTTTATACATAAAATCATATTTTTTGGTTATGTTTTCTATCCAACCATTATGATTTCTCTATGATTATAATTTTTATGCATACAATTTTTTTAATATTTGATTCACAATTAATAAAATAAAATTAACTTTTACCAAAACAACCCTATATAGTAGTATTGTGTATATTAGTGTATCCATACTAAAATTTCTATTTTGGTACACAGCCAATACAAATATAGAACAAAAATTAATGTATTTTAACTGTTAACAATTTTTAAAGTACTCTAGGAGTTATTGTTTATAATGCATATATTACTTTAAATATATTAATTATATAATTATTTATATTTTGTAAAACGAAATATTTGAATCATCTACCATGAAAATCTCTGTGATACCGCTTGGGTATAAGTGATTCTTGTCAAGATTTATATTTATTTGTTGTTTAATACGTTTACCCTTGAGAGTTGTAATAATTATACAATTAATATTTAATGAAATTAAAAAAAAGTTTGTGGATAAAAAGTTAATAATATTAGTAAAGTACATACTAATGTATGATGCAATTGTGCGAATAAAATTAATGAACAATATAAATATATGCATTCTTCAATCACTCACAAATATACATATAACCGATTATCATTTTTATAGTGTATAGTTAAATTTCAATTATAACATTGCTTTGCACGATGGGTCTAATACTAGTTAGTTTTATATCTGAATATTTCGCATATTTTATAGGCTTGTGACTAGGAAGAATATTGTGAAAAATATCTTTCTCTTTTTTTCTTATAAACACCCTTGCGCATACAACATATATTACTTTCAAAAAACTTGGGTTAGGTGGATTGATCCGGTCAAATCCGTCTAATCCGATCCGGTCCATAAATATATCATGGAAATTTATAAATAACCAAAAAGATAGTGGGATAAGTTTTATATCATGGCTCATAAAAGCATGAGTTTATAATATTTTAGTTTAAAAGACATGCTATCATGGGCTTGCATTTAAAATAATAACTATCCTCTATCTCTCTCTCTCTCTCTCTCTCTCTCTGCCTTGAAAAATAAGGTGCGCCAAAAGAGCATTCAATTCATTCTCGTCTCTCTCTCAATAGAAAAATAAGGTCGCAAAAATTAAAGAATGAATTGAATGCTCTTCTCTCTCTCTCTCTCTCTAAATAAGCTCTTCCAAAAAATTGAATGAAATTAAATTAAAGGTTGGTAAACATTAATTGTAAAAAAGGTTGGTAAACATTAATTTGAAAAACTTCGGTACATTGAATTGAATCACAAGCGAATTCATTTGTAACATTACAATTTCAAAGAGAGGAAGAAGGCGAAAATAATTAATAGAAGAAGTTGTTACTGCGTTTTTTCAATCAAGCGGTGGAAATCGAGCATTGCTAATTGGATTAAGGTAAATTAAATCCGTATAGAATTTTTTTTTACGTGTTCTTGAGTACGGTTGTACCGCAGTTGATGATTTGACTAAATATGTTTTTAATACTTTAATGTTCTTTGGATTGATAAATTTCATATTTTGAAGAAAAAAAATGCGTTCTTGAGTACACGGTTGTACGGTAGAAGTATTATGCATCATATATGTTATTTGTGTTGATTTTATGTTAATAAAGTGATTAATTTAATATTTAGGATTATTTAATAAGTTAAATTTAAACCATACGCGGGCAGGTATACGATGCAACTATACCGTGTACTTATGAACGCATAAACCGTGCACGGAACTCATCAGGACACGGGTTTATAAGCCGTGCATGATCGTGCACCGTGCACTTACCATGCACGATCGTGCATTGTGCCTGACGTGCACGGTGCCGGCAAGTGCATGATCCGTCCTGCGACCGTGCATGGCCGTGCATCTCGTGCATCTATGTATCTCGTGCATCCTATGTATATGATCATTATCTTTTATATCTTATTGTGCAGCGGATGTCTTGTAACGTCTTCTTATCGTCGTGGTGGTAGTTGGGACGAGCGAGTATATAGCGTTGTGAGGTTCTCGTATACATGGGTGTAGAACAGATTTTGTTGGATTTGTATCTTGAAAGCGGTTTGGTTGAGCTTGTATACAATGTTTCTGATTACCACTTTTACAATCTCCTATCGGTTTGAATACTTGATTGCATATATCGTGTCCCTTATCTCGTATATAAGTTAGATCATACGATGTGTAGAAGATCACGAAGTGCATGTATGATTGGTCGAAGCTTAATGAGATATAAAAGTTTCACTGGTGAGGCGACTTAGGGACGAGTTGTCGGTTTAGGTGCAGTATAGATAAGTGACTTGACTTGGTTGCTTGTCTGTCTTTGATGCGTCTCGGCGTATTGAAGGATCACGGTGAGATGAGTTCTTCTTCGACCGTCGTGAAGAACCAAGATCTCGGTGACTTACGATGATCTAAACCTCGATAAGGTATTAGGTGAGTATGAGTTCGACCATCACTTTGACTTGTTATGAGTGAGGGTTATATGTTCTAACCAATTCTCGCATCTTGGGTGGTGGCGATCTTGTATGTCGCTAGTTATCATGTCAGTCAAGTATCCGTTTAGGATGATGGCGTCCCCTTAAGAGCTCAAAGGTTTATTGTACTAAACCTGCGAGGTTGAGTTAGCTCAAGTACAATAATAAGGTTGAGTGGTACTACTTAAGGAAATAAGGTTGTTGTCGTTTTAAGCGATGATTGCTATAAATGATTAATGGGCGTTCGATATCTTAAATCTGAGGATTCGTAATGTCTAAGTGCAAGCCCGACTCAACTTCGGTAATAAAGGGTAAGTCGACATTCTTTCTCAGTGGAATGATCGAATGTTTATAAATTAATTTATGTTACATTTGAACATAAGATAATTAATTTATTTGAGGCCCATCTTTATTCCTTGCATTTGATCCACTGGTTTGGCCCATCCAGGCCCGTAGCTCTTGGAAGAAATCGGCGCCCCTTGCTCTCAAAGGAAGATTTTATTCTCTTTATCCACATGGATATAATTATATTTATGGTATATGCATAGATCCTTTCCATATAAGATTATGGTAATAATCTTGAGTATGGAAATAATCTAAAGTATGGAAATAATCCAAAGTATGGTAATATTCCATATAGGATTATGGTAATATTCCATAAAGGATTATGGTAACATTCCATATAGGATTAAGGTAGTGCATTATAAATATAAGGTATGAGATAAAGTCTAAGTTAAATGCTTAATGATTGAGAGCAAATTTTCGACCACTTCGTAAGAGTGAATCTAGAAAATTAGCCTAGGGTTGAGGTGATTTCTTGTAGTATTCTCCATAGATCGTCCTCACTCGGCGTTGGAGATTGCGGCCGGGATCTGATCTAGAAGGTCAAAGCACGAGTCCGATCCGTTCGATCCGTTCATCTCGTTCCATCGACCTCTTGAGATCAAAGGTAAACACGTGTAAACCCCAGCGTGTTGCGATTTAATTATATAGACGCATGCTGGGTTTATAATCAATGTATGGTGAATTAAACACCCAAGATGGATCCTCGGGCGAGGTTAACATACATTTTCCTACAGATTTCACGTGCTAATTTGCTAAGAGATTCATGAGCAAGTAGGCAACAATGGTGGATCGATTATATGCTTTTCTATACTACGGCGCTAGTGATGGAAGAAGAATAAAAGTATCGTTAAAAATGACGATTTGTTGATTGATTGTGGAACAAAGGATGATCGATTGTGTATGTGATTGAAAAGGGCAGCGATTGTGCAGCCGCGGTACCACAGAGACACCGGTATTATATGGTTCTAGCGATCTGATCTTGCGAGTCAAATCCGAGATGTCTTGGTTGACTATACATGAAGATGGCTGTTGTCTTGAATGAGGAGGAAGGCGAGCTGGTGTATTCGAGATGAAGAGGAAGACACGAACCGGCGTAGAGATATATTTGATTCATTGGCTCTTGAATTTGGTGCTTGGATTCGACAACGGGACATCTTGATAAGGTTATCGGACGGCGCAACTTCACTTCCGAACAACGACATGATGGTGAGGCTCATGCTACAACTTCACGAACGAGAGAGGATGATACGGTGCATGAGTTACATGGCTGGGTTGTTCCACTACTTGATTGTGACGACACGTTGCCATTAGATTGGGTCGAACCTTGTGGAGCCCATGCCGACCAATTGTCGTTGATTCGATATTTAAGGCGAAGATGACTTGGCGATAGCGAGTAAGTTGTACCACTTGGAGAATCATGTGAAATGCGTGATCGATCGGTCAAGTAAAACACGTTTGGGGTATGTTTGCAAGCATGGCAGCGGTTGTCCTTTTAAGCTGAGAGCCGTCGGAGGCGGCGATATGGAGTAATTAAGTTGAACAACAGTCATACTTGTCACTTAGATTTGAATCGCCTTTGCTCCTGACGGTGCTGCTAAGATTGTTGGCAAGTATTTTGCACGGTGGTCGATGAAGGTGTGATGCGAAGCGAAAGAGATGATTCGAGATGCATCGACAATTTGGCATTGAGATGGATTACGACTTTGCTCTCCGAGCAAGAAACCTCGCTATAGAGATGACATATGGCGATTTGAGCGGTCTATCAATTCTTCCATCATATTTGCATCTGTTGAGAGAATCGAACCGGGACACTATATGATATTGAGGCGGCTCATGATGGCGAATTTCGATATTTGTTTCTTGCTCTTGAGCGGGTTTGCATGCTTTCAAGCATTACCTATGGCGATCGTCGTTGTAGGCGGGACTCGTCTTAAGGGAAAGAACAAAGGAATTTGTTTTGTCGTCATTACGAAGGATGGAAATGAAGAATCTTCCGCTTGCTATTGGGTTAGGTCCGATTGAGGATGAAGAGTCATGGACTTGGTTTTATCTCGGCTGCGTTAGTGCATTGGTCGTCTGATGATCTCTTAGTTGTGTCGATCAACATAAGGGCATCGAAAAAGTGGAGTCCGTGTATCGAGCGTCGCGCATGTGTTGTGCTTTTACCATTTGCGAGAAGAATATGGCGCGATTTGGGTCGCATGTTTGTCTGATTATCAAGTCATTTGCATATGCTGTCGATCGAGGATTTGAGATTGTTTTCTGCTGTGGATGTTCTAAAACCGGCGACCCACCATCATCTACTCTCATTGGGGAGCATAGGTGGTCTAGGTTGAAGTGTCTGTCTGACGCTATAGTTTAATGACTTGAATGCGACAGAGAGTTTTAATAGTCGGTTGTTGTGGGCTCGGCGTCTACATTTGCTCGTTGCTTGAGACTTTTCGATCTATTACGGAGAAATGGTTTGGCGTCTGACGAGCTAGTGCGGCAACAAGGTCGATGAGTTGGTGAAGTAGCCGCGTGAGCTACATGCCTCCGCCGAAAAGGCGTCACTTGGTTGTTCGTTCAGCGACGACACACATGTTTAAAGTGGAAGAGAAAACACATCATCGTGGTTGATTTGCGAATGGGACATATGAATGTCGTGAGTTCGATTTGGACGAGATCCCTTGTTGTCACGCTTGTCTTCTATTAGTGCGGTATTTATCTAAGCGTCAAGTCCAACTCATATGTTGTGGTTAATTTATTTTGTGATTAATTTCTTTTTTAGGCGTCTTTGGTTTACAAGTCACCGACTTTGTGGCTCGATATTATAGGCGATCTATTTTTGCGGCGACTTATTCTTATCGAATTGCATACATATCACATCCGGTGCATGGATTGTACCGGACTACGTATCGGCTTACATTATTCGACCTCCAATCATCACACGTCGGTGGGCGTCTAGATTAAGTAGGATGCAATCGGTTGTTGAGGGTTCGTCGAGATCGCATCGTTAAATATGCTGCGTTGTGAAAGTCGAGAGCCACAACAAGCGCTCATGCACATCATTTATTGCCATTAGTGATGAAACATGTGTGGAAAGGACACGGCGTAGGAAAAATGTAGTATTTGTCGAAGTGAAGAGCATCTGGAATTTGTGTCCTCAACGGCCTCGTGAGTAAGGATATTTGTTATATGAAGTGATATTCGTTGTTTTTGGATTTTGTTGAATTATGTTGGATTTTGTTGAATGTTGTTGGATTTTGTTGGATTATGTTGGTTTTTGTTGAATTAAGGGGATTCAATTAGATTGTTGTTGGATTTTGTTGAATTATGTTGGTTTTTGTTGAATTATGTTGGTTTTTGTTGAATTAGGGGGATTCAGTTGGATTGTTGTTGGATTATGTTGGATTATGTTGGTTTTTGTTGAATTATGTTGGTTTTTGTTGAATTATGTTGGATTATGTTGAATTATGTTGAATTATGTTGGATTTTGTTGAATTATATTGGATTATGTTGGATTGTTGTTGGATTTTGTTGAATTATGTTGGATTTTGTTGAATTATATTGGATTATGTTGGATTGTTGTTGGATTAGGGATTGATTGGATTCACGGTACACGCCCGTGCACGGCGTGTGCGGGCATGTCGCACGGGCGTGCGAGCGGTACAGGCGTGCGGTACTGCCCGTGCGTGCGATCGTGCGGCACTGCGGTCGTGTAGTACATGATGCGTGTGCCGTGCATGATCGTGCACGAGACACGGTCATGCACGGCGTGCGTGGGCGTGTGCCTCGTGCATGCCGTGTGTGCCTGCCGTGCGCCCATACACGCCGTGTGCCCTCGTGAATCGATTGAATCCCCTAATCGACAAAACCAACATAATCGACACAATCAACAAGCCAACAACAATCAACAACAATCCAACAAAAAGCGGCGACATAATCTCTAAAATATGGTTAAGTCGACTGCGCTCGGCAAATAGCCAACAACAAGCAATAATTTCAAAAGAGGTCACGACCCACAACATATACATAGAGGTCACGACCTCCGATAAACCACAAACAAAATATCACTAACACTAATAAAAATACTACAATATCCGTCATAAATACAAAAAGTCGAAACTAAATAAAGCGAGGCGGTAGCCATATCCTACGAGCTATCATTTGTCTGTTGAGTCGTATGTAGCGCCGATTGTTATGTAACCTCGAGGCATACACAGTGATGAGGCGATACATATAGAGGCATGCAAAGACACTGCAACTCACCGAGTCGGGCCTCTGCGTACTACTCATCATCGGGCACCTCCGCGATGTCGAGATACTCATAGTGTGGCGTCCTCGATGGATTGTTGTTCCAAAATCCACTACCTTCATCGATCGAGGAAAAGCGAATAATGGGCAACATCCGTAACGTCTCACGCGAGAGTCGGGGTTGTCTGACGGTGAGTCGTACACCTCGAGAGTCACGCAGCAGTGATATGTCGGTGTGACCCGATGATTTCCCAAGCGTTCTGATGGCTAGTATCTGCAATATTGATAATTTTAAAGTTTACATTCAATTGGATAGAAAATAATAGAAATGAGGTAATAAATTTACCATATCAGCGCACAACCACGGTCTGGTATGCTCTGTAGCATCTCTCCCTTGTACCATCGCTATCAAATCATCGGGTACTTGCCATCGTGGATATGTGGTCTTTGATACCACATTATAGCCCATAGGATCACCTAGATGAAGCCGGCGAACTCACGCATAAGCGTTTGCTGCATAAATGAATAAATTTAGTCAGGAATAATATATATCCATATAAAGCTAAAGCTATCTATGTTGGAATAATTTAAAGACATTTCAAACTTACATAAAATCCAATCGGTGCTACAACGCATCGAGCGTCATTGATCGTGGGCAATAATACATTGCCAGGATGATGTGGGTTGATTATTTTCCAATGTATATACAAAGTGTACAACTCCATAATCTAACACACATAAAAAAAGAACACCATTAATTGAATTATAAATATATAAACAAAATTTGAATAAATGTTGTAATAAAGTACCTACTTAGTGAACTCGAGAATGCGGGTCGGTGATATGATCGAGCAGTCTTGAGTCATAACATCTTGATTAATTAGCCACGACAAAACATCTAGGCTGCTGCCTAAAGATCTCGAAGGACCTTGGTCGCGCCCGTGGGTACTATACTCACGAGGCTGCATGTGGGGTCTCCGTCGGCATCCCCACCATCAGACGATCCATCACCTCGAGCGCGACTTGCTCTCATTTGTCGATCTCCATTGGTGGCGTGACTAGACTCGGCGACCCGATCGTCGGTGGCTAATCTTGGGCCCTCCTGCGGATCGACTGCCGTGAAGCGGATCGTCGGTGGCTAATGTCGGCACCTCCTGCGGATCGACCTGCCGTGAAGTAGATCGTCGGTGGCTAGTGCGGGCCCCCTCATACGGATCGACACTGCCGTGAAGCGGATCGTCGGTGGCTAATGTGGGCCTCCTGCGGATCGACTGCTGTGTAGCGGATCGTCGGTGGCTAGTGTGGGCCCCTCCTCATCTTTGGGAGGCGGCGCCTCGGTGACATGCTGCGAATAGCCGACGTGGCTCCCATGTGCGGATATAGAGTGCGAGATCTCGTCTCGAAGATCTGCTTAGAAGAAATCCGTCATTGCTCGAACACACGTCGAGCCACTCGAACTCTGAGGCCCGTCTCGAATCGTCGTCCACAATGGCACGACGGACGGTCTCGATCGCGGCGGCAATGGAGGCCTCGTCTGGTCGAACACTCTGGCGTGTTCGCAGCACACGTGGTCAGCTCGGCGCTCCTCATGTCTACGACGCTTGATTGCGATTGAGGCGCGCCGGTCGATTGGGCTCAACAACCCGAGATGTATCTCGAGACTTGACTTCCGCCGCCGCCGCCACTCATTGCATGATCGGGACATGCTCTGCTGCCACCCTGCTGCGGGTTATTCTCTCACGCACAGGCACCTGCTGTAGCTCAGGCGCAGGCTCGTCATGTGCGCCTTTGGCATGCCGCCCCGCAGGCACAAACCGAATAGCCATCGGATCGCCCTCGTATAGGCTCAAGTAGTATGCCTCTGATAACTCGGTCTCGAGCGGCTCCAGCATAGGATGACATAAACGCTACAAAAAAATCACATACACATTATTGATTATAATGTATTTGATAAATATATAACAAATATTAAACATGAGATTAAAATTACGCTCGTCAAAAATCGATATCTTGGGTGGGGACTTCCATGTAGTCCACATCAAGCATCTCGGCAACACTATCTCATTGCTCGGCACCCACACATATGTCCTAAGTGGGGATGGCCTCATACGACCAAATCAGAAGGCCCAAGCGGGACCATAGAAATAGTACGTCTTCCCGAAGCGCCACCTCGCTCGGGTGCCTCTTGAGCACCTCAATCCCGTGACGGAGGACTGGAATGAATAGGAGCCCAAGGAAAACTCGCCACATATCGAATCCTCACCAACGCCCAAACCCATGGCTCGATGGCTTCCTATCATGGCAAGGGCGATGAGGTAAGCTACTAATATGAAAGCCGCCTTCAAGTAGTGCGGCATCATCACCTGACCGTTGTTTGATGAATCGGTGCGAGCTCGAAATAGTAGTCCTCGACCCGAAACAACCTATGGAACATCTTTGATGCAGGGAATCTCGTGCCTCAAGTTCGGATCAAATGAAGGCGGCCCAAAGCGTAATCAAAGACCGTGGCAAACTCAACCATCCCAAATCGTATATCGGTTCCACAAGCGTGAAACCAAATCTCAAACTCCACAAAGTGGGATCCACAACACAGCCGGGCATCCAGTTGTGCGGCGCATTATTTGCGCTTTCCCTCTCTGAGGCAAGCGGATGCCCAAGCGGCTCTCTGCGAATCGTCGAGAAATCCGGCTGCTTTGTAGACATGTCCTCGCCTCGGCTAACACATCAATTCGGATGTATTGGTTGATCGTCGGCATAGCCTTGCATATGCGGTCGTAACCACCTATAACGAGGCTGTAAATGCACAAGATTAATCAGTATACGATAAACGAAGTTCTAACAGCGTAATACACGATTCAAACCAACCGTGTACACGGTGCTAACCGTGTCTGAGATATTGAGTACGATTAGGACCGTGTACACGAATCGATCATTATTTTCACGAATTTCAACAACATTGCAATCGATTTCAATTTATAAGTTTCTAAACACACAAACTATAAATTTCATCACTATCGTGTCATACATGAAAACTATCGTGTCTTACATGAAAATTATCGTGTACGTACTAAAATTCTATTTTAAATGCACGATTACTCACGGAGGCGTGGTGCTCTAAATCGGTGCTTGGAAGTTCGTCGACCCGAGCGGAAGGTCGACGGCGTGCTTGTTGCGCTGAAGTGGCGCTCGCAGAAAACTTCTTCCGTAGTGGAGGAGCTCTCTCGCCCGCCGGTTGCTCGGTCGCATCCGGGAGTCACCGTGGATCTGTATCCGTATCACTCATGTTGTGGGTTTTGCGTGAGTCGTGAGTCGAGATTTTTTTTACGGTGAGTTGGGTTTTGCTTGCGTGCTCACGTCTGTGTTTTTTTTTTTACAGTGAGTGTGAGTCGTGAGAGAGAGAGTGAGTGAGAGAGAGACAGAGAGATATCCGTTTGAGAGAGAGAGAGAGTTGCATTGAGAGAGAGAGAGTTGCGTTTGAGAGAGAGAGTTTTACCTTTCTTTTTTGAATTTTTTCCAGGGACATTTTGGTCTTTTTAAGCCAAAATGGCTATAAAACTCATGTTTTTATGGACTAGGCTATTAAACTCATATTCCTATTTTTTTGGCTACTTACATATATTAACACATATATCATTGTATCACTTATTGTGAATAAATATATCATTTTTTTCTAAATAAATGTACCATTTGCGCTGAATAAATATATTATAATATCACTTTGTTTTGAATAAATATATCATTTGATGTGAATAAAGTATCATTTATTCTGAATAAATGTATTATTTTCTCTGAACAAATGTGTCATTGTATCACTTGTTGTGAATAAATCACTTATTGAGAATAAACAACATTGTATCACTTATTGTGAGTAAAAAAATCAGTTACTTTTAATAAATGTATCACTTATTCCGAATAAATGTGTCATTTACGAATTAACATGTTAATATTAATGTATCTGCATCGGGTCAGGTCTGGATTGCATCGGCCCGCGAAAAGATCCGTTCATAGATAAGGGCGGACCCTACGAATAGAGGTGACAAAAGTAGCGAGTCGAGACCGATCGAGCTGGGCGGCAGACTTTACAATTTTCAAGTCGGGTCGGGCCCAAAAATTTTGGGGCCTATAAATATGAAGTCCAACCCAGTCTCGGATGGACATGCAGGCTTCTTTTAGCTCGTTTTCTAATTCTTTTAATATATAAAATAATATTTATAATTGTAAAAGGATAAATAATTATATATAATAATTATTTAAATCTAGAAACATGTAAATAATTATATAAAAATATATATTAATAATTACATAACCTATTATATAATTAAGACAACTAAGCAAATAAATGAAAAGAAAAGACAAAAAAGAACAAAAGTGTCATTATTGGATGAGGAGCAAGAATACTTACCAATGCATTACAACAATTTTTAGTTATATAATAATATATAACTTTATATTTAATTTATACAGACGAACTTTTAGCCCAAAATCACGAGCTTTCTGGGCGGCGGTCGGCTGAGATTTTTAGACGGACTTTTAGGCACGATTATTTTGGATGTCGAATTTGAAACACAACTAAACCCGAACACCGAGTATCAAGGCGGGCCTGTCGGCGGGTCTATTTTCAGCTCTACCTACTAGTAGGAATGGCGATGGGCGATGTCTGGACGGATTTTATTACGTCTAGATCCGGATCTAAATTTTTTGCTTGGATTGATCCATTGATCCAAAAGATTAGATCCGAGATCTAGATCCATGAGATCCATGAGTCCATGGTCTAAACTTAGAATCCACATATTTTCTTCTAAAATAAATCATAAATCAATTATAATTTATGGTAACACCATAATAATAATCTAAATATACAATAACACTATAATAATCATTTAGAATTTCTACAATTATCACTATACAAGAAGGTGTTAATTACAAATTCACTTGTGTTTTCATGATATCAAATAATATTACAATAAGAATAGAAGTATCACATATCTTAACAAATGACCACTCATATCTAATTCATATTACAATTGTTTTCATATTCAAGGTACAATTTTTTAATTTTATTAACCTACCATCAAATTCTATAACCTAGTTTATCCAACTTTGACTAGAAAGAAAAACAATATAACATATTTATAAATAAAATAAAATTATATATACATGGATCCACGGTAGGATGCGAATCTAAAAATCAAGATCTAGATCCGGATCCGAATTTTAAATGAATGGTCCATATCGATCCGGATCGGTGGGATCGAATTTTTTAAATCAAATCGAAAATTTGATCTGGATCTGCATATCTGGACCGAGTCTAGGATCCACTGCCATCTCTACCTACTAGAGTGTGCCTCTATTACTTTATCTACAAATTTTGTTCATAAATTACCTACAATAAGCTCTTGGCAACAATATTTCAATGGTAACATGGACTTACCACAATTAGGGATGGAAAAGCGGTTTGGTTTGGTAAGCAGGATATAATTTGTCCGAAAAAGTGGGCAAAATCGAATCGATTTAGATTTTCGATTAACTAAAATAATCGATTATTACGGTTCAATTTTCGATTAATTGAAAACTGAAAAATAATAATTAATAATTAAATAATAATTTTAAAAAGCTGAATTTATTAAAAATAATTAAAATAATAATTGAAAATTTTAAAATAATTAAAAATTAAAATTAAAATTAAAATTTATTTAAAAATAAAAATAATAATTAAAAGTTGAGATTCTAGAATTTTTAATTATTTATATAATAATTAAAAATAAAAATGATTTTTCGGTTCAGAATTAAATCAATTATCGATTAACTGATAACAAAATTATTTTTAATTCTATAATCGAACATCAAATCGAAATCGAATTTTCAATTTTCAATTAATCAAAATCAATTTAGCTTCGATTCGATTCAATTCGATATTAACCCAACACACATATTTTAAACAGCCTAAACCACAATGATCGAAAAAATTCCTGATGGTCTGCCATATTCTAAGGATATCTCCAATGGTAAATTTTTTCAACTTTTATGGGCTTAAAAAAGTTGAAATCCAACTTTTATACCATTGGAGAAAGTTGATAAAAGTTGGAAACAAGAAACCAACTTCTTAACAAAGAAGTTGGCTTCTTTCTTCTTTTCTTATTTTTTAATTACTTTTGTCTTTGTATATATATTTTTCTTTGTTTATATATATATATATAAAGCTATATTATTAAATAATATAGTGGGATTTATATAAAGTTGATTTTGTAGGTATATGATTGTAAAAAATAGAAAAGTTGTTGGATTTAAAAAAATTGGGTTTTATAGAGACATGATTGCAGATACCCTAATCAGTTATTCAATAACTTTTGCAGTTGGACTTCTTTTTTGTACTATCTTTGCTAATGCAATAACCTTCGAGAATCCTCTTTTATACAGATAATTAAATATTTTAGTAATGATGGGTTGGTAGTGACTGCTAGAAATCATTACTCATTCCATAAAGCGTTTCAATTTTAGCTATTATATATGACGAATTAAAATGCGAGGTGTGGAAACATTGCTTTTCAATGATCTTACCATTTGTAGCCTTCATTGAAACAAATATACTCTTCAATTTTCATAGGTAAAATGAAAATTCCACTGGAAATCGAAAATAAGTATCGAAAATTGCATCTATGCGTAAAACAAGTTCGAACTATCACGAATTAAATAGGAAATATATTGCAAATATATTTGTAAAATATAATTTAGATTATAATCTTAATTCATCTAATAATGACACAATATAATTTCTATATTTTATAATTTGATGATATTTCTTATCTCTACGAGAAAAATTATGAGCTATGAGTGCTCTGTCCCACTCAAAATTCAAATTTTATTTATTATTGATACTGTTCTACGTAAATTTGTAGTTATTTAACAATTTTGTCTTCTGAAGTGGTCAAAACCAAAACGTATATCCACGTAAACCGGTGGAGCAAAGTCTAGAACGGAAAGCCACGCGACCTACCTCCCTGCTTGATAAGCACGCGCGCCGGTGGATGATGGATATCATAAACGCGCACGAATTAAGAATAGCTCAAGCGCGCATTGCAGCACTTCCGGCGACAAATATCAATCTTCTAGATTAGACGAAGCAGCAACGGTCACGTGTCGGACAGATGGGCCACGTTACAGCTGAGTTAAAGACGAGGTTGCTCTGTCGCTCTCATGAGCTGTCCCAGCTGCTTATTTTATTATTTACAAAATTTCATGTAATTATAAATGAGGCAGAGTCTCATTTAAGGGTTGAATATTCAGATTTCAATTTAGATTTTATTTAATTCGAATAGACCTAAAAATTCAAAAATTTAAGACAGAAAAAATCCATCAAATTTTTTAACAAAATCGAAAAATCAAAATTATGAAAAAATCTGAAAATCTGAAACCAATTTTATTAATTCTTATATATATTTAGATTAGATTTAAAATATTTAAATAAAATATTATTATTATATATAAATTATATATAATTCGGATTTTTGATTTTTGATTTAAAAATCAATCCGTCTGATCAGAAAATCAAATTTTTTGAAAATATTAATCAATCGAAATGAAAACCGAATCAAATTTTAAATTTCGATTTGGATTGAATCGGATATTCGATTTTGGATATTTTCTTCACCCCTAATCCCACTATTTAAAGTCACAATATATAGTGTTAAATAAAATTTAATTTAATTTAGAATTAATGAATTTAATTAGGAATTAAATAAATTTTAATTAACATCTTAATTAGAAATTAATAAATAGGGATTATTAACTATTAATTAAAATTTTAAGTAATATTTAATGACTAATTTCAATCGTTAGCATATCTTGTGGTCATATATGAGATTTTGACATTATAAATTACTAAAATAAATAGTGAAAATTATATATATATATCCAAAGTTAAGAAATGTCAATTATAGCACCAACATAAAATGTCAATTATAGCCAATTATCGGCTATTGGGACTATTATCACCAAATAGTATCAATAGGTCAAGTTGAACCTATTGATCTATTTGGTGATAATAGTCCCAATAGGCCGAGTAAGTTGGTATAATTTGATATTTTATGTTTGCTATAATAACATTCATTAACTCTGGATGGTATATAAAACTTTCTCTTACTAATATGTTACTCGGATATAAATTTAGATTCAAATTTATTCTATCTCGGAGTAAGATGATCTAACCTGTGGTTCCTCTTATTTTGATTCTTCGTTCAATGAAAATATTACAGTTCATTATTTAGTTTTCAATTTAATAATTAACCCAAAAGAGTAACATTTGTTCGTATTGCATATATTTATATATGAAAAAAGTAGACATTATTTAAGACATTTTTTAAGTTCATAACTTTTATCATTATGAGCTCTAAGAAAATCCTAAAGACAAACTTTAAATTATACTTCCTCCGTCCCACTTAAGGCGGCCCAAACTTTTCGACACGGTTATTTAGGAGAATGATATAAAGTGATTAAAATGATAAAAATAGATAGGTTCCATAATTTTTAAGCAGATAATTATTTCTTAAAATGAAACATACTTGTCTTGGATGTAATGAAGAAGTACGTGTTTCTAAATTTATAAGTCAATGAGAAAAGCGGTGAAGTCAAAGTAACCATTTTCAATTAATTTCCAACAATATTAGGAAATAGTGAAATCGAAACAAAATATTTATTTTATTTTATTGTTTTTAGTGATAATAATGTTATCTAAATTTAAATTAAATAAACACATAAATTGAAGAGAAATTGGGATTGAAAAAAAGAATTAAATTATTGATTAATACATGAACTTTACTATTTTTTTTTAAATTTTATCACAATCTTTGAAACGTTATATTAATATCACCAATTTTTTTTAACTTTTACAAATTTAATCGTATGTGAATAATCTTAGGACTATTAATCTCGTCGTCTGATTAATTAAAGTAAGTGCGAACATGTAATTCAATATAGTAATAAAGATGGAGTTGCAGGAGGCTATTGCAGAATTTAATATAAGAATGAAATAATATTATGAGAGTCTAACACCAAGCAATTTTATATTCTTGATAATTATGTGCTAACGTGTTGCATTTTACATGGTATAACTTGCATCACCTCTAAGATATCAAATTAAAGGCTGGCGATTATATATTATCCAAAGTTAGCGATGTCAATTATACCAGCGTAAAATGTCAATTATAACCAAGTTGTTGGCCTTTGGACTATTATCACCAAATAGTACCAATATGACCAACTATTTTTAGTCGTATTAGTACTATTTGGTGATAATAGTCAATAGGCCAACAAACATTTATAATTTGACATTTTTATATTGACTATAATTGACATTCTTAACGGATGGCTATATATATGTATTTCCACTAAAAACCACATAGCTTAATAAAAAATTAAGAAAATTAAACACATATGATAATTGATAAGTGTATGAAATCTTTATATATATAGAGGAGGGATCAAATAGTACCCGAGCCCCAGATAGTATGTAGTACTCAATTTCATCCATTCATCCTATTAATCGTGTGGTCGAGATTCATACCGATTTCTAAAAGTTTTACGTTAATTTGTGGTAGTAAGGGTAGATTAGTAATTTGATTTGTTATGTGATTTGAAAACAAAGCATGCATAGAGTTGAACTCAACTATGCATTTAAATCAACACAAAAATGCATTCACTTGAATACAAAAATGCAAATGAGTTTCAATTTAATGCATCTTGAAAACACACTCAAGCGCTTCGCTTTTCTCACCCAAATACGGTTGGGCATGATGCGATTTATGTTCAAGTGAATGCGGTGTTATGTTATTTCATATGCATTTTGTGTTTTGTTGGCTCTTCCCAACCCGGCATCCCTACCCATGCGCGCAGCGCCCCTACCCGTCATTTGAGCCACCAGCCTTTCATTGCTCGCACCCGTGCCGGTTGGGCGCGATGCGATTTATGTTCATTTAAATGCATTGTTATGTTATTCGTATGCATTATCTATGTTTTGTTGTGCCTCTCCCCCAAATTCGGTGCCGCGGAGATCAATGCTCGCGGACTTCTATCCAGCGTCGGACGGGCACCCAACACCATTGGTGCGTTCCCATTGCCCCGAGCTAAAAATGGGTTGCCAGTGTCAAATTTTGAGTGCGTCACGTGTTCAAAATATGTGGTCTAGATTGAGTACTACATACTATCACGGGGATCAGGTACTACGGGAATCCAACCCTCTATATATATATATATATATATATATATATATATACTTTGGCATAGTTCATAGCATGATTACATGTTGTAAAAAACATAAGTACATACGTGTAATCTATTAATTGTATATTAATTTGAGTTTCTCAGCCCATAGTCATTCTCTATCCTACGTGGTATTCTCACATTTTTTTATTCATTTTTATCTAAATTCTATATTTTATCTCTCATAATCATCTATTCCCTTTTAAATATAGAAATATATAGATCTATAACACCCTTCCTAATTTAGAGGAGCAATTACACTTTTACATTATAATGCAAGTTTATTTGTTTTGCAAATTTCTTCCAAGAACATAGTCGAATTTATTTTTTAGATTGCAGATTTCCAACCTAAGGTCACAATAGTTTGATGATCGAAATTGTCGTCTTCACAAACAATCCAAAATATTTAGAGTTATATGTTTTCATCCTATTTCTAAAATATCTAATGCAATTGATATTTGAATGATTTCTATTAATCGAAATTTCGGGATAAAAAAGCGGAAATCATCTATGTATATATTAAAAACCAATTTGAGGAGATCTGTCAATGAAAGGGAATTCAGGTAATTAATTAGTGGGTATTACTATAAATGATTGAAAATGGAGTAGGTAGTAAAATTATTTTTTAATCGAATTTGAGACGTTTACGCTTTTAAAATTACAAACATGTTTGAACATTGACCGACATGTGTGCATGATTTTTTCTCTATTTTCTATTTATTTTTATTATTTATTATTAATATTTGTTATGTAATCTTCATATCTTTATTGAGACAAATAACTAATTACTGTAACAACTTATATTTATAAATTTAGAAGCTTTGAGTAATTAGTGGAATTACCATTTTGGAATTGGAGCTGGTAGTAAAATCACTTTTAAATCGTGTTTGAGACATGTATGGGTATATAATATTCTTATCGGGTCCGACCACTATATCATGCCTACGTGGAATTTTCGATATAATCTTTTATTAATGATACTATTTATTACTCCCTCCGTCCACCAAATTCGTTTACAGACTTTAGTGGTACGAGTTTTAATAAATTATAATGAATGTAGAGTTAATGGAGAAGGAGACCCACAATTGTAAGGAGTATTGATGTTAAATGGAATTAAAAAAGTGGACTATAACATATTTTTTGTAAAATAAGTGGATAGTATAGGGAGAAAGTTATGAGGATTATATGGGGTGCATATCCATAAGAGAAAAGTAGCGTTTTTAGTGGATGATCAAAGAGGAAATAAGTAAATGAATTTAGGTAGACGGATGGAGTATTAATGTTTATATTGTAACATTGGAGTTTTTTTATTGAGATGAATAAAAAATTATTATAATAACTTATATTTATCAATTTAAATGAGTTTGGATAATTATGCGTATATACATTCTAGCCAAGTCTATGTGGTGAACTCTAGTCTTAATAATTGATTCATCTCGATCGTGCTTTCATATGATAAACGTCTTCGAGTATCGTATCGCAGCCTCATTGTTCCGTTTCATTGTCGTGCTCCTTCATGATCAACAATTGAGGGTGAGTGACCTATAGCCAAGTATCAAATTTAATTTATTTAAAAAAAATTATACTTATAAATTATAACGTAAAATAATTATTCAGCGAAACTCAACGACATACAACTTATATATCACATCCAAAAGCATCGCTCTGATAAAAAGAATGTTTAGTTTATGCACATGGCTAGTGTTTGGTATGAATTTGTGCTTATTCTTGGTATTGTTTTACATGTCATTTTCAGTAGTTTGTCTTATTTATGCCGTTGGTTTGATTAATATTTATCGACTCAAACTTATTTGGTTTGTTTTGATATTTTGTAGAAAAACGGCATTAAATAAGATGAAATGAATCTGCCAAAAGTTAAAGTACATTGAAGAGCATCTTGACAGGAGTTCGTAGGTGAAAGCGAATCCTTATTCGGAGTTCGAGCGAGGAAGAGCAGGCGATTAGTCAAAGTCGATCACGGCACTTCGCCGCGACGCCGAGCCCGGCGCTCGACCATCGCCCGCGCTCAGCATCCGCCACAGCGGACGTAGCCCTCGCCCGTCCTCGCGACTCATCCGCGCCACACACCGCGTTCGGCCTTTTGCCCCAGCGCGCGATGCGTTCCAGCCGACGCTCGACAACAGCCAGCGCCATCGCCAGCGCCCGTTCACTCCTCAACGCCCGCTGCACCCACCTCCTCCCGCGGACGCTGTATCTCCAGCGCTAGCACTCACCCGTGCTCACGCCCTTGCGCTTTCATTTAGCACCAGTGCGCTTCGCCTCCATCCGGTGCTAGGTATCACCTGCGCCCGACCTCGCCGTCGCCCGTGCCGCGAGCCGCGTGCGTTACCACCCAGCGTACCGGCTCGCCCGTGCATCCGGCGCTCGGTTTGAGTGCCCTTCGCCCAATCACTGGCGCTGCCCCGGCTCATCCGGCGCTCGGCAACGCCGCGCTCCGTCCTCGGCACGCGCCCAGCGACGTTGAGAGCCATCCGGCGCTCGACCACCCATCGTCCGGCTCAGCGTGAATGCCGCTCGTGCTATTTCCCTCGCGCGTTCAAGCCTGGATGCCCCCTCGCGTTCTCACACCTCCGCGCTCGTTCACCTCCGGCCAGCGCTCATCCTCAATACAGAATGCCTCTTGAACCGGCGCTCATCTTGAACCAGTGCTCATCCTCAATACAGAACTCTTCCAGAGCCGGCGCTACCTCCAAACCGACGCTCACCTTATATTCTAAACTCTCCGCTCAACCTGCGCTCACATTGCAACCGGCGCTCACTCTCACTTAATATATATATACGCGCAATCGCGTTAGGGCATGGGTCTGAAACATTCGCCACGGCTGCTGTTCTTCGACTTGGGAGCCTTTCTTGCGACGAGAGAGAGATAGATCATCATATTAAGAGTATTTGATTCATGTTTTCATCCTTTCGATTATTGCATTTAGTTTTATAGTTCTTGTTGAATTCCTTTGGATCATTTACGAGTTTGTGTTGAGATCATTGTTAGATTCAATTTCATAGTTGATTCTGGATGGTTTATAATTGTGTTGAACTTCATTCGATCGATTTACGTGCTTTGCTTCCAGATTCTTGTTGGATTTGATTTAATAGTAGACATTGGATTATTGGTAGTTTGATTGATTCTATTTCTTTCAGCAATTCATAAATTAGACTTGTGCAATTGAAATTGGAAGTTAATATTATGTTGAATTTCTTTCCGTTGAATGTTATTGTTTCGTGTTTGATGATCTAGATTAGTTTGTTCTATGCTCAGCTTCCTGCTTTCGTGTTTTATTAGGTTCTCCACTAGGGATTGACAACCCCTAGTTAGATTGCTTTCTTTTATATATTTTTTCCTTTCAGCTTTTCAATTCCCGTATGTTCAAAAACCCCATGTTGGTATTAGAGTGTTAGGATTTACCGCTTTATGTGTTTGACACGGACAATAAGCCTGTTAAGTTTTCCTTGAGAGCGACTAGGTTAACTTACCTATTACAACACCTCATTCGATTATGAGTCAATTAAGAGAACACTTTTGATTGAAGCGACTAGGGTTTAAGACCTTAATTATTTTTAATTTTAATGTTCTAAATTGATTTTATTTTTAATTATAATGAATGTAGAGTTAATGGAGAAGGATACCCAAAATTGTAAGGAGTATTGATCTTAAATGGAATTAAAAAGTGGACTATAACATATTTTTTGTAAAATAAGTGGATAGTATAGGGGAGAAAATTATGAGGATTATATGGGGTACATATACATAAGAGAAAAGTAAGCGTTTTTAGTGGACAATCCAAAGAGGAAATAAGTAAGCAATTTAGTGGATGAGATGGAGTATTAATGTTTATATTGTAACATTGGAGTTTTTTTTATTGAGATGAATAAACAATTATTATAATAACTTATATTTATCGATTTAAATGGGTTTGGATAATTATGCGTATATACATTCTAGCCAAGTCTATGTGGCTGATCTCTAGCCTTAATAATTCAGTTCATCTCGATCTGTACTTTCCTGTGATCAACATCTTCGAGTACCGTATCGCAACCTCATTGTTCCGTTTCATTATCGTGCTCCTTCATGATCAACAATTGAGGGTGAGTGACCTATAGCCAAGTAACAAATTTAATTTCTTTAAAAAAAATTATACTTATAAATTATAACGTAAAATAATTATTCAGCGAAACTCAACGACATACAACTTATATATCACATCCAAAAGCATCGCTCTGATAAAAAGAATGTTTAGTTTATGCACATGGCTTAGGTTTTATGACCTTAATTATTTTTAATTTTAATGTTCTAAATTCTTAATTTTACATCTTCTTAATTGATTTTTTTATTAATTCATTAAACAATTATTTAGAAGCATACCATTTAATCAACAATCTTTATGCTGGTTAGATTTTTGAATTAGTTCTATTAGTCGAAATTTCAGGGTAAAAATATCGAAATCGTCTATGTATATATGAAAAATCAATTTGAGGAGATTTTTCAATGAAAGTGAATTCCTATGATTAATTAGCGGGTATTATTACTGAGGATTGATACAAAAATATGTAGTAAAATTATTAATTGATCGAATTTGAGACGCTTACGTTTATATAAATTATAAACGGGTCCAAATATTGATCGAAATATTTGCATGATTTTTTCTCCATTTTCTGTTTATTTTTATTATTTATTATGTAATATTCATATCTTCATTGAGACGAATAACTAATTATTCTAACAACTTATAGATATAAATTTAGGTGGATTTGAATAATTAGTGGTATTACCGTTTAGGTTTGGAATGTAGTAAAATCACTTTTCAATCGTGTTTAGGATATATTCAAGTATATAAATTCTTAATGGATCCAACCATTAATCATGCCTATGTGGAATTCTCAATGTAATCTTTTATTAATTACACTATTTATTTTTAAGGTTTATATTGTAATGTTGTAACAACGTATGTTTATCAATTTATATATAAATTAAGGTTTACTTTGTAATATCACATTATTATTTAAATATTTACATACATTATTGTAACAACTTATATATATAATTAGGGGAACTTAGGTAATTAGCGGACATTATTATCTGAGTTTGTGATGATAACGATTTATAAAATTATTTCTTAATTAGATTTGAAACGAGTATGTGTATATATATTAAAAAGAAGTTTAGGTGGATGAAACCCAAAATCATTTCGATTCCTTTGTCATTGTGATCAACGACTCAGAGTTGCTGAATACTAACCTCATCGTTCACTTCACATTTAGTGTGACTAGCCAACTATCAAATTGTTTCTTGAATTTCTACTTATAAATTAAAATATAAAGTGATTTTCAATCGTTGCTCAACGAAATAAAACTTATTTATCAGACCCAAGCGCATCGTCCTGATATTATGACTATTTGCATTGCTATGACCATAAACAAGAGACATGGACAACCTCTTTCTAACATAAAGCCATACCTACCCAAACCTATGTTCAACCATAGTCTACTCTACGTTGCAATATCACGAGTCAATAGCAAAAGAGAATTTCAAAATTAAAATTTGTGATGAGAATGACAAGATGCATGATACAACAACTGCTGTGGTATCTGATGCAATTACGCAATTGACTAGGATGTAATTGCAAAAACAAATTATATTTAGAAAATATTTTATTTAAATTAACATTCACTTTTTAGATTTATAGAAATATTTGATTATTTCTTTTTAAACATATGTTTTATTAACTTGATATAGGTTTTTTGAAGATAAAGAAATTGAAAAAAATCGAATAAACAAATTCTTAACCTATTTTCTATTATAATTTTATCTATATTCTAACATTTTTTAATGAATCGTGAAATACACTTCAAATAAAACATTGCTTATTTTTTAAATAGTTATTAGAAATTTTAAATAGGTGATTTTCCGTCGAAATTCAACGGGTTACACACTAGTTTATATATATATAATTACTTGTGAAGTGCATATGTGCAAATGAGTGTGAGTGTGAGTGTGTGTGCCGTGTAAATTGTTGTGTGGGTGTTTTTTTTGCATGGAATTAAGGGTGACATTTGTCATCCATGAGGCCTCAACCCTTTTTCTCTACTTCACACACCTGGCAACCCATTCCCCCAATCCATTTTTCCCACTCAATTAACTTGCTCTAAACCTCTCGCCCCATCCTTCTCTTTGGGAAACAAACCTCACTCTATACCTACCCACCGAGGCGCGGAGCCATACAATGAGAAGATGGGGCAATTGTCCCACTTCAAATTATAAAATATTTAATTTTTGCCCAATCAAAAATTTAGAAAAATAAGGACAAAGATGAAATAAAATCAAAGTTGAAATAGAATTCATATCTATTTTCCTATTTCATATTTTGAGATAGAAATGATATCTATTTTTTCTATTTCGTATCTTGAGATAAAATTTATTATTTTTTTTACTAAATTGATGTTTATATTTCAAATAATTTTCTTTGAAATTATAATCCTCTCTTAAATCAAAGAACATAGGATATAACCATTATTCTAATTAAGAGTTAGTATTTTTTTAAGAAACTTTAAATCCATTCAATATTTAGTTTGATCTTAATTGGATAGCTTAGTCAAATAATCAAATAAAAAGCAGCGAGGAATGTATAGAATATTAGATTAAAAATTATACATGTCAAGTACTTGAATTTATTTTATTATTTACTAGTTTTCTAATTAATTTTGTTATGTTCGATGATATGATTTTGAAATTTGGAAAAGTGCTTTGGGCCTTTAGATTTGGGACCATGCCAATTTTTGAATGGATGAATTTTATTTAATTATATATTTAATTTTAATTCATTTATGGTTAATATTGTTATCAAACATGAGTGGATAAATTTTCCATAAAAATCATCAATGTGAAAATAGGCTTCAAATTCAAATGAAATCGTTGGATGAATGATTGTTGAGGTCTTTCTGTGTGCGGATGTCGCGTGTCGGATATTGATCTTTCTTCAATACAAATGATACTTTTATTGATATAGCGATTGTTTCTAATTATAGGGTAAAGAATAAATAATAATTTTCTTAAGAATAAATGATATTTTTATCGCTTTTGCCGTCACAGACGGATGTACATAAGTTTTTGTGATGATTGTTTGGTTACTTATATGGAGAATGATTTTTTGATATAATTGATAATGAGTTGATATCACATCGATTTAAGAATATGAGTGGTGGTTGAAAATTATTGTAATTTGTAAATATAGTTTTTATTTATATTATTTTAATTATTTTAAATATTTTGCCCTACCAACCCTCGAGGTCCTGGATCTACCCCTGTACCAACCTATATATCTCTACACCACACGGCACCCTTATCTCCTCATCTTAATTCTTCTTCAATTGAATATAACACTCTCACCACTTGCACTCCCCGTAGCCGACACCGATAAGATCTGCCACCACCATCCCTTCTCATTTTCACTCCCGTCATCATCCCTTATGGAAACAACAAGGTGGCCTACCACCACCTCATTATTAAGGCGATCTCTACACTCAAAGCTCTCTTATATTTTCCCCATCTCTACTTCTTTGAGTATCTCCATCGGCTAGGCACAAAAGGCGACAACTTCATCCATGTTCAACCTAAATTTGCACCTCTAGGTTCTCGCAATACTACGAGGCCTATGTAATGTTGTAAGGTCAACCCAAATCGTATCTCTCAAGGAAGACTTAGCAAGGCTTATGATGTGTTACGATTAAAACAGTAAATCTAAATCGTAAACTTGTTTGGGACATGGTACTGGAATAAAATAGACTGTAAATTAAAGCAATGGAAAAGTCAAACCAAGAGTTATAAGCAATTCAGTTCCAAAAGAGTAATTCAAGAATGTGAGGATAAATAAAGCATTATGTTCTTCGCTTTGATTAATTAATTAATGATTGTTTAAGAAATTTACATACTCATGCAATTCTCTAACCTTCAATTTAAACCCTAGACTTTCATCCCTATAGATTAAACCTATGTTATAAAATTCCACAAACAAATAAATTATTAGACTACTCGTTTCTGATAAAGTCTAACCCAATTGATTTGTACGGATGAAACGTGTTAATCTCTCGATCTCACCCGAAGCATAACAATTAAATGATGGCCAATCACTCAAAAGCAAACCATATAATTCAATTGGTATAATTAGTCAATGCAAACAATCAATCAATCAATTTGAATCACCAAACCCTAGATAGAAAATTAGTTCATGTTCATCTCACGGATCAAACAAATGAATTTCATAAAAATCATCAACTCAACAATCTAACGGTAAAGAAGATAATAATTCTTACAATATCAATGTCGTTGATGAATCTCTTCAATCTAAATGTTCTTGAATCGCAAAATGCAAAAGAAATAATGGAAAAACTTGGAAGAGATAAATTCGTCAATGAGGCGAAAAATAAATGAATGAGAGTTAGGGTTCACGCGTGTTTTAAACATATATATAGCCATCAAATATTCCCATGCAGCGCGGACGGCGTGCTTCAAACAAAGTGAAAAATAGCTCGCCCGACGCCGGACGCAATGCATCACCGGATGCGGGCGTTCACTGGACGTTAAAACTTCGTGTGCCCAGGGCCGAACGCTACGCAGCGTCGGACGTGGGCACTCTCGGGACACTCTTCACTTCGAGCGCCTGTTTGGTGAAAAGATCACTAATAAAGTCCTCGCAATCTAACGAGGTCGCGTCTAGCGAGCAAGTTAATTCGAGTCGTCTCTCAAGGAAAACTTAACAGGGCGTTACTAAGTTACCACACGAAAGCAATTAAATTCCTAAACACTCTAATCACAAAGGGTTGTTTGATTACCTAGGCGAGGAATTATTAAAGAAAGAAAGACGAATTAACTAGGCGGAAATTGACAAAGCCAGAAAATTATCTAGATAAGAATTAAACCCTAAATTGAAGAACATAGAATCAACGTGATGAACCCTAGGCATAAATCGAATAGATTAAATGGAAGACAAGAATAATTAAGCTAACACTAATATTAAGCATCACCAAAGCGTAGAAATCAACATCAAATAAATGCGAGAACACGAAAGAAAGCGATAAAGAAAACTTACGAAAAAGAGCGAATGATGGAATTAAAGTTTCGGAACAGGAATCCAATAACAATAATCCTTACAATAATCTTCAATGACAAATAATAAAGAAAAGTAATTGAAATACTTAATAAACTCTAACAAGAATTTGTTCTCGGAGATGAGGTGCACGACGAAAAGAAAAACTGAAGGAATAAATAGTGAGAGCGGTAGGGTTTCAGCGTTTAAAGCAGCGCCGGACTCGACCCAAGCGTCGGACGTGCGCGCTCAAAATCAAGGCGAAACGCGCCTCGCCCAGTGACGGACGCAACGTAGCGCCGGACTCACGAGTTCTTGGGACAAATTTCATTTCGGACGCGGGCCAGCACCGGAAGCGGGAGTCCTCTGGAGTCTTCGGCTTCAGCGCCCAGCGCCGGATGCGAGCCAACGCCGGACGCGGGTGCTCTCGGGGCGATTCATGCATTGGGCGTCCAGCACCGGATGCATGCTAGCGCCCGGACGCGGGCGGTCACTGGACTGGAACCAGCGCCGGACGTGTTGCAACGCCGGACGCGAGTCTTCACTTCACTTCCTCGCCACGCGAGGTGCACCCAGCGTCGGCTACACCGTGTCCGGCGCTCGGGTGCGCTTTATATGCACAAATTGATTCAACGCGATCATTCCCTGCACAAAACAAAAACGAACATGATTCCAATAAAAGATATTCAAATATAAATCAAATAGGAATCAAATCGTCGAAAATAAATAAAGAAAAACAAAACAAAAACATGTAAAATAACTCCCCCACACTTAACTCTTTGCTTGTCCTCGAGCAAATTTTAGTTTCTTGAAAAGAATGATACACATAGAATCAATACTTCAAATAGAATCAATCACATATTTACATCCTTTCAATGCATCTTAATAATACAATTCTCAATATAATGATCCTCATTCATCAATCCAAACATGTGACTTGTGACGCCCCAATTCCCGAGGAAAGGCACGGATACCGGGGTATGATTAGGGGTGGGGGTTAAGAAGCGGGGAAGAAGGGGAATACATATAACATACGATAAGAAGATGTGACCATGAAATAAGGCAACATCTCCTCTATAATTAGGATATATCACGAAGGGAGGGTGTGCGCAAACAATCCACCAACAGAATAATATCAATACCATAGCCTCAATGAAACATGATCTTGGTTTATAATAAGTAATGCGAGGAAGCAAAATAGCATTACACCACATTGACTAGACCGGTCAACCATATAGCATGCTCATATCGAGACTCACAAAGATAATAACATAATAGCAAATCTTGTTTCCAATCGAAAGCAAAACAAAGGACAAGAATACATCAACATCGAATCGTATATAACTGACATCGCGAAGCATAGCATGAAGAACCGTAGCTCCACCCTCAGCGTCGCCTGGCCCGGTACTCTCCATCGTGTAAAGATTTGAAAAGAGTTTGGGGTGAGTACTAGCGACTCAGTTGTGGTTTTATCATAAATCAAAGAATCATGATGCCGTGTTGAGAGCACTTACCTTAAAAGTTTTAAAGCGTAAATTCACTTCTAAGTAACCAAAATAGATTTTCATTTTCGATACGATCCGTTATTCTTCGTTGTTCTCATCATAGAACCAAAGAACCGCTGACTCGGGCGTATCCGCCAGCCCATCACATCTCATTCATTCGCCGGAACATATCCGGCCACCACAATATCTCGCCCGAAACATATCGATCGACCCATTGCGGAGCGTATCCGGTGGCTAACTCGGTGTGGACTTGAGGGTCAATCCGTCGAACCATAACCACCTCATTACCATTTCGTGTGGACTTGGGGTCTATCCTTCGGAACCATAACCACGTGTTCGGGTCTGTCACTTCGATCGATACTCGAGATGGTGATCAACCCACCGAATAGAGATCCGTGCACAATCACAATAGAACCACATCTCGGATCGAGAGAACGATAATAACTTCACCAAAACATTTACGGCGCACATGTTTTATTTTGAAATATCGAATAAATAACTCAAAATAAGCATATATAACCCAGACTCGAGCAGGATTTAAAACGTCAACCGGAGATATCTACGAATCCGATGACTTTACCGATCGTCTTGGTAGGTGCACAGTAACAAGACGGAATAACTTTTGGGGTCACATCCCACAAAGCAAAGCAACATCGTGATCCAAGCGAAGATCTAGAAAAACTAGGGTTTCAACTTTACGAACCCATATTTGGCACTCTCGGGTTTAAAATCAACTCGATCGAGAAGGAAATATATTCGTGGCATCAAGACCTATAATAGGGTACTTTCAAAATATTCATGCATGCAAGTTGACTCAAATCTTAGCGTGAAGAAGCTTCAAAAATCGATGCCTATCCCGGATCTAGGATAAACCATCCAAAATCGATGCATGAAAATGGAAACATAAGCAATATGCATAACGACGAACATGGAATGACAAACTACTTTGAAAATGGATAACCGGGCATGTCTTCCTTTAGAAAACTCAAGCAACGGAAAACATCCGACATGCGTAAACGCGAAAAATGTAAAACGGAATCGGTACTTTAGTGGAATGCATGGCAGGAACTCAAAACCTAAAGGACACTGTAGCCAAAGGTGGCTCGGTGGCCACCAAATCGGCGGCCACCACACTCGCGGCGGCGGCAATGGGCGGCGATAATGGCAAATTGGCGGCCTCCACTGTTTTCTCGCCTCGTCCTTTAGAATCCCGAGTTCTATGCTATGCTATCTACTAAAGGCGGAATCAAAACAAGAAAAGGATAAAAATAGAAAAGCAGGGCTCTGGGGAGGGTCGATCGGTGGTGGCGGCAAAGAATGCAATGGCGCCGCGCCAGCCTCCGGCTCGATCCCCACTCCTCCAGCCTGCCGCGTACATGGAGCTGCTCGGCTCGTCCGTAAACACAGAGGCGAAGGAAATGAGCGTTTGAAAATGAAGGCCTAGCCTCCTATTTATAGGAAAAGCGGTCACATGTTCTTGCCATAGCGACCCTTTTCGAAAACGCAAAATGACATAACTTTACAAACGGACTCCAATTTAGCAAACTTGGTACCCATGGCCTCGAAATAAAAACCGGACACAACGACTATATACAAGATATGCTTTTAAAGACCCATGAAAAGTCCGATTTTTCGATAACTTCCTGAGTGCTAAACCTTCGTGGGTGGTTGAAAACCTGCATACTTAGTGTCTATGACTTCGTCATAAGACACTCTTCACAACGCCTGAGGTTTCGTGAAGGTCGCATCATCGAAACAAAAAGTCAACCTTTTGACATTTCTCAAAAAATGTGCCATGCAAACCCGGTGCTTAGAAAAGGCGGGTATTACATCCTCCTCCTTAGAAAAATTTCGACCGAAATTTCAAATACGTGGAGAAAACAACTCGAGTCTTGAGCCCCGAACTTGTCTTCCAACTCCCACGTAGCTTCCTCTTCGCCATGGTGATTCCACAACACTTTCACCGGTGAATCGCTTGTTCCTCAACTCCTCGACTTCTCGTTCCAAAGCGACCACTAGTCTCTCCTCGTAACTCGGATCCCGAGCAAGAACCACTGGTCATGCTTGATCACGTGTTTTGGGTCGAATCGTGCATTTCTCAATCGAGAAGCGTGAAACACGTCTTGCACGTCTCCGATGCTGGCGGCAAAGCTAACCTATAGCAACGGGCCTATTCTATCGAGAACTTTGAAAGGTCCAGCGAACCTCGGTCGCAACACCTCGTTTCCCAAAGCGAGCGACTCTCTCGTCGGGAAACCTTAGGAAAACACGATCTCCGATCATGAGGCGAAGATCCGTCGACACTTATCCGCATGGGACTTACGCCGCCACGAGCTTCCTTAATCCTTGGCTGATCGATCGATAACTTCGACCGTCTGCTTGAATCATCTCGGTCTAACATCTTTCTCTCGCCCGCCGTCCCGATAAAGTGGCGATCGACACTTCCTTCCGCATAACGCTCATGGGAGCCATTCTATGGTGGCACGATAAGCGTTGTTATAGGAAAACTCCACCAAAGGTAGTATCTCTTCCCAATTTCCTCCTCTATCGGCCACGATCGCTCATGACATATCTTCCAAGACAGAATCGTCCTTTCCGATCGACCGTCGGTCGAGGATGGAAAGTCGTAATACCCCGTCTTTTCTAAGCTTCTATTTTGCATGGCACGTTTTCGAGAAAAGTTCAAAGGGTTGATTTTTGTTTCGATGATCGACCATCACGAAACCTCGTGCGTTAATGAAAAGTGTCTTATGATGAATTCATAGACACTAAGTATCTGAGTTTTCGACCACCCATGAAGGTTTGGCACTCCAGGGAAGTTATCGAAAAATCGGACTTTTCATTGGTCTTTTAAAAGAATATCTTGTTTATAGTCGTTGTGTCCGGTATTTTATTTCGTGTCCATGGGTACCAAGTTTGCTAAATTTGGAGTCCGTTTGCAAAAGTTGCGTCGCTTTTTGCGTTTTCGAAAAAGGCACAGACAAGCATTCAGACCTTTTTTCTATAAATAGGAGGCTAGGGCCTTCATTTTCAAACGTTCATTTCCTTCGTCTCTCGTGTTTACGGAAGAGCCGAGCAGCCTCAGTCTGCTGCTGAGCTGGAGGAGTGGGGATCGGAGGGAGGCTCGGCGGCGCCATTCTTCATTCTTGCCGGCCACCACTACCGATCGACCCCTCCCAGCAGACCCTTTTCTGTTTTATCCTTTTCTTGTTTTGATTCCGCCTTTTAGTACATCGTATAGCATAGAACTCGGGATTCTAAAGGGGACGGACGGGAAAAGCAATGGAGGTCGCCAATTTAGCCATGACCCGCCGCCGTGTTGTGCATGCCGATTTGGTGGCCACCGAGCCACCTTTCGCTCTGGTCCTTTAGGTTTTGAGTTCGGGCTATGCATTCTACTAAACTACCGATTCCGTTTTACTTTTCTGCGTTTACGCATGTCGGGATGTTTTCATTGCTTGAGTTTTCTAAAGGAATCTGAGCCGGGTTATCCATTTTCAACATAGTTTGTCATTCCATGTTCGTCGTTATGCATATTGCTTATGTTTCCATTTTCATGCATCGATTTTGGATGGTTTATCTAGATCCGAGGATAGACATCGATTTTGAAAGCTTCTTCACCGCTAAGATTTGAGTCAACTTGCATGCATGCATATTTTGAAAGTACCCTATTATAGGTCTTGATGCCCTGAATATATTTCCCTTCTGCATCGAGTTGATTTGAAAACCCGGAGAGTGCCAAATATGGGTTCAGCAAGTCGAAAACCCTAGTTTTGCTACGATCTTCGTTTGGATCACGATGTTGCTTTGCTTTATGGGATGTGACCCCAAAAGTTGTTCCGTCTTGTTACCAGGTACCTACCAGTGCGATCGGTGAAGTCATCGGATCCGTAGATACCTCCCGGTTAACGTTTTCGTCTGTTCAGGTTGGGTTATATATGCTTATTTTGAGTTATTTACTCTGATATTTCAAAATAAAACATGTGCGCCGTAAAATATTTTGGTGAAGTTATTACTGTTCTCTGATCCGAGATATGGTTATATTATGGTTGTGCACGGATCTCTATTGGTGGGTTGATCACCATCTTGATTATTGATCGAAGGGATAGACCCGAACACGTGGTTATGGTTACGAGGGGATAGACCCGGAAGTCCACACGGAAATGGTAATGAGGTGGTTATGGTTCGACGGGATTTGACCTCAAGTCCACACCGAGTTTAGCCGTTGGATACGTTCCGGCGTGTTTGATGGATATGTTCGGCCGAGATATTATTGGTCGATGGATATGTTTGGGCGAATGAATGAGATGTGATGGGTGGCGGGATACATTCCGAGCCGTGGTTCTTGGTTCTATGATGGAATGTGATAATAACGTGTCGGTATCGAAAATGAAAAATCTATTTTGCTTACTTAGAAGTGGACTTACGTTTTAAAACCTTCTAAGGTAAGTGCTCGAACACGGCATCATGATTCTTTTGATTTATGATAAAACCTCGGTGAGCGCTTAGTACTACCCAAACTCTTTCAAATCTTTTCACGGATGGAGGTGGACGACGACGAGGGGTGGAGCTACGGGTTCTTCATGCTATGCTTAGCGATGTTGTGTTATATACGTATTCGATGTTGATGTATTCTTGTCCCTTATTTTGCTTTTCGATTGGGAACAAGATTTGCTATTTTGTCATTATTTGTGAGTCTCGATATGAGCATGCTATATGGTTGACCGGTCTATTCAACAGGTGTAATGCTATTTTGCTTCCTCGCATTACTTATTATAAACCAAGATCATGTTTTACGAGGTTATGATATCGATATTATTACATTGGTGGATTGTTTGCACCTCTCCTTCGTGATATGTCCTAGTTATAGAGGAGATCTTGCCCGATTTATGGTCACATCTTCTTATCATGTATGTTATATGTATTCCCCTTCTTCCCCGCTTCTAACCCCCACTAATCACACACGGCATCCGTGCCTTCCCCGGCAATTGGGCGTGATGACAGTATCGAGGCGGTGTTCTTGGCCCCGACATCTATCTTTGTTATCGATACCGGCTTGGTATCGAGCAATGGTTCTTGGCTTTGACCTAGTTATCCGATATTAAAGCAATTTGTTTGTTTTATATCATATGCGTTCTTAAAATTGAGTGTTTAGAACTTGTTCTTCTAAAGCTGTTCATCGTCTGACTACCCTCACTCACCGTCGCCGCCTCCTTTAAAAGGGGATGAGGTATGTGTTTATTCTTGATGCTTTATGTGGTTACGTGATGCTTGATGTGATCTTGGTTTCATGTGTTTTGGCTTTCGTAAGAGTTTACGTGATGTAAGCGTGATGTGGATGTTGAGTGAGATGGATGTGGTGGTTGGGTGTTGATGTGGATGTGGAAATGATTTGTCGATGGGACGGAAGGGCCTATGCGACTGTGATGTGAAAATCGTTTATATGATATGATGTGATTGATGTGATCACGTATGGTTGATGTAAGTCTATGTGTTTACATAGCAATGCGTTGTTGATTGAAAATCTTGTTTATTTTGATAAACGAGTGCTTGTAAGTGAATCCTGTATTTGCTTACGTGATTATTATGATAAATATCGATATAGATATTGATATGTGTTGAAATGAACATGTGTTTGAGACATGATTACCCAGATGACTGGGGCAGAAAAAGGAAACGTGAATATTTGTTGTTATGTTGATAAACTAACATGTAGGTTTATGGATATTAAGTGGCCTAGACAACGTTGGTTAAGAACCCACAGGATGGATGAGCAAATCCGTAAGTTCAGGGAATGTACCAGGAATGTCCATGAGCCGTTGGGAGTATTTCTGGGGAGATTTATTGGATTGTGGAGAAAGATCCGAGACAGTGGGAAAGTATCAGAATATGAGGCTTACTATCGGTTGACAGAGAGGCTACCAAGGTTGGCGGCCGTGGGCGAAAGCAAGGATACGTGATGTTGAGCGGGATCCTATCACGGGCACCTTATCTTGGATTTCTTTGAGTTCGCTGCTCGAGTATGGAGACAATGGACCGATCATCGAGGTATACCATCCGAGGAGGATGTGATAGCAAGGCATGTTCGAGGATCGATCCAGTTGATGATAGGGATGATGTTCGAAGAGCCTTTGGGAGAGCGACCATCGCTCGAGGCGATCACCGGTGCATCGGGATACACCGTCCACTACACCTCCATCGACGATCCTTACCTTCCGGGGACCGGAACGATTTTGAGGCGAGAACCTCCGGGCGAGAGATTGTCCATCCGGCGGTGGCGGGGAAGAAGCCCAAGATCGGGATCTTCATGCCACCGAAGCGTATCAGTTGGCATCCAGGAAGGAGACTCAGGAGGAGGAAGACCGGAGGAGGATGATGAGGGCGGTGAGGACTCGAGAGGACGGTGATCCGAGATAGCCGATGACTCACGATGGGTCGGGCATGTTGAGGAAGGGCAAGCGCGAGCGAGGACTCGAGCACGCTTTCACGATACTCGAGCAATCGTAGCGCGGCTTGGATGGGATCATACCCACGAGGCTTGCTTCCATGCGGGATCGCTTTTACAAGCGGCGGCCAATTCAAGCCACGATAGGAAGGAAGAGAGGATGAGGAGGCAGAATGGAACACTGGGACGAACGGAGAATAGTGGACGGATATGGAGGATGAGAGATCTAGGTAGTCGGTGTGTGCGGTGTGATCATGAGAATCTGCTAGAAGCATGGACGAGGCATCTTTTGACGATGTAGGAGTCGATTCTTTTCTTTGTAATAACCCGAAAAATTTAAAACTTTTATTAGTGATGTTTGAATCACTTAGTTTTGGTTCTTAGACCTTAATTATGTTTAAGGAGAACAATGAAGCAATTAGAATCGATTCGAGATCGAGTACTAAAGAAATCAGCGATAACTAGTCTCTGGGATTAGGGTTTTCTAAGTAACTGAACATAGAATGAAAGATCAAGAATGAATCTCCACGAATGGATTTCATTTTAGAATCCTCACACGAAAACATGTGAGAATGCGAAGAATGAGAATTTTCGACATACTTGCCGGTCGGTCTTAAAACACTATTCTGAGCCTAACAACTTCGGTCCGTGCTAATCATAATAAATAGTGATAACAACCAAAATCATGAAGGAATAATTTATTATGAATTTAGAAGTTATAAGAATCAATTTACGAAGAATTCTGAAGAACTTAACCAGAAAACATGGGTAAAATATATCGGAAAACCTAAATTGATCCGAACGACCAAACTCGAACCGAGGGTCTAAATCAATAAAATATGCTTTATAAGACTCAAATTATTTATGAAGGCTCAAAATTCAATAGAATTTTGAATGGGCATATTTTTAATCGTCGAACAGGCTTTTCTGCGATAACTCGTAATTGACTTATCGAGCGACGTCCAAACTTCGTGAAATTTTTATGAACATTAAAATAAGTCTTTTAAAGGCTATTTAATAAGATAGAACCTTAAGGTTCAGAAATCGATCGAAAGTGCGTTAAAACTTAAAGAGTTGGTATTAACATACCAAAGCGGTAATTTGACCAATTAACCTCCCAACTACCACCAAGACCACCCCAAAATGGGCAATGACAGCCATTAGGTCTGTCATTACAGTAGAGAGACGTTAAAGGGCAGACCATTTCACCTTGCACACTTTTTCTCTCATTTTCAAATTTCTCTCTACACTTTTCAAACCTCAAGCTCTAAATCCTCCATCCCCAACCTCTCCCACACTCAAATAATCCTTCTAAGACCATAGGAAGGTATTATTCATCATTCTCTTCCTTCCTAATGGAGTGAAATATTTATTTTGAATTTTTTGGGTTTAGAAACCCTAGTTTGCTCCCCATTTATTTTCGTGACTTTAGAGCCTCCAAATACTCTTGAGACATGAATGAAAAATTCTTAGAATGATGTTCTAAGGCTACTGTAAAATTTTCGTAATTTTTGGAGCATGTTTATATTTTTTCGATTTATGCTTTATTTATTTTTAAATATGTTAAAGCATGATTTTGTGAATATTATTTGATATTGATGCTTGCTAATGTATTATAAGCATGTAGTATAAATTTCATAATTTTCCAGAATACTTTAGAAAATTATTTGTAAAAATTGTGAGTGTTGAGGCTTATTTAAGCCATGGTTTGATTTTTATTTTGAAAAATAGTTGAGATATGGTGTTTAAAATATGATGTGAACATCATATAAAAATCTTGGAATTTTGAAACACATCTCCTATTTTATTTTATTTTGACGATTATATTTATATACTTTTAGAGTATTGTTTGGTTTTGTTTGTTGAAAATAGTTGAGATATGGTGTTTAGGGTATGATATGAACATCATATATTAACCTTGAATTTATTCAAACACCTCTCCTATTTTTGATGAGAAAACCGTGAGCTACATTATATATACATAATGATTCATTTGATTTTTGTTGTTAAAAATAATAGGATATGTGATATTATGAAATATTGGAAAATGTTTGATGTTAATATTACATGTTATTGCACATATAACCATTTTGTGCAAGGTTGGAATTTATTGAATATGTATATATATATACATGAAATTACCGAAATGAAATTAGGATAGAAAGCATGGGTTTAAAATTTTAATGCATGATATGGAGTGATATTTCATGTTTAGTATATGGTATAAGCATGATATAATTTTTGTGGAATTTATTGAACACCAAAGCTCACTAAATTGTGATTACCGAAAACTTTGGACAATTTTTAACCTATGGTTTAAAATTTTATATGATGATATTGGGTTGATAATTAAATTCTATAGTATGATAGGAGTATAACATGATTTTATTGGAATTTATTGGATACATATGCTAATTGTTGCTAATTATCGAAAATGTAACAAAATGGCTAAGTATGAGTTCGATTCTAATGTTAAATGATGCTATGATAGTTAATTATAAACTTAGAATGAGTGGTTGTGATTAGGGTGGATGAATGGAACACTTATGCACACTTACACAATGATTGTGTATTGCATTAGAAATTAGGTTTTCTAATGCTTAGTATAGTTTATGTTGTGTATGGTTTTGTTGATGTTGAATGTTTATGTTTATGTTGAGCGACAAACCAAAACCCCGAACGTAAACAACATAATACTATATGAGCGAGAATCCAAAAGAAATCGACCAATTTCGATAACTTAAGGCGGAATAAGCGAGAATCGAAGTTAGACACAAATTAGGGTTTTATTAATGAAAGGATACTCGGCGTGAGTTCCTACGTTAAAAACCAAAAGTCTAACTACTAGCGTTAATATTCGATAACGACAACTCAATACGATATTAGTCGGGCGTAAACACAACTCGATAATGAATAACGATTATCGACATATGTAACCTCCGTGAGTTAAGTTAAATAGACAATGTCGTAATGTGTAAGCAACGATTCGAACATAAGATGTCGATCCTTATGTCTCAAAAGCCGAGTTAATATTCCCAAGTACTCCATTTATTCTTAAGTACTAATTACTTACATGATAGCATATGTCCACTTGATTTGTAAGTCGATATTCTCTTTAATTATCGTGCTGTCGACAAGTCGTCAAGCATAACCTACCGGGACGTAACTATAATTGTTAAGTCTAGTTAGTGGCTTGAGAATATCCTAATTTACCAATCATAATTTGATTACCGATAACCTATAACGTGACAACGTTATAATAAAATTTAGGGTTAAGAGTCAAGGATAGACTCGGAATATGTGATTCATAATTGAAGTTCACCTATGAACGATGAGGTAATATAGTTTGGGAATTGGGGATGTAAGATAATAGAAGTTATCTTAAAACAATCACATAAAATCATAAAGAAACCCTAATTGGGAACTTTAAAGTCGTAATTTATAAGCGACCATCGATCGATAGAAAGAACCTAAGAACGGCTATTTTCTTATGAAGGGTTCGATCGGGCGTAATTCTTTGAGGAAGGATACTCATCCCCGCCATTTAGAACCACTAAGCTTTGGATTAGCAGGTGGGCTTTCTTGAAACGAAAATGTTATGCATATCTCAAAGCATGTTTCACAAAGCTTATGAAATATTATCACATGAAATGTTATTGACTGCCAAATGTTTATGTTTTGTTGTTATCCTATCCGAGATTGGTATATCAATGTGGTATGTGAATGTGTTGGTCCAACGTTAAAAAGGTAACGATCGGATCCGACTTAGTTAAGGACTAACTCGGATTGTGTACACGTGTTGTGTGTTAAGGTTAGCTACCTCGACGGTCACGGCGACTATGTGTAGGTGGCCACCTCCATAGTCTTGTGACGAATGAATGAATGATCGAGATATGGAAACAACGTGAATGAAATAGTTCGACGAGCGCTTTTGGAAAACGATAAAATATTTGATAGGCGTGAGTCTTTTAACTAAAATCCTCATGCGCTATTGTGTGGTAGTTAATAACTTTTGACAAAGAAAATGTTTTGCAAGCGAGTCCACCGAGTACTTTTGTACTTAGCCCCGCATTCGTTTTTGCGTGCGGGTTGAGCAGAGATCGATGATGGGTGCGGTGGTGCGAGTAGCGACTATTTTGATGCTTAATTAGAAAGGTTTCTAGAACCTTGGGCATGCATCGTCATATGCATGTCCACACGTTTAATGTTGCCTAACTCGATATTATTAATGTTTTGATTATAACCGCTTATTTAGTATTGAATTGGAGTCGTACCTGTACTTTAAATTCGCTTACGATTGGGTTATGTTGAACCTTGAACCCGCTTTGACAAGTCCTTCTAGGACTTGAGTTGGTATGGATTGTTTATCCATTTTAACCTATCGTTATTAAGTAGTTGATTGGTTGATTGCCTTGATTAGTTATGTTTCTTTCATTGCTTTATCATACGGTGACGATCCATATGATCCGTACTTCATTGGAAAGTCGAATTAGTCACAAAGTGGTGTCGAGCACTTGTTCGCTCTGAACCCTAGAAACCCTTTCCTTGAATCACGAGTTGAAAGTTGAGTCTAGAAATTGTTTAGGTTTGGATCTCATCGCATTGCACTCCATCGCCGTCCCCGCTCAACGAGGAAGAAGGTAGCTGTTTCAACTAAAGGTTGTTTTGAAATGATTGAAGTATATGAAATGTGAATTGGAATTTCAATGCGCTTGTCGGGAAATTGAAAAAAAAATATATTTGGAAAATGGAAATTTTGAAATTGAAGAGTTGTTTCAATTGACTAGTCATTAGCTTGAATGAAAGTTACAAGCTTTAAGAACTTGGTAAATGAGAATGCTTGAGTATCGCTGATAACGTGTCATGATTTGTGTTTCTTGTTGTATACTAAGCATGATAGAAGCATGATGTAAATGAGTATGTTTCCCATGAGAACATAGACTCTTAAGACGCATGATCCCTTTGCGCGAACTTAGTATGAGAACATAAGATATCCCCAATTGAACGAAATACTAAGGAGAAGCGAGAAAATAGGGATCTTAAGGATCACAATCCGAATGGAATCGATGATGAGCAGCGATGAGTTTCTTACGACGAAGCGATTGCTCAGCGGAGGACTACAATCGCTACGAGTCCCAACCTCTCGATTATGAAGAAATTCAACACCAGCGTGTTACCTCTATCGTAGCGTATGTAAAAAGAATGAGCGTATAACATTACGGTTGTGTAAATTGAAATAACGATTGGTAAGTGCATAATGAGAATAGATATGATGTGATACGATAACATGAGTAGAAATAAGGATTTAAAACCCAATAAGCTAGGGTGACCTCACTTCTACACCCGGCTAGGCGATCGCTCGTTACCTACTCTAAGAAACCATACCGCTCTCCAGGAGACCCAACCATGAAAGTAGTACCATAGAATTTAGAATTCTAGGTCATGGTAGAATATAGATTGCTATAACCTTTGTTGTATAGATGTCTTTGTATACATATCTTCTTTAGATACACCGTTATGTTTACCGTGTCCGACCATAGTGAAACTTTCCTTTTCGAGATGGCTCGACCGTGTTCACCACTAAGCGCCCTTTGTCCTCTAGGGCCACCCACGAGGAGGTTATCTGATCGTCATCGCTTCCTACCGATGTGCCGCGAGACGACCTTGGCGAAGTTTTGGCACACTTCACACGTCGATGGGCTGCAAGACATGCCCGGGTACATCGCATTATGACGGTGTACTGCACGATCATGAGACCGCCATCCGATCGCGGTGAGTTACGCCCGTGAAATATCGACGGACTACATTTATCGCCGAGAGCTTTGACTTTGAGGCGGATCTCGCGCCGCTTTGCTAACCACTGAGCTATGTGTTCACGGTGCACGGAGCTGCACCACGGACCGTATCTCGCACGGGAATACACTTGGCGTGACGAGATTCGGAGTGGCTCCATCGAGAGGTGCCTCGCTTAGCGGTGATGGACGGTGTTCTTACTGGCGGCAGCGGAGCATGTTCGGCGCAGACCTTCCCGTCCCGACAGCCACCTTCCCGCCCTACCACCGTAGGATTCCATTTCGCCATTGCCCGCCTGTGCCATCACCGTCGGTCATGCCATGTCCATCTCCACCTCCACCGCCGGCTCCCACCGCCCAGCCCACCGCCACCTCCTTTGAGCCTGGACCATGATCTTGTAGGGATTTATGATCCCGTGACATAGCTACGGTATATAGAGAGACCGATGTCCGCCTGCTGTTGCCCTTTCTCGGATGATGTCTACAGGAAGTCATGGCGGAGATCCGCCGAGACCTAGCGGCTATGGAGGAAGCCAGGGCCGCTAGAGACCGAGAGCCCGTTGTCCCCGTGCCCGACGCTGAAGAGGAGGACCCGGAGGAAGACCCAGAGGAGGACCCCGAGGAAGATCCGGAGGAGGATCCGGAGGAGGACCAGGAAGACCCCAGGCGACATGTCGGTGATGACGAGATGGAGGAGTGGACAGCTCCCATGCTTCGATCGACTCCGATGCATGGAGCCCGATCTACACTCCGGCCACCATAGATCTAGTTCTTAGGACTAGATTGTCTTTGTCTATCTTTTGATGCATGCGAAGCGATGAGTCGTTCCGACATGAACCCATTTTGATGACCACATGGCGTGTTGATTTTTACGCACCGTGACGGTACACAGAGTGATGCCGGTATTTGTTTTTGGGCATCATACTGCATGTACGGTATTTTGTAAAGTTTAAAAGCGATGAAAGTCCTCGTGGAGCAGTTGATATGATATGATGATAGCTCTTCGAGAGCCTTTTGTTTTAATATGGTGTTATGTGGTATTCGATATTGTTTTTAAAATTTTCTTTTTGCTACGTATATAAATACCAGTTGATATATATATAGATACATTAACCCCGATGGATGGTATAAGGCGAGATCTAATTTCGTGTGTTTATGAAGGATAGGATGCCGAGAGAAGGAGGGATCGATGCGATATAACACCTGAAAGAGAGCCCACCACCACCACCACCACCACCACCACCACGAAAGCGGACGGATCGAGAGCTGTTCCTCGTGCAAAACCCGCCCACGCCCAGCGGGACAGGGAATCCGTGGATGATTTGAACTATGGATTCGGCTGGGCGAATCTTGATTCTCCACTTGCACATCACAGAACGCTTGTCATGCGTTGCCTTCCGGATATTTGGCGCACCGACTTTTGGTGGGGCGAAGAGAAAACCGACAGGAGAAAGAGCTGGAAGGTTTCTCCGGAGGAATTGAAGAGGAAGTACGGAAGTACATTCAAGAGTTACCGGAAGAGAAAGGAGCACGAGTTTTACAACTTGCGCGAGGAAGACCACGGTCACCGACACGACCGTGCGTTACGTGAAATGTCACGGTATGCACCTCGGTGGTCGACACCGATGAGAAGAGGACCGAGAAATTTTGGGCGGGACTCGCCATGAGATCGGTGTGGCTGGCGGGTCACGAGATCCGACTTACCGTGAGGCCCTCGGTCGGGCATTGGACATCGGTGCGCTTCGCTCAAGATAGAGTCGTCATCGTGCATCCCCGACTCACCAAGGAGATCGCGGGAAGAGGAAGTGGGAAGGACCCCACCAAGGCAAGGATCCAACGGCCGGTCGGCGGGAGGCCATGGTAAGGAAATAACGTGCCATCCAGGCACAGGCGAGAATGGACGCCCATGGTACCCGCGATCGGCTGGGAAGCGAAAATTGTGAAACTCCCCATGTGCCCGGGTGCCACAGAGTCATAAGGGCATGCGCATTCACGAATGACGGATGCTTGAGTGTGGCGGAAGGCCACTACCTGTGGATCTGCAGGACACGCCAAGGAGGAAATGGTCGTCCGAATGTGCCCAACCAAGTCCAACCGTCCGGACTATCCAAGCTCAACCGATCCAACAACCCGGTTTGATCTATCGGCCGAATCGGCGACCATATCAACCACGGCGGCAACGACGACAACCACGGCGGAAGATCAAGCGGCCCCAATAGCGCTGACACAACAACAACAACAACAACAACGAAGAAGACCGCAAAGAACCACAACAACTTTATCAAGAACAACGGCCGCCAAAGACAGCGAGGCTCGCCTCAACCAAGAAAGAGAGTTCATAAGAGCCGCCACAACCAAGGAAACTTGGCGGTATGGAATACTCCTCCACCACCATTATCCTCTTGCTTGATCATGGCGCGCCGACTCTTTTATTTACAAGCATGCGAGAGAACTTAGGATTAGATCCTAAGCGCTACGAACAAATCATGAGAATTTCTTCTCGATGGGAGGCATAAGAACGGTAACCCACATATGCTCGAACCCAGAGCTTGGACTAGGCTCACTTAAGGTCATGATCGATAACCTTCACGTCATACCTATGACGGATGTGGACATAATCCGAGGAATGGATTGGTTAACCGAACATAGTGCGACCATCACTGTGTAATGAAAGAAAATTTCTTTCAACACCCCGGAGAGAATCTACCGACTTTCACGGATCAACATGGGGAGGAGAGTTCCAATTATATCATGACCGCAAGCAAGGACGTTCTTGAACAAGATCGAGAACCATGCCTACCTCGTTTACCTCCAAGAAGAAGATCGAATGAGAGGAGGATAGAAGGCGTCCGATCGTGAAGGAGTATCCCGATGTGTTTCAGACGAACTACGGGATTACCGCCAAACCGACGATCGAGTTCACGATCGACCTCGAACGAGTTACGCCCGATGTCAAAAGCTCCATATCGGATGGCACCAAAGGAGCTTGAGGAATTGAAGATCCAACCGCAAGAACTCTTGGAGCTAGGATTCATTAGACCGGTGTGTCTCCATGGGGAGCACCGTCCTTTTCGTGAAAAGAAGGATGGTATCGAGGATGTGCATAGACTATCGGGAGTTAAACAAGATAACTCTTAAGAATAAGTATCCCTCGCCACAATCGACGATCTGTTTGATCAACTTAAAGGAGCAGGAGTCTTTCAAAGATAGATCTAAAATCGGGATATCACCAATTGAGGATTAGACCGGAGGATGTACCAAAAATAGCTTTCCGTACAAGGTATGGTCATTTCAATTCATCGTGATGCCTTTGGACTTACAAATGCCCGCAAGATTTATGGATATTATGAGCGGTGTTCCACCCATACTTAGACAAATTAGTCTAGTGTTCATAGGCGATATCCTAATATACTATAAGAATAACCAAGAACACAAAGAACACTTGAGAGCGTACTACAAACGTTAAGGCAAGAGCAACTCTTCGCCAAGTTTAGCAAGTGTGAGTTTTGGTTAGGCGGTGACATTTTGGGTCACATTGTGTCCGCCGAGGAATCAAAGTAGAACCCTAGAAGATCGTCTGGGTTCGAGAATGGGGTCACCAAAGAACCCGAATGAAATTCGGAGTTTCTTAGGGCCCGGCTACTATCGAAGATTTATCGAAGGATTCTCAACGATAGCCCGACCCATGACCCAACTGTTGAGAAAAGGAATCAAGTACACTGGACCGCCAGTGTGAGGCTAGTTTCGAGGATGAAGGAATTATCGACGACAAAGACTGCACTAAGCGATGCAGCGAGCATAAAAATACACAATCTACACGGATGCTTCAAAGAATGGGCTAGGTTGTGTACTAATGCAAGAAGGTAAGGTTATTGCTACGCTTCAAGGCAATTACGCTACATGAGTTGAACTATCCTCGCACGACCGGAATTAGCGATCGTACATGCCCTAAAAATATGGAGGCATCACCTTTATGGAGTTAGATGTGAGATCTATCTTGACCATAAGAGCACGAAATATTTCTTTGAGCGTAGGATCTTAACATGAGGCAACAGAGATGGTTAGAACTAGTGAAAGATTACGGTCGTGGTATCAATTACCACCCGTGCAAGGCTAATGTTGTAGCCGATGCCTCGAGTCGTAAATCAATCCTAGTTTGGGATGTCTCTCGGTCATGAGGAAATACTTATAAAAGAATTTCAGAGGATGAACATCGAGTCGTAGGTCTGTCTCTCGGCGATAGAGGGCATGTATTGCAACATTGATTGCAATCCCCGACTTAAGAGTCCGAATCTTAGAAGCTCGGAGGAGGAGCAAAAGCTAGAGGAAATACGAGCTAAGATCAAGGACGATAAACACAAGAATTTCACGTAGCAACAGGATAATGTTTTGTTGTATGGCGGGAGAGTGTGCGTTCCGAAGACGAAGAACTTCGAGCTTAATCTTGAAGAAGCTCATGAGACTTCTTATACCGCACACCCCTAAAGACCAAATTGTACCAAGACCTCAAAGAGAATTTTGGTGGGATGGAATGAAGCGAGATGTGGCTTCATTTGTGGAACGTTGTTTGACGTACAACAAGTGAAAGCACTCCACCAATGACCGTATGGAACCTTACAACCGCTAGACATACGGAATGGAAATGGGATGATATAGCCATGGACTTTATTCTTAAGGCTACCCAAATCACAAAAGGGAATACCGCTATTTGGGTCATCATTGACCGATCGACCAAGCGCGCATTTCTACCCATTCCGATAACACATGGGTCGGAACTGATTAGCACGGTTATGCGTTAGAAGTTATCCGCCACATGGAGTTCCAAAGACTATCACGTCGATAGAGATTCAAATTCACGCCCGAGTTCGGATGAGTTTACAAAAGAACCGGGACACGACTACATTTCAGATCTGCGTTCCATCCGCAGACGGACAGACGGTCCGAGAGGACCATTCAAGCGTTGGAAGACATGCCGAGGACCGCTGTCCTCGATAGAGGAAAGTTGGGAACAAGTGTTACCACTGTGGAATTCGCCACAATAATAGCTACCAAGCGACTATTGGAATGGCCCGCACTGAAGCGCTTTTACGGAAGGAAATGTGACCACCACTTTATGGGATGAAGTGGGAGAAAGGAGAGTGTTAGACGACTACGTGGGAGAAATGATTGAGATCGTGCGACGGATCCGCCAACGGATCAAGGAAGCCTAGACCGAGCAGAAGTAAACGCATTAAGCCGCACGTAACTACATTTGAAGAGAGACAAGGTCTTCTTAAAAATTCTCCATCTAAAGGGATCGTGAGATTCGAATCAAAGGAAGTTGCGACCACGCTTCATAGGACCCTATGAAATTACGGAAGAATAGGACCACCGAACTACAGGACTTGCATTGCCGCCAAGTTTTGGAAACGTGCACAATGTGTTCCATGTTTTACAACTACTGAAGTACATACATGACCCCACCATGTGATACCACCAATCGATATTGTCCTCCATGACAATATGAGTTACGTGAGAACTACCTACGGAAATTTTAGACCAACGATCCAAAAGCTAAGAACAAAGAGATACCGTTGGTGAAAGTTCTATGGCGACACCATGGTCAAAAAAGAAGAACTCGGGGCTGAGTCGACTATGAAGGAGAAATATCCAGATCTTTTCAAGGCTAGCAAATTTCGGGACTAAATTTATTTTAAGGGATGGTATGTAATAACCCGAAAAATTTAAAACTTTTATTAGTGATGTTTGAATCACTTAGTTGTGGTTCTTAGACCTTAATTATGTTTAAGGAGAACAATGAAACGAATTAGAATCGATTCGGAGATCGAGTACTAAAGAAATCAAAAACTGATAACTAGTCCTACCGGATTAGGGTTTTCTAAGTAGCCGAACATAGAATGAAAGATCGAGAATGAATCTCCACGAGCGGATTTCATTTTAGAATCCTCACACGAAAACATGTGAGAATGCTAAGAATGAGAATTTTCGGGCATACTTGCAGGTCGGCCTTAAAACACTATTTACGAGCTGGAACAACTTCCAAATCGTGCTAATCATAATAAATAGTGATAACAACCAAAATCATGAAGGAATAATTTATTATGAATTTAGAAGTTATAAGAATCAATTTCAAGGGAATTCTCGAAGAACTTAACAACACCGTAAAATATCAGGAAAACCCTAAATTGATCCGAACGATCCGAAACTCAAACCGAGGGTCTAAATCAATAAAATATGCTTTATAAGACTCAAATTATTTATGAAGGCTCAAAATTCAATAGAATTTTGAATGGGCATATTTTAATCGCCGACATGGATTTTTCGCGATAACGTAATTGACTTATCGAAGCAGCGCCCAAACTTCGTGAAATTTTTATGAACATTAAAATAAGTCTTTTAAAGGCTATTTAATAAGATAGAACCTTAAGGTTCCGAGAAATCGATCGAAAGTGCGTTAAAACTTAAAGAGTCGGTATTAACATACCAAAACGGGTAATTTGACCAATCCACCTCCCAACTACCACCAAGACCACCCCAAAATGGGCAATGACAGCCATTAGGTCTGTCATTACAGTAGAGAGACGTTCAAGGGCAGACCATTTCACCTTGCACACTTTTTCTCTCATTTTCAAATTTCTCTCTACACTTTTCAAACCTCAAGCTCTAAATCCTCCATCCCCAACCTCTCCCACACTCAAATAATCCTTCTAAGACTATAGGAAGGTATTATTCATCATCCTCTTCCATCCTAATGGAGTGGAATATTTATTTTGAATTTTTTGGGTTTAGAAACCCTAGTTTGCTCCCCATTTATTTTCGTGACTTTAGAGCCTCCAAATACTCTTGAGCCATCAATGAAAAATTCTTAGAATGATGTTCTAAGGCTACTGTAAAAATTTCGTAATTTTTGGATTATGTTTATATTTTTTCGATTTATGCTTTATTTATTTTTAAATATGTTAAAGCATGATTTTGTGAATATTATTTGATATTGTTGCTTGCGAATGTATTATAAGCATGTAGTATAAATATCATAATTTTCTAGAATACTTTTGAAAATTATTTGTAAAAAGCGTGAGTGTTGAGGCTTATTTAAGCCATGCTTTGATTTTATTTTGAAAATAGTTGAGATATGGTGTTTAAAATATGATGTGAACATCATATAAAAATCTTGAATTTTGAAACACATCTCCTATTTTATTTTATTTTGACCGATTATATTTATATACTTTAGAGTATTGTTTGGTTTTGTTTGTTGAAAATAGTTGAGATATGGTGTTTAGGGTATGATATGAACATCATATATTAACCTTGAATTTATTCAAACACCTCTCCTATTTTGATGAGAAAACCGTGAGCTACATTATATATACATAATGATTCATTTGATTTTTGTTGTTAAAATAATAGGATATGTGATATTATGAAATATTGGTAAATGTTTGATGTTAATATTACATGTTATTGCACATATAACCATTTTGTGCAAGGTTGGAATTTATTGAATATGTATATATATATACATGAAATTACCGAATGAAATTAGGATAGAAAGCATGGGTTTAAAATTTTAATGCATGATATGGAGTGATATTTCATGTTTAGTATATGGTATAAGCATGATATAATTTTGTGGAATTTATTGAACACCAAAGCTCACTAAATTGTGATTACCGAAAACTTTGGACAATTTTAACCTATGGTTTAAAATTTTATATGATGATATTGGGTTGATAATTAAATTTATAGTATGATAGGAGTATAACATGATTTTATGGAATTTATTGGATACATATGCTAATTGTTGCTAATTATCGAAAATGTAACAAAATGGCTAAGTATGAGTTCGATTCTAATGTTAAATGATGCTATGATAGTTAATTATAAACTTAGAATGAGTGGTTGTGATTAGGGTGGATGAATGGAACACTTATACATACTTACACAATGATTGTGTATTGCATTAGAAATTAGGTTTCTAATGCTTAGTATAGTTATGTTGTGTATGGTTTTGTTGATGTTGAATGTTTATGTTTATGTTGAGCCGACAAACCAAAACCTCGAACATAAACAACATAATACTATATGAACGAGAATCCAAAGAAATCGACCAATTTCGATAACTTAAGGCGGAATAAGCGAGAATCGAGTTAGACACAAATTAGGGTTTTATTAATGAAAGGATACTCAACGTGAGTTCCTACGTTAAAAAACCAAAAGTCGAACTACTAGCGTTAATATTCGATAACGACAACTCAATACGATATTAGTCGGCGTAAACACAACTCGATAATGAATAACGATTATCGACATACGTAACCTCCGTGAGTTAAGTTAAATAGACGATGTCGTGATGTGTAAGCAACGATTCGAACATAAGATGTCGATCCTTATGTCTCAAAAGCCGAGTTAATATTCCCAAGTACTCATTTATTCTTAAGTACTAATTACTTACATGATAGCATATGTCCACTTGATTTGTAAGTCGATATTCCTCTTTAATTATCGTGCTAATACGACAAGTCGTCAAGCATAACCTACCGTGGCGTAACTATAATTGTTAAGTCTAGTTAGTGGCTTGAGAATATCTAATTTACCAATCATAATTTGATTATCGATAACCTATAACATTGACAACGTTATAATAAAATTAGGGTTAAAAGTCGAGGATAGACTCGAATATGTGATTCATAATTGAAGTTCACCTATGAGCGATGAGGTAATATAGTTTGGGAATTGGGGATGTAAGATAATAGAAGTTATCTTAAAACAATCACATAAAATCATAAAGAAACCCTAATTGGGAACTTTAAAGTCGTAATTTATAGCGACCATCGATCGATAGAAAGAACCTAAGAACGGCTATTTTCTTATGAAGGGTTCGATCGGGCGAAGTTCTTTGAGGAAGGATACTCATCCCCGCTCATTTAGAACCACTAAGCTTTGGATTAGCGGTGGGCTTTCTTGAAACGAAATGTTATGCATATCTCAAAGCATGTTTTACAAAGCTTATGAAATATTATCACATGAAATGTTATTGACCGCCAAATGTTTATGTTTTGTTGTTATCTATCGAGATTGGTATATCGATATGGTATGTGAATGTGTTGGTCCCAACGTTAAAAAGGGTAACGATCGGATCCGACTTAGTTAAGGACTAACTTTCGGATTGTGTACACGAGTGTTGTGTGTTAAGGTTAGCTACCTCGACGGTCACGGCGACTATGTGTAGGTGGCCACCCATAGTCTTGTGAACGAATGAATGAATGATCGATATGGAAACAACGTGAATGAAATAGTTCGACGAGCGCTTTTGGAAAACGATAAAATATTTGATAGGCATGAGTCTTTTAACTAAAATCCTCGCGCTATTGTCAGGTAGTTAATAACTTTTGACAAAGAAAATGTTTTGTACGAGTCCACCGAGTTTTTGACTTAGCCTGCATTTCGCTTTTTGACATGCGGGTTGAGCAAGATCGATGATGGGTGCGGTGGTGCGGTAGCACTATTTTTGATGCTTAATTAGAAAGGTTTCTAGAACCTTGGGCATGCATCGTCATATGCATGTCCACACGCTTTATTGTTGCCTAACTACGATATTATTAATGTTTTGATTATAGCCGCTTATTTAGTATTGAATTGGAGGTTTTACCTCACTTTTAAGTGCATACGATTGGGTTATGTTGAACCTTGAACCCTTTTGACAAGTCCTTCTAGGACTTGAGTTGAGTATAGTTGTTTATCCATTTTTAACCTATCGTTACTAAGTAGTTGATTGGTTGATTGCCTTGATTAGTTATGTTTATTTCATTGCTTTATCATACGGTGACGATCCATATGATCCGTGCTTCATTGGAAAATCTGGTCGTCACATTTGCTCATATCGACCTTTTGGTGACATACCTTGATCTTGTATTTTGATAATCCTTCATGGACACTGAATATTTCGATACTAACGTCTACTATGGCGGATGTTATGTTTAATGCTTATATGTGATATGAGCTATGCCGTGATGATATATGACCTATGTGATGTGTGATGATAATGTTATGTGAAATGCATAACGATGATATGTTGACAGGATTGCATGATTATATGTGATCGTGCGTGATATATGATATATGTGATGATATGTGATATGGGTGATGATATATGTTATGCGATGATACCGGTTATCTATGCGGCGTTTCTAATGTTTCAAACGTCGGTGCCGAATGCCGAGAACAAGGAACGTGAGGAACAATAACTTGGAAGAAGCCGGGAACCACCTTTGGTTCGTGCATGCGATTGAGAGTTTTCGTGGCGTAATCCCCACATTCGACCATCTCGGTGAACCGATCGACGCCGAGGCTCGGATCGATCCACCGAAAGTATCTTGAATACATCGGGCATGGAAGCGAAAAAGCTGAATTAGCGATCTTTCGCCAACCGATGAGGTGATTTCGGTGGGAATCCGTGAGGAGGACCTAACACCAAGGCAGATGGGGAAGGTATGCGTGGGAAGATTTGAGGAAGAACTCATGGAAAGGTGCGTGCTGGCGTTCTGAGCGAGTAGCGCAAAACGAGTTACGGAATCTTCGTCGAGGAGAAGGGCGATCAGCAGTACGATCACTCATTTAATAAATGCGTCACGTTATGCTACGCACTGGTCGGCACCTTTGGCTGCCGAGCGAGCGAGTTCGAGGAGAGGACTGGACCGGAGATCGAATTTAGCTCGTCCGTCGAAATCGGCGTATGCTGATCCTTGAACCGGGCATTAAACATTGAGTCAATGTTGCCCCAGGAAAGAACGATGCCACCCGGACAGCCAGCTGACGGAGGAAGAGGTAAGAGGAAATGGGAAGATCGAGGAAAAGCGATCGGTGTTCCGAGGAACGAGGCGGTCGATGATTCCAAGGAATCAAGGCATTCAAGTGAGAGAAAGGCAACCTTGGGGAAGGAATTTCCAACCTATGCGGCAGGGTGTGGAAAAACCTTGGTGCCAGAAATGCCAAAGGAATCATTTCGGCGAGTGCAGGCAAGGTAGCACCGAGTGCTATCGTTGTAAGAAGTCTGGACATTACGCTCGAGATTGTCCGTTAGGAGGGCAGCCAGCGGCCGCCGATGAAGCGACATCCAGCTCATGAGCGTAATCGAGCTCGCCGAGGACAAACAACGGGCGAGGAGGTCACCCTAGGCGGCAAACCAAAGGCCACCGCGTGCAAGTAAGGGTGCACGCTGAATCACAGCAGGCAAGCTCAAGCTCTCCGAAATCTTGCGGTATGATCCATATGAGTGATATACCTATTTTTGCTTTGTTTGATCACAGAGCCTCACATTCTTTCGTTTGAGAATCGCGTGAGAGGTTGGGTTTGGTACCCAAGAAATCATAGAGTACCCGGAAATTAGCATCCCGTCGAGAAGTGCTAAAGGCAAAAGAGATTTGCCGAACCGGAGGTAGAAATACAGGCGAAGGTCCTTGTCAATTTGCATGTCATCGGAATGGAAGATTTCGATGTCATCTTTGGCATGGATTGGTTGGAAAAGCACATGACAACTATCGTTGTCTCGAGAGAAGTTGCTTTTCGAACAGGCGAAGGAGTGGAAGTTTGTTTCCACGGCATAAGGATGGGTGTTTGCGTGCAATGATCTCGGCTACGGCGGTGAGGATGATCGGGGAAGGCGTCAAACTTTCTTGGTGAGTTTGTGAGAGGCTGAATCATAAGCGCACAGTTGCAAGAGGAGCCCGATGGTGTGTGAATATCCGGACGTGTTTCCCGAGGACTTGCCGGGTTTACCGCTGATAGACAAGTGGAATTCACTATTGATGCGGAACCAGAGCGGCGCTAGTATCAAAGGCACCATCTACGAATGGCACCTAAGAATTGCAGAAGCGGCGCAGATTGTAGGAGCTATTGGATCTAGGTTTTATCCGACCTAGCGTGTCATGAGTGGTGAGCACCGGTTTTGTTTGTCAAGAAGAAGGATGGGTCGATGTGGATGTGCGTTGACTACGAGAGGATGAATAAGTGACGATCAACGGATATCCTCTTCCAGGATCGGCGATCTGTTGACCAACTCAAAGGGCAGTGTCTTCTCTAAGATCGATTTGAGGTCGCTACCATCGGTGAAGATCGGGAAGGAGGGCGTTGCAAAGACCGCGTTCGAGCGAGGTATGGGCACTACTGAGTTCATCGTGATGCCGTTTGGTTTGACCAATGCACCGGCGGTCTTCATGGATCGATGAATCGAGTTTTCCATCCGTGTCTGGATAGTTTCGTCTTGGTTTTATCGATGATATTCTCATCTATTCCAAGAATGCGAGTTGCATAGAACACCGCTTACCGATTACGGAAGCGTTCTGACGAGAGGTTGTATGCAGTATAGTAAGTGCGAGTTTTGGCTCAAAGAAGTGATGTTCCTTGGACACATCGTGTCTGCAGAAGGAATCAAAGTCGACCCGATGAAGGTTGAAGCGGTAAGTAGCTGGAAGGTTCCGACTAATGCCGATGAGGTTTGAAGCTTTCTAGGCTTGGCGAATATTATAGGCGTTTCATCGAAGGGTTTTGAAGTTGGCAAGGCCGATGGCGCAACAACTCGAAAGGAATCAAGTTTTCATGGTCCCAAGCTTGTGAAGCAAGTTTCGAGAGTTAAAGAAGAAGCTAACAACCGCTCGGTGTTAGCCGTCTGGGAAGGAACGATGGGTTTGTGGTCTACGATGCATCAAGCTTGGTTTAGGTTGCGTTCTCATGCGAGAACATGAAGGTTATAGCTTCGCGTCTCGTCGGTTGAAACCGCACGAGTTGAACTACCTGACTCACGATCTGGAGTTAGCGGCGATCGTTCATGCGTTGAAGATTTGGAGGCACTATCTCTATGGAGTTATGTGTGAGATCTTCACGCATCACAAGAGCCTCAAGTACTTCTTTGAACAAAAGGGTTGTACATGAGGTGCGAGGAGATGGCTAGAGTTGGTGAAGGATTATGATTGCTCTGTCGCCTATCACCGGGAAAGCCAATGTCGTGGCGGATGCCCTCGATGCAAGTCGAGGCGAAGTTGGGATATCTTGTCACGCAAGAGAAAGAGCTTATTCGAGATTTTGAGGAAGCTTAGCACAGAAGTGATTCACCCTCCGGAATCGGTGCAAGGATTCATCAGCGACTTTGACGGTGAACCGGATCCGAGAGAAGTCATCGTGAGTGCTGGAGGGAGGCGAATTCTGGAGAAGATGCGTTTGAAAGCAAGGCTAGAAGATAGCAAAGGGATTCACGAGCGAAGACAACGCGCTACTATTCCGAGGAAGGTTATGTGTGCCACTCAATAGGGAATGAGAGATAAAATCATGAGTGAAGCTCATGAGGCCGCATATCTGACTCGTCAGGAAGCACCAAAATGTACTGAGAGACTTAAGAGGAACTTTTGGTGGGAAGGGATGAAAAAAGGATGTAACGCGTTTGTGGAGCGTTGTTTGGCTTGTCGACAAGTGAAAATACACCAGCGTCCGTCGGGTTTGTTGCAACCGCTACCAATCCCGGAGGAAATGGGATCATATCGGTATGGATTTTGTGGTGAGTTTTCCAAGGTCGTGAGAGGAAACACCGCTATATGGGTTGTCGTCGATGGTAGCGAAGTCGACTCATTTCTTATCGATTCGGATGACGTCTGGGTTAGATAAGCTTGCTTTCGACTTCGTTAGAGATCGTGGGTTACATGGTGTGCCCGTATCGATTCGTCGGATCGTGACCGAGTTCACATCAGGTATTGGAGAAGTGCTGCGAGGAAGCCGTGGGGACCAGGCGAATCTTAGTACAACATTCCACCCTCAAGCGGACGGTCGATCGGAAAGGACAATTCGAGGTTTTGGAAGACATCTTTGCGGCGATCGTGGCCGATAGAGGAGAAGTGGGAAGAGATACTAACTTTGGTGGAGTTTTCCTATAACAACGGTTATCGAGCCACCATAAAATGGCTCCTATGAAGCATTATGCGGAAGGAAGTGTCGATCGCCACTTTATTGGGACGAAGTGGGCGAGAGGAGATGTTAGGACGAGAGATGGTTCGTGAGGCGGTCGAGTTATGTCGATCGAGATCAGCGAAGGATCGAGGAAGCTCGAGACGAGTGAGAAGTCTATGAGGGCGAGTGAAGTCTATCTTGGACAAAGCGTCGTCGGATCTTGATTCATGATCGGAATCGCGTTTTCATAAGGTTTCCCCAGCGAAATGAGTCGTTCGTTTTGGAAGCGAGGTGAATTCTGACAGGGTTCGTTGGACCTTTCAAAGTTCTCGAGAGAATAGGCCCGTTGCTATAGGTTAGCTTTGCCGCTGCTTCGGAGATGTTCGTGGCGTGTTTCACGTTTCTCGGTTGAAAAATGCGTGTTAGGACCAAAACACGTGATCAAGCATGACCAAGTGGTTCTTGCTCGGGATCGAGTTACGAGGAGAGACCCGGTGGCTATCTTGGAGCGAAGTGAAGGAATTGAGGAACAAGCGATTAGTTGGTGAAGGTGTTGTAGAATCACCACGGAGGGAGGAAGCTACGTGGGAGTTGGAAGACAAGTTCGGGGCTCGGTACCACGGTTGTTTTCTCCGCGTGTTTGAAATTTCGGGGCGAAATTTTCTAAGGAGGAGGATGTAATACCCGTCTTTTCTAAGCACATTTTTGCATGCACGTTTTTCAGAAAGGTCGAAGGGTTGACTTTTGTTTGGTGATCGACAAATCCACGAAACCTCGGCGTTGTGAAGAGTGTCTTATGATGAATTCATAGACATTAAGTATCGAGGTTTCGACCACCCATGAAGGTTTGGCACTCGGGAAGTTATCGAAAAAAGGACTTTTCATTGGTCTTTTAAGCATATCTTGTTTATAGTCGTTGTGTCCAGTTATTTTATTTCGTGTCCATGGGTACAAGTTTGCTAAATTTGGAGTTCGTTTGCAAAGTTGAGTCGGCTTTTGCGTTTTTCGAAAAGGGCTTGGCAGCGCCACCTTCTTGACCTCACCTTTCTATAAATAGGAGGCTAGGGCCTTCGTTTTCAAGCGTTCATTTCCTTCGTCTCTGTGTTTGCGGAAGAGCCGAGCAGCTCTGTGCAGCTGAGGCCAGCTGGAAGAGTGGGGATCGGCAGGGAGGCTCGGCGGCCGATGCGTTCTGTTCTGCCGGCCACCACGCCCGATCGAGCCCTCCCGGCAGCCATTTTCTGTTTTGTCCTTTTCTTGTTTTGATTCGCCTTTTAGTACATCGTATAGCATAGAACTTCGGGATTCTAAAGGGGCGGGACGGGAGAAACGGCCGAGGCAACCAATTTAAGCCATGACCGCCGTCGCATAGTAATTTGTGGCCGCCGATTTGAGTGGCCACCGAGCAACCACTACTGCTCTGGTCCTTTAGGTTTTGAGTTCGGGCTATACATTCTACTAAAATGCCGATTCCGTTTTACATTTTTCGCGTTTACGCATGTTCGGGATGTTTCCGTTGCTTGAGTTTTCTAAAGGAAGTACATGCCGGGTTATCCATTTTCAACATAGTTTTTCATTCCATGTTAGTTATGCATATTGCTTATGTTTCTATTTTCATGCATCGATTTTGGATGGTTTATCCTAGATCTGAGGATAGACATCGATTTTTGAAACTTCTTCATTGCTAAGATTTGAGTCGACTTGCATGCATGCATATTTGGAAAGTACCCTATTATAGGTCTTGATGCCACGAATATATTTCCCTACGCATCGAGTTGATTTGAAAACCGAAGAGTGCCAAATATGGGTTGAGAAAGTCAAAAACCACTAGTTTTGCTACGATCTTCGTTTGGATCACGATGTTGCTTTGCTTTATGGGATGTGACCCCAAAAGTTGTTCGTCTTGTTGCAGGTACCTACCGATCGATCGGTGAAGTCATCGGATCCGTAGATACCTCCGGTTAACGTTTTAAATCATTCGAGGTTGGGTTATATATGCTTATTTTGAGTTATTTACTCGATATTTCAAAATAAAACATGTGCGCCGTAAAATGTTTTGGTGAAGTTATTCTTCTCGACGATCCGAGATATGGTTCTATTATGGTTGTGCACGGATCTCTATTCGGTGGATTGATCACCATCTTGAGTATTGATCGTAAGGATAGACCCCAGAACACGTGGTTATGGTTCTTAAGGGGATAGACCGGGAAGTCCCACGGAAATGGTAATGAGGTGGTTATGGTTACGTGAGTTTGACCCCGAAGTCCACACGAGATTAAGCCATTTGGATACGTTAGGGGCGAGGTGGCTGGATATGTTCGGGCCGAGATATTATGGGCGGCGGATATGTTCGGGCGAATGAATGAGATATGATGGGCTGGCGAGATCGTTCGAGCCGTGGTTCTTGGTTCTATGATGGAATGCTGATAATAACGGATCGGTATCGAAAAATGAAAAAAATCTATTTTGCTTACTTAGAAGTGGACTTACGTTTTAAAACCTTCTAAGGTAAGTGCTCGAACACGGCATCATGATTCTTTTGATTTATGATAAAACCCGGTGAGTGCGCTTAGTACTCACGCCAAACTCTTTTTAAATCTTTTCACGGATGGAGGAGGGGCGACCCGGCGATGCTAAGGGGTGGGCTGAGGTTCTTCATGCTATGCTTCCGCGATGTTGTGTTATATAACGTATTCGATGTTGATGTATTCTTGTCCCTTATTTTGCTTTCTCGATTGGGAACAAGATTTGCTGTTATTATGTCATTATCTTTTGAGTCTCGATATGAGCATGCTATATGGTTGGCTAGGTCAATCAACGGGGTGTAATGCTATTTTGCTTCCTTGCATTACTTATTATAAACCAAGATCATGTTTTACGAGGTTATGATATCGATATTATTACATTGGTGGATTGTTTGCGCACCTCCCTTCGTAGATATGTCCTAGATTATAGAGGAGATGCTACCGATTTTATGGTCACATCTTCTTATGTATTGTATTATATGTATTCCCTTCCCGCTTCTAACCCCTACGCCTGCATCACACCCGGCGTCGTGCCTTCCCTCGGGAATTGGGGCGTGACAAAAGCAGATCTTGAGATTCGGCTTGGTCCCCATAGCTCACATAGACTTCTCCAAAACCTGGCGTGAACCTCGAAGGTCACGATCGGCGATGTCGATCTGACACGCATGTGTAATCGTCGATCTCTCTAATGTAAAAAGGCGAGCAAGCTTATCTAACCCGTCGTCATCGAATCGGTAAGAAATGAGCTGACTTCGTCTATCTGACGACAAACCCATATAGCGGTGTTTATCGTCTTTGACCTTGGAAAACTCACCACAAAATCCATACCGATATGATCCCATTTCCACTCTAGGATTGGTGGCGGTTGCAACAAACTTGACGGACGTTGGTGCCGCTTTCACTTGGCGACAAGCGAACAACGTTCCACAAGCGGCTACATCCTTTTTCATCCCTTCCCACCAAAAGTTCCTCTTAAGGTCTCATACATTTGGTGCTTCGGGATGAAGTGTATATGGTGCCTCATGAGCTTCACTCATGATCTTATCTCTCAATCCCTATTGAAGTGGCACACATAACCTTCCCGCCGGAATAATAGCGCGTTGTCTTACGCTTAGTGAACCCTTGCTATCTTCTAGCCTTGCTTTCGAGCCGCATCCTTTCCAAGAACTCATCTCCGTTGTGCGCTCACGATGGCTTCTCTCAGAGTCGGTTCATTTGTCAGTGCTGCGGCGAATCCCTGCTTTGATTCCGCGGGTGAATCACTTCGGTGAGCTTCTCAAAATCTCGAATAAGCTCATTCTCTCGCGTAGAAGATATCCCAACCGCTCTCGACTTGCGACTAAGGGCATCTGCTACGACATTGGCTTTCTGGTGATAGTTGATGAGCAATCATAATCCTTTACCAACTCTAGCCATCTCCTCTGCCTCATATTCAGCTCCTTTTGTTCAAAGAAATACTTAAGGCTCTTGTGATGCATGAAGATCTCACACTTAACTCCATAGAGATAGTGCCTCCAAATATTGATGCATGAAAAGGCTAGCCGCTAACTCCGTGTCGTGAGTTGGGTAGCTCAACTCGTGCGGTTTCAACATGACGGGCAGCGTTATCTTCCTTCCGATTACGCATAAGAACTGACCTAAACCAAGCTTGGATGCATCGGTGTAGACCACAAACCCATCGTTCCTTCCGTGCGGCTAACCTTGGAGCGGTTGTTAGACTTTTCTTCAACTCTTGAAACTTGCTTCAAGCTTCGGACCATGAAAACTTGATCCCTTTCACGATTACATTGCGTCGTCGGCCTTGCCACTTCAAAACCCTTGATGAAAGCGTCATAATATCACGCCAAGCAGAAAGCTTGAACCTCATTGGCATTAGTCGAGAACCTTCGGTTACTTACTGCTTCAACCTTCACTTGGGTCGACTTTGATTCACCTGCCGAACGCGATATGTCGAGGAACATCAACTCTCGAGCGAAACTTCGCACTTACTATACTGGCATACAACCTCTCGCTCATAATGTTTCGAGCAGATGCGGTGGTGTTCTCTATGCAACTCTGCATTCTTGGAATAGATGAGAATATCATCGATAAAACCAAGACTAAACTATCCGTGTAATGCGATGGGCTTCGACTCATCGGATCCATGAAAGCTGGCAGCGGCGTTGGTTAAACCAAGCGGCATCACGATGAACTCGTAGTGCCCATACCTTGATTACGACGCGCGGTCTTACAGCGTCCTCCTTCACGATCTTTAGGCGATGGTAGCGACCTCAAATCGATCTTAGAAGACACTACGCTTTCCCTTGGGCGGTCGAAGCAGATCGTCGATCCTGGAAGAGGATATACATTCTTGATCGTCGGCTTATTCGGCTCTACGTAGTCAATGCACATCCGCGTTGACCCATCATTCTTCTTCACGAGCAGGCTGGCGCGCCCCCACGGTGACACGCTGGGTCGGATAAAACCTACATCCAACGCTCCACGCAGCTGCGCTTTCGGTTCTTGCAATTCTTTAGGTGCCATTACGTATGGTGCCTTTGATCGATCTTGCTCACTAGTTCCGGATCAATAGTGAATTCCACTTGCCTGGTCATGGCGGTAAACTGGCAAGTCCTCGGGAAACACGTCGGATATTCACACTGCCAGCAGGCTCCTCTTGCAGCGCATGCGCTTCTTGACGTGCCTGTCGAACTCACCAAGAAAGTTTGTGACTTCCCTTCTCGATCATCCTCGCTTGGCCGGTCTTTGAGATCATTGTACACGCAAACACCCATCCTTATGCCGTGAAACAAACTTCCACCCGGTTGTTCGAAAGCAACTTCTCTCGAGACAACATATAGTTGCCTGTCTTTTCCAACCAATCCATGCCAAAGATGACATGAAATCTTCCATTACGATGACATGCAATTGACAAAGACCTTCGCTCCAGATTTCTACCCACGGTTTCGGCATATCTATTTTGCCTTTAGCACTTCCACGATGGGATGCTAATTTCTGTGGTACTCTGTGACTCCTTGGGTACCAAACCCAACCTCTCACACGCGATTCTCGAAACAAAGAATGTGAGGCTCTGTATCGAACAAAGCGAAACGGTATGTCACTCATATGGATTATACACTGCAAGATTCCGGGAGCTTGTCTTTGCTGCTGCGATTAGCGTACACCCTTGCTTGTTGCGGTGGCCTTTGGTTTGCTTGGCCTAGGGTGACCTCTGCTCCGTTGTTTGTCCTCGTGAGCTTGGTTTTACTCTAGCGAGCTGGATCTTTGTCTCACTTGGTGGTACGCTTTGCCGGACCTCCTAATGGACAATCTCGGCGTAATGTCGGACTTCTACAGCGATAACACTCAACGTTACCTTGCACTGCGCTTTAAATGATTCCTCGGCATTTACGGCACAAGGTTTTTCACACCTGCCCCATGCCGCATGGGTTTGAAATTCCTTCTCGAGGTTGCCTTTCTCTTTCTGAATACCCAGATTCCTCGGAATCACTGGACCGCTCTGGTTCCTTTGGAACACCTGATTGCCTTTCCCTCGATCTTCCCATTTCCTCTTACCTCTTCCTCCGTCAGCTGGCTGTCCGGGTGGCATCGTTCTCTCCTGGGGCAACATTGACTCAATGTTTAAAGCCCTGTTCGAGGGCTAGCATACGTCAAATCTCTATTTAGTATAATTTTGTGATTATTCTTGGTATTGTTTTACATGTCATTTTAGGGGTTTGTCCTATTTATCTTTGTTGGTTTGATTAATATTTATTGATTCGGACTTACTGCCGTTCGTCTCGATGTTTTGTAGGAAAACGGCAGAGAATAGGATGAATTGGATCTGCCAAGGATCAGATATAATTGAAGAGCATCTCGGCGAGGAGTTCATAGGCAAAAGCGGATCAAAATTCGGAGTTCAAGCGGAGGAAGCTGAGCGAATCATCAAAGTCGCCGCGTGCGGCCCGTCGCACGCCCGCCGCCCAACCTCCGCGCGCCCGCTCACCCGCGCACCGCGCCCTCGACCACTCGGCGGCGCTCACTCCGAGCGCGTTCGCAATTACCTCGCTCGATGCGTTGAGTGGCCTTCACAAAGATCTCGCCAGCGCATCTCCGCGCCAGCGCACGCTGCCCGCCATCGCGCCGACGGCGTCGAGTCCATCCGGCCGGGATCCCAACGCCAGCTGCGTCCGCACGCGGGAACCAGCGCCCGCTTCGCCTCGCTTTCCTTGTTCCGAACACCAGCGCCGTAAGCGCCCGGCTCGCTAAATACAAGGCAACGCATGCCAGATGCGCACCGCCGAAGCGGCCTGGGCCTCGCGGCGCCGCCCGCATCACCCTTTTCCTCGCCCAGCGCCATGTTTTCCGCTCGGCAACTCTTCGCATCGGCGTTTGGGTCCGTCTAGCGCGACGTCGTCGAACACTAACGCGTCCGGCGTTTGGGTCCGTCCGGTAACAAGCTTTCATTTATTATATATGCGTGTTAGGTCATGATGCGGGGCCGCGTTTTCGATTCTTTTCACGTGGCGCTGTCCGCTTTTCTTGAGCGTTCTTCCGGGATCCTTCCACGACGATCTGCACGCGAGATAACAATGAGTTAGAGTTCTATTTCTTGTTTTTCATTCCTTTCGATTTACGCTTTCGATTTATGTTGGAATACTCTTTACTTTTCATTCCTTGTGACTTCGATTCATGATTATTGTTGGATACAATTTATATTGTGAGATTATTGTTGATTTAATTTGCTTAATGATTTCTTGCTTTCGATTATTTCAAGTTCTTGTTGGATGATTGATAGATATAGTTTATGTGCAATTAGATTTAGATTAGGGATTCACAAACCCTATGAATAATAGAATTGTATATGCTTTTGTTTATCGCTTTGATTTATCTCTTTCATAGTTCAACTAGGGATTGACAACCCCTAGCTTAGGAAGCTGTTTATTTCTCGTATTTCGATTCCTGCATGTTCCAAACCTCCGTTGGTATTAGAGTGTTAGGATTTAATCGCTTTCTGTGTGCTACACGAACAATGGCCCTGTTAAGTTTTCCTTGAGAGACGACTAGGGTTAACTTTCCCTACTATAACACCTCATTCGATTAGGAGTCAATTAAGAGTATACTTTTGATTGGAACAAATTTTGGCGCCGTTGCCGGGGAAAACTTTAGGCATATTGTTTATGTTGTTTATTTTCTGTGTTTTTTTTTCTTTTTGTTCTTTTCTCCCCCCGGTGCATGTGATCCTATTTTTGTAGTTGGTGTCTGTTAATGCGGGGTTACCGGCAATGCTAATATGGGCAAACAGTGGGGAGAGAAAGGTCGTCAGATTGGCAACTCCTTCTTATGAAGAAGGAGCCCGTTAAGTTATTACGAGGATGTCCGTCGGGGCCGTGAGCAAAGAAACATATGATCCCCTATCGAACCAACCACCCTCCGTTGTATGAAGATCGAGCCTACAATCCCTACGGGAGCAATCACCTCACCGCATTATCCGCGGTTTATGAGCAACAATATGGTTGGGGTTGAATAACCAACCCGATTTGGGATGTTGGGATCCACAAGCTGGCGGCGACCGCCCACAACCCCGACCCGGAATGTTGGAACCCACAACCTGATGAGCAACAAGCCTATGATCCATACTGGGACCAGCCACCTCAATCGCAGTACGAGGATCAAGTCTACAATCCATACTGGGATCAACCACCTCGCCTCACTATTCATACCCGCAGCAGCCGCCTCCGCCTCCGACTCAATATCCATATCCACAGCAGCCGCTTCCGCCTCCACCGCAACAGTACCCACAACAGCCATATCCACCTCCGAGGCCAGCTTGGGAGGATGAGCTCACTGAAAAAGAGAAGATGTCCATTAAAGAAATGGATGATCATAACTCCACACTTCAGCGTCTTGAGATTAAAATGGTACAGCTGAATATCATGCTTAAGGAGCTGTTGCAAGAACGTGCAGAGAGTGAGCTTCCAATTCTCGAGAATGAGGTAGGAGAGACACTAGAAGAGTCGTTGCAACCACATGAGGTGGAAAACGAGAAAATGACTGAATTCATACCTGTCCCACACTAACCCGATCAAGCTCAGATGGTCATTTCTCTTGAAAATGACCCCAATTGTTGAGAATGGGGTTGGAGAGGCACCAGACGAGTCGCTGCAACCACAGGAGGTGGAAACTGAGGAAGAAAATAACATCATACCTTTCCCACACCAACCAGATCAGACTCAGACGGTCACTTTTCTTGAAAGTGACCCGATTGTTGAGAATGGGATGGGAGAGACTCTTAAGAGTTCTTTGCAACTAGAGGAGGTGGAAAACGAGGAAGAGTGGGCAAATGAAGTGAATAGCATGCCAACGCCCGCTCTGGAGGTGAAAGAACAATCCCAGCGCTTGGAGGAGGATGAAGAGGATGGAGAAAGAGTGGGCACTTGAAGATACTCGAATGCCAAAACCCGATCCGGAAGTGATTGCGCCTCAACAATTGAGTACGGGATCCCGAGGAGGACAAATCAAGACAAAGGTTGAGGTAACATCAATTATTTGTCAACATCCTAATTCACCAAAGTCTTGTACTTTGGGAATTGAAGTATTATTTTATTTTGGAGAATAGGATGTTCGACTTGAGCTTAAATTGTGCATTACTTGTTTTTTTTATGTCCTCTATGCTTATATGGTTCATACCGATGCTTTGGCGAGATGGTATTCCTGCGGTGAAGGACTATGGATAGTCCATTGTCGACCCGATACGTCGTGCTCACGACGTTAAGCTCGAGTAACGCGTGTGAGTTTACCCAACGGATTTTTTTTTTTTTTTCTTTTTGTTTTGTTTTGTTGTTCTTGTTGATCTTTCTGTTGTCGTTGAGTTTGTTTTGCTCAGATTTGGGAAGTTGTCAACAATGAGATGAAGCCGTGATGCTCCAACTCTACAGCGCACATTCGTCGATTATCAGGGAAGTATTATCCTCTATGGTCATTTTGAGTTTTTAATGTTTTGAGCACTGGGGACAGTGCTCGATTTAAGTGTGGGGGATGTTTACTCAGTTTTGTGTGCGTTTCACATATATTTGTGTATGCTTAATGATGTGCCCTTGTGCTTATTTTGATTGTTTGGACTTAAGTTTGTGTCTATGCGAATAAGTTAGGATTTTGATTTGTGCAACTGAACTCTGTGGTATTGATCGAACTTTGATGTATTTCTCGTTTATCTTGATGTCATGTGATTAAAGTGCAATGTGAATTGACGAGATTGTGTGGATTGATTTTAAATCGGTGGTTATTGACGTGATTTTTCCGGCTAATGCTAGGGGGAGTGTTAACAGGGTGGTTACCTATATACTTGTTTCAATTTAAAAAAAAAGAGAAAAAGAAAAGAAAAATATGTGTGAAAAAGAAAATGAGGAGAAAAACTCCAATAGATTGTTGAGATTGTATAAATGGAGGATGGGATTCTGCCCCTCTTTCTCGTAAATTGAGAAATGGGCATGGGACACCACGATAGGAGACTCGAGTTCATCGAGACTTCACCTTTCGAACATTGTTCCAAAATTTGTTTATACTTTCTTTGCGTTCTCAAAAGCAACTTGTTGCTAAAGGTAACCATTTTAGTTAATTCACTCCTAGCGGAGAGTTGGGTCTGAGCATAAAGAACTTACTTGTTTATTTGATATTTTCACTATCTTAGATCTGTTTCACGCAGTCTTTGATTATGTATTCATCATGTTTGGGGGAATTGCAAAAGAGATTTGATTGATTAGAATAAGAGTGAAGTTGCATGAATTATCTTCTCTATTCTTATTAGTATAGACTTTGCTTGAGGACAAGCAAATGGATAAGTGTGGGGGAGTTGTGTAGTATGATTTTGTGATGATTCTTGGTATTGTTTTACATGTCATTTTCAGGGGTTTGTCCTATTTATGCTGTTAGTTTGATTAATATTTATTGATTCGGACTTACTTCGTTCATCTCGATGTTTTGTAGGAAAACGGCAGAGAATAGGATGAATTGGATCTACCAAGGATCAGATATAATTGAAGACATCTCGACAGAGTTCATAGGAAAGCGGATCGAAGTCGGAGTTCAAACAGAGGAGAGCAGGCGAATCATCAAAGTCGCGCGCGTGCAACCCGTCGCACGCCCGGCGTCCAACCTCGCGCGCACCCGCCGCCCACTGCGCCACTGCCTCGACCACTCAGCGGCGCTCACTCCGCGCGCGTTCGCAATTTGCCTTGCGCGTTGAGTGGCCGCTTCGCCACCGATCGCATCTTCCGGCGCCCGCGCCGCCCGGCCCGCCCATCGCCCGCCAAGGTCGAGTCCGTCCGTGGCGGGATCCTAACACCGCTGCGTCCGTGGCTGGAACCCGGCTCGCCGCCTGCTTCCCTTGCTCCGCACACTGGAAGCGGTGCAGCGCCAGCTTGCTCGCGCGCCGCCCGCATGCGGCTCGCCGCCGTCCGCCAGCCCTTTTCCTCGCAGACCTCCGCGTCGCCCTTTTCCCTCGCCCAGCGCCATGCTTCCGCGCACGTTTTCCGCGACGCCAACAACTCTTCGCATCCGGCGTTTGGGTCCGTCCGGTGCTGCGACGTCGTCCAGAGACTAGTCGCGTCCGGTGTTTGGGTCCGTCCGGCGCTGGCTTTCATTTATTATATATATGCGCGTTAGGTCATCTATGCGGGGCGTTTTTTCTCAGTTCTTTTCACGCGGCGCTGTCCGCTTTTCTTCAGGCGTTCTTCCGGGATCCTTCCGACGACGATACAGACAGAGATAACAACAGATTAGAGTTCTATTTCTTGTTTTTCATTCCTTTCGATTTACGCTTTCGATTTATGTTGGAATACTCTTTACTTTTCATTCCTTGTGACTTCTTGATTCATGATTATTGTTGGATACAATTTATATTGTGAGATTATTGTTGATTTAATTTGCTTAATGATTTCTTGCTTTCGATTATTTCAAGTTCTTGTTGGATGATTGATAGATATAGTTTATGTGCAATTAGATTTAGATTAGGGATTGACAAACCATATGAATAATAGAATTGCATATGCTTTTGTTTATCGCTTTGATTTATCGCTTTCATAGTTCAACTAGGGATTGACAACCCCTAGTTTAGATTTATTCCTTTATTAGTTTAGCTCGGGATTGACAACCCCTAGCTTAGGAAGCTGTTTATTTCTCGTATATCGATTCCTGCATGTTCCAAACCCCCGTTGGTATTAGAGTGTTAGGATTTAATCGCTTTCTGTGTGCGACACGAACAATGGCCCTGTTAAGTTTTACTTGAGAGACGACTAGGGTTAACTTTCCCTACTATAACACCTCATTCGATTAGGAATCAATTAAGAGTATACTTTTGATTGGAACAATCTCCTTGACTGACGAGCGAAATTCCGATTTTCGGATTGAGTCCTCTCGCTAAACCCGTCTCGCCTTGGCGCCTCGGTTACCGACCAGTGCGTAGCATAACGACGAGACTATTGAGCGGCGATCGTACTCGGTGACCGTCCTTCTCCTTGACGAAGATTCCGAACTCGTTTGCCTTCTCTGCTTTGTGAGACGTGCACATACTTTTCCATGAGTTCTTCCTGAAATCTTCCCCGATACCTTCCCCATTGTCACGGTGTTAGGGTCCTCTTCACAGTTCCACAATCAGCCTCATCGGTTAGGCGAAAGATCGCGCATTCAGCTTTTTGCTTCTTTGCGGCCGATGTATTCAAGATCCTTCGGTGGATCGTATCCGGTTCTGCGTCGATCGCTTCGCCGAGACCGTCGAGCGTGGGGGATTACCTGCGAAAACTCTCGATCGCATGCCGCTGAACCAAAGGCGGTTCTTGGGCTTCTTCCACGTTATTATTCCTCTGGTTCCTTGTTCTCGGCATTCTGTACCGACGTTTGAAACATTAGAAACACTTTCGCATAGATAACCGGGTATCATCGCATAACATATATCATCACATATGCCACATATCATGATCACATATAAACATGCAACCTGTCAACACATCATCGTTATGCATTTCACATAACATTATCATCACACATCACATAGATCATATATCATCATGGCATAGCTCATATCACATATAAGCATCAAACATAAACATCATGTCATAGACAGCGTTAGTATCAGTATTGTCCATAAAGGACTGTCAAAATACAAGATCAAGGTATGTCAGTCAAAAAGGTCAGATATGAGCAAAAGAATCTGACTCCGGTCACTGCAAAAGATGCCGCTCTGTCCATGCTTAAAAGAGACTCTGCGACTGTCACTGTACACACTGACTACCCAGATCTCTGTACTCCATATCCGTCCACTACTCTCTTCTTGTTTCAATGGTTCCATTTTGCCTTTCCTCATCCTTTCTCTCCCTTCCTATCAGGGCTTGGATTCGGGCTGCCGCTTCGGTAAAGCGATCCTGCATGGAAGCAAGTCTCTCGTGGGTATGATCCCATCCAAGCTGTGCCCTGATCGCCTGAGTCTCAGGTGAATGATGTTCCTAGGTTCCAGTCTCTGGCGCTTGCCCTTCCTCAACATGCTCAACCTCGTCTATGTCATCCGCTATCTGGATCACCGGGTCCTCTGAATCCTCACTGTCCTCCTCGTCCTCCTCCGGGTCTTCCTCCTCCTCAGAATCTCCTTCTGGGAGGCCAACTCGTCTTCGTCGGTGGCATGAAGATTACGATCCCGGCCTCTTCCCTGCCACTGTCGGATGGAAAATCTCTCTTACCTAGGAAGGTCTGCCTCAAAATCATTCCTTGTCCGTCTGAAGGTGAGGATCGTAGATGGAGGTGTAGTGACTGGTGTATCCTGATGAACTGGCGATCGTCTACGCGATGGCTGCTCTCCCAAAGGCTCTTCAGGAACATCATCTCTGTCATCAATCTGGATTGGCCCTCGAACATACCTCGCTATCACATCTGCCTCAGATGGTATGCCTCGATAATCGGTCCACTATCTCCATACTCGAGCAGCGTACTCCGTGAAATCAGGTAAGGTGTCGGTGATAGGATCCCGACGGAACATCACGCACCTTGCCTTCTTGCCCATGGTTGCCAACACGTCGGTAGCCTTCTACGTCATCCGATAGTAAGCCCTCGCTCGGATACCTTTCACTATCTCGAATCTTTCTCCACAAACCAACAAATCTCCCGAGAAACACTCCCAACGGCTCATGGACATTCTCGGTACATTCCACGAACTTCTGATTTGCTCATCCATCTGGGATCTTAACCAACGTTATGCGGGCCGCGAATATCCATAAACCTACATGTTAGTTCATCAAAATAACAACAAATATTCACGCTTCCTTTTCTTGCCCGGTATCCGGGTAATCATGTCTTGAGACACATATTCACTTTCACACATATCGGCATCGATATGGATATTCATAACAATAATCACGTGGCAAATACGGGATCCACTTACAAGCACTCGTTTATCAATATAAACAAGATTTTCGTCAACAACATATTTCTATGTAAACACATAGATTCACATCATCCATTCATGATCATATCAATCACATCATACCACATCAATGGTTCCGTATATCACGCCCACGACGGCCGCTTTTCGTCTCATCAACAATCACTTCCACATCCACATCACCATCCAACCATATCTCATCCACATCACGTTTACATCGGTAAACTCTACTGAGCCAAAACACATGAAACCAAGATCATATCAAGCATCACGTAACCACATAAAGCATCGACAAATAAACACATACCTCATCCCTTTTAAAGGAGGCTGACGGTGGTGAGGGTAGTTGTATTCGATAAACAGCTTAGAAGAACAAGTTCTAAACACTCAATTTCAAGAACGCACAAGATATAAAACAAACGAACTCGCTTTGATATCAACAACTACGAAAACTAGGGCCAAGAACATTGCTCACGATACCAAGTCGGTATCGGATAACAAAAATAGATGTCGGGGCAAGAAAACTTCTACGATACCAAGCTATCACGCCCAATTCCCGAAGGATGATGGGGTGTGATTAGGCGTGATTAAAGGGTTAAGAGCGGGGAAGAAGGGGAATACATATAACATACACGATAAGAAGATGTGACCATGAAATCGGGCAGCATCTCCTCTATAATTAGGATATATCCTGAAGGGGAGGGGTGCGCAAACAATCCACCAACAGAATAATATCAATACCATAACCTCAATGAAACATGATCTTGGTTTATAATAAGTAATGCAAGGAAGCAAAATAGCATTACACCCTGTTGACTAGACCGGTCAACCATATAGCATGCTCATATCGAGACTCACAACATAATAACATAATAGCAAATCTTGTTTCCAATCAGAAAGCAAAACAAGGGACAAGAATACATCAACATCAGAATACGTATATAACACAACATCGCGGAAGCATAGCATGAAGAACCTCAGAGCTCCACCCTCGCCGCCGTCCGGCCCTCCTCCATACGTGAAAAGATTTGAAAAAGAGTTTGGGGTGAGTACTAAGCGCACACAGTTGGGGTTTTATCATAAATCAAAAGACTCATGATGCCGTGTTGAGAGCACTTACCTTAGAAGGTTTTAAAACGTAAATCCACTTCTAAGTAAGCCAAATAGATTTTTCATTTTCGATACGATCCGTTATTCATTGTTCTCATCATAGAACCAAAGAACCACGGCTCTAACGTATCCCGCCAGACCCATCACATCTCATTCATTCGCCCGAACATATCCACCAACACAATATCTCGTCCGGAACATATCGGTCAGCCCATGCCCGAACGTATCCGGCTAACTCGGTGTGGACTTGAGGTCAAATCTCCGTCGAACCATAACCACCTCATTACCATTTCCGTGTGGACTTCCGGGTTCATATCTTCGTAACCATAACCACGTGTTCGGGTCTATCACTCACGATCAATACTCAAGATGGTGATCAACCCAACCGAATAGAGATTCGTGCACAATCACAATAAAACCACATCTCGGATCAGAGATCAGTAATGACTTCACCAAAACATTTACGGCGCACATGTTTTATTTTTGAAATATAAGAGTAAATAACTCGAAATAAGCATATATAACCCAACTCGAGCAGTACTAAAGCGTCAACGGGAGATATCTACGGATCCGATGACTTTACCGATCGTACTGGTAGGTACCCAGTAACAAGACGGAACAACTTTTGGGGTCACATCCCACAAAGCAAAGCAACATCGTGATCCAAACGAAGATCGTAGAAAAACTAGGTTTTCGACTTTACGAACCCATATTTCGCACTCTCGGGTTTTCAAATCAACTCGATGAAGGAAAATATATTCAGGCATCAAGACCTATAATAGGGTACTTTCAAAATATGCATGCATGCAAGTTGATTCAAATCTTAGCAACAAGAAGCTTCAAAAATCGATGCCTATCCTCATATCTAGATTAACCATCCAAAATCGATGCATGAAAATGGAAACATAAGGAATATGCATAACGATTTAACATGGAATGACAAACTACGTTGAAAATGGATAACCCGGCATGTCTTCCTTTAGAAAACTCAAGCAACGGAAAACATCCCGATATGCGAAACGAAAAATGTAAAGCAGAATCGGCATTTTAGTGGAATGCATAGTCCGGAACTCAAAACCTAAAGTTCAGAGCCAAAGATGGCTCGGTGGCCACCAAATCGTGACCCTGACTCACGGCGGCAACGCAATGGCGGCGGTAATGGCTAAATTGGTCGGCCTCCACCGCTTTCTCGCCTCCCTTTAGAATCCCGAGTTCTATGCTATGCTATCTACTAAAAGGCGGAATCAAAACAAGAAAATGACAAAACAGAAAACGGGTCTGCCGGGAGGGGCTGATCGGCGGTGGACGGCAAGAATAAGAATGGCGCCGCCGCCGAACCTCCCGGCCGATCCCCACTTCTCCAGCGCTCAGCGGCACAGCATTCGAGCTGCTCGGCTCGTCCGTAAACACAGAGACTAAGGAAATGAACGCTTAAAATGAAGGCCCTAGCCTCCTATTTATAGGAAAGCGGGTCACAGATTTCTTGCAAGCGGCCCTTTTTCGAAAACGCAAAAAGCGACGCAACTTTTGCAAACGGACTCCAAATTTAGCAAACTTGGTACCCATGGACTCGAAATAAAATACTGACACAACGACTATAAACAAGATATGCTTTTAAAAGACCCATGAAAAGTCCAATTTTTCGATAACTTCCCCGGAGTGCCAAACCTTCGTGGGTGGTCGAAAACCTGCATACTTAGTGTCTATGAATTCTTCATAAGACACTCTTCACAACGCCTGAGGTTTCGTGACGGTCTCATCATCGAAACAAAAAGTTAACCTTTTAACCTTTCTCGAAAAACGTGCCATGCAAACCTGGTACTTAGAAAAGACGGGGTATTACATCCCTCCCTCCTTAGAAAAATTTCGTCCCCGAAATTTCAAATACGTGGAGGAAACAACTGTGGTGCTCGAGCCACGAACTTGTCTTCCAACTCCCACATAGCTTCCTCTTCGTCATGGTGATTCCACAACACTTTCACCAACGGAATCGCTTGTTCCTCAACTCCTCGACTTCGCTCCAAAACAGCCACCGGTCTCTCCTCGTAACTCGGATCCCGAGCAAGAACCCTTGGTCATGCTTGATCACGTGTTTTGGTCGAATACGCACTTTCTCAGGCGAGAAACGTGAAACACGTCGTGCACATCTCCGATGCTAGGCGGCAAAGCTAACCTATAGGCAACAGGGCCTATTCTCTCGAGAACTTCGAAAGGTCCAACGAACCTCGATCGCAACTTACCTCGTTTCCTAAAACGAACGACTCCTCTCGTCGGGGAAACCTTAAGGAAAACGCGATCTCCGATCATGAACTAAAGATCCGTGACGACGCTTGTCCGATAGGACTTCGCCATCCCGAGCTTCCTTGATCCTTCGCTGATTTGATCGATAACCTCGACCGCCCCGTTGAACCATCTCGGTCCTAACATCTTTCTCGCCCACTTCGTCCCAATAAAGTGGCGATCGACACTTCCTTCCGCACAACGCTTCATAGGGAGCCATTCCTATGGTGGCTCGATAACCATTGTTATAGGCAAACTCCACCAAAGGTAGTATCTCTTCCCAATTTCCTCCTCTATCGTACGACTACTGCATGAGATATCTTCCAAGACACTGAATCGTCCTTTCCGATCGACCGCCAACCCGAGGATGGAAAGTCAGATCGAGATTCGCCTTGGTCCCCACGGCTTCCCTCGCAGACTCCTCCAAACCTCGACGTGAACCTCGGGTCACGATCTCGACGTAATCGATCTGAGGCACACCATGTAATCGCACGATATCTCTAACGTAAAGTCGAGCAAGCTTATCTAACCCGTATGTCATCCGAATCGGTAAGAAATGAGCTGACTTCGTCAGTCTATCGATGATAACCCATATAGCGGTGTTTCCTCGCGCTGATCTTAGAAAACTCACCACAAAATCCATACCGATATGATCCCATTTCCACTGGGATTGGTGGCGGTTGCAACAATCTGACGGACGTTGGTGCACTGATTTTCACTTGGCGACAAGCCAAACAACGCTCCACAAACGCTGCTACATCCTTTTTCATCCATTCCCACCAAAAGTTCCTCTTAAGGTCTCAGACATTTTGGTGCTTCGAGGATGAGCTGTATATGGTGCCTCATGAGCTTCACTCATGATCTTATCTCTCAATTCCCTATTGAGTGGCACACATAACCTTCCTCGAAATAATAGCGCGTTATCTCTCGCTTCCGTGAACCCCTTGCTATCTTTTAGCCGTGCTTTCAAACGCATCCTTTCCAAGAACTATTCTCGCTGCACGCCACTATCGCTTCATCGACCCATCCTTCTTCTCGACGAATGTAATCAGGCGGCGCCACGGCGACACGCTAGGTCGGATAAAACCTAGATCCAACAGCCCTGCGAATGCGCTTTCAGCTCTTGCAATTCTTTAGGTGCCATTCAGATGGTGCCTTTGATCTCGGCGCGCTCACGGTTCCGCATCAATAGTGAATTCCACTTGTCTATCAAAGCGGCAAGCACGCAAATCCTCGGAAACACATCCGGATATTCACACACCATCGCTCCTCACGGCAATCGCTGCGCTTTCAGCGTGCCTGTCAAACTCACCAAGAAAGTTTGACGACTTCCTTCCCGATCATCCTCACCGCCTCAAGGTTGAGATCGTGCACGCAAACACCCATCCTTATGCCGTGGAAATAAACTTCCACTCCTTCGGCCGTTTGAAAAGCAACTTCTCTCGAGACAACGATAGTTGCCCGTGCTTTTCCAACCAATCCATGCTAAAGATGACATCAAATCTTCCATTCCGATGACATGCAAATTGACAAAGACCTTCTACTCACAGATTTCTACCTCCGGTTCGGGCATATCTCTTTCGCTTTTTAGCACTTCCACGACGGGATGCTAATTTCAGGTACTACTGTGATTCCTTGGTACCAAACCCAACTGTTCGACCAAATTGTTCTTTTCGACCGCTCGCAATAGTACGAGGTCCTTATAGAATGGTAAGGTCGACCCAAGTCGAATCTCTCCGTGAAGCTTACTTGAGTACTACGGTTCTATGTCAAACACGTAAGCGTAAAGAAAAACTAACGTCCTAACATAAAGGGGCTGTCACGGAAAGGACGAAAGCAAGAAATAAAATAAAGCGAGATAAAACAAATGCACTTGGACAACAAGAGGAATTGACAGACATACGAATTGGAGGCGGTGTTCTAGGGTTCGAATCTATCCTCACAACTAATGAATCAAGGACCGTACACAATGCATCAAACACCCATGCTTTCACCCAACGGTCAACACTAACTAATCTCTCGATTACGTCGATGCTAGACTCGAACTTAATGACAGAGATCTCAACCACCCCACCATCAACTACGAAGGATATTTCACTACAAATACACACAATAGCAAAACCCTATCCACATATATCAATTACTCAACAACAAACCAATCTCTCGATCACTTTCGTTGTCAAACTCATATTTAATATAAATCTGCTCTAGCAAATCTTCATAATCAAATATAAGCACACAATCAACCTACACTATTCTTTCGAACACCATGTATGAAGATCATGAAATAAACAATTTATATGAATAGGAAAATCACAAATCATCAACCCAACAATCACGATTCAAAATAAGAACACCTTAACATGTATTATTCTACAAATCATAATTTATCTCATGGTAGAAATGATTCTAATCCCGATTACATAGACATAATTAAAACCAGAAAAACTTACAACCATTTCATAGATAAATTCATCTTCCAAATATCCGAATCGCATAATCCACTTGCTAATCCAAGCACAAAATAATTGAAAGGAAAAAGGAAAGAAAAAGAAAGGAAAAAGAAAGCGAAAAGGAACCGACGTCCGAAAATAATAATAAGAACTAGGGTTTTCAGGCGTTAAAACAGTATTTATAGCAGACGAAATTTCACGCCAAATACGGACAGAGCGCAGGCACGACGCGAGGAGTTTCAGACGATCGACATCAGCACCCAAAGACCGGACGCCGCTAAGCTTCGAAGCACGCCCGCCGCCGAGTCAAGTCAACCGGACATGGATAGAGGGATAGACGTGCGCGTAAGGAGGTCGCGACGCCCATCGGAGTCACGGCGCCAGGGCGGCGGCGCGTGAGGAACGCGCAGCCGGGGCGTAAGCGCGAGCGAACGCAACGCCCATCGGGTCGCACCGCTCGCTAAGCATAAGCGCACGCGAGGAACGCGCGCACTGGGCTTCTGGCGCCCGTTGGGGCTTAAACGCACGCGGAGGGAAGCGCTCACCGGGGTCGACATGTGGGCGAGCGCGGACGGGCGCGCGGCGACGCTGGACACGGCGCGAGCGAGATGTCGGGCGCCGAGCGACGCCACCGGTCTTCGGGCTGAGTGTGTTGCGCGATGGGCGATGCGAACGCCAAGACAGGCGAGGCGCCGCGGCGCGCGCGACGGGCGAGGCGCTGGCGCGCGCTGGCGGCGTGCGTCTGACGGAGTCGTCGCGCGCTTCGACGTTGCTCGGTTCTTTCTCGATCGAACTCCGATTTGCGAACCGTTTGCGCCTCCGAACTCCTGTCGAGATGCTCTTCAATAAACTTGATTCTTGGCAGATTCAATTCATCCCATTTAATGCCGATTTTCTGCAAAACATTGAAACGAACGAAGTAAGTTCGAATCGATAAATATTAATTAAACCAACGGCATAAATAGAACAAACCATAGAAAATGACACACAAAACAATACCAAAAATCAGCACAAATTCATACTAAACACCAACCTCTCACACGCGATTCTCAAAACGAAAGAATGTGAGGCTCTTGTATCAAACAAAGCAAAAACGGGTATGTCACTCATATGGATTATACCTGCAAGATTTCGGGAGCTCGAGCTGCTTCTGCTGCGACGGCGCGTACACTGCTGCTTGTTGCGGTGGCCTTGGTTTGTCGGCCTAGGGTGACCTCCGCCCGCTGTTTGTCCTCGGTGAGCTTAGTTTTGACCGCTGAGCCGGATGTCGCCTCACCGTGGTGGTGACCGCCGACCTCCTAATGGACAATCTCGAGCGTAATGTCCGGACTTCCTACAACGATAACACTCAACGTTACCTTCCACGCACTCGCTAAATGATTCCTCGGCATTTCGGCACCAAGGTTTTCCACACCCCGCCCCATCGCCGCATGGGTTGGAAATTCTTCCCCAATGTCGCCTTTCTTTTCGAATACCCATTCCTCGGAATCATTGACCGCCTGTTCCCTCGAACACCCGATTTCCTTTCCTCGATCTTCCCATTTCCTCTACCTCTTCCTCCGCCGGTGGCTGTCCGTGGCATCGTTTTCTCCGGGGCAACATTGACTCAATGTTTAAAGCCGGTTCAAGGACCGCATATACGCCAAATCTCCCGACCGACGAGCGAAATTCGATCTCGGTCGAGTCCTCTCGAGCGCTCGCCTCGCGTACTCGATCAAGACCTGTGTACATAGCATAACACGACGACGATTGAACGAGCGATCGTGCTCGGTGACCTTCCTTTTTCTCGACGAAGATTCCGTAACTCGTTTGCTTCTCTCTGTCAGACGCCAGGCACATACTTTTCCATGAGTTCTTCCTTGAAATCTTCCCACGTATACCTTCCCCACTGTCCTAGTGTTAGGGTCCTCCTCACGGATTCCCACCAGAAATCAGCCTCATCGGTTAGCTGAAAGATCGCGCAATTCAGCTTTTCTGCTTCTTCGCAGCCGATGTATTCGAAGATCCTTTCGGTGGATCGTATCCAGTTCTCAGCGTTGATCGGTTCTCCGAGACCGTCGAACGTAGGGGGATTCTACTGCGAAAACTCTCGATCGCATGTCACCGAACCAAAGGTGGTTCCCCGGCTTCTTCCACGTTATTGTTTCTCCGCCCTCGTTCTCGCATTCGCACGACGCTTGAAACATTAGAAACACTTTCGCATAGATAACCGGGTATCATCGCATAACATATATCCTCACATATGCCACATATCACGATCACATATAAACATGCAACCTGTCAACACATCATCGTTATGCATTTCACATAACATTATCATCACACATCACATAGATCATATATCATCATGGTTCAAATTGCTTCAACGCGATCATTCCCTGCACAAAACAAAAGCGAACATGATTCCAATAAAAGATATTCAAATATAAATCAAATAGGAATTAAATCGTCGAAAATAAATAAAGAAAAACAAAACAAAAACATGTAAAACAACTCCCCCACACTTAACTCTTTGCTTATCCTCGAGCAAATTTTAGTTTCTTCAAAAGAATGGTACACATAGAATCAATACTTCAATTAGAATCAATCACATATTTACATCCTTTCAATGCATCTTAATAATACAATTCTCAATATAATGATCCTCATTCATCAATCCAAACATGTGACTTACATAGAATAGTTGTGCTTCGACTCAACATGATTTCAGAAATCAATATACAACTCATATGGTTCCCTTTCATATAAGATATCCCAATGATACAAATAAATAAAACATGTGGAACTTAAAACCGATTATAGGACAATAATCGTTAGGTGAAACCTTCAAGTTGTACACTCGAGTATCCTAACGTAGATATCTATACCCATCGCATAGAGTCTCCATTCGAGAGACAACACACGCAAGAGGGGTAGAGCCCCTTATTCGAATTTTAAGCCCACTTATTTCAAACATCACAACAATGATTTTTTTTTTTTTTTTTTGAATAATAATACAAGAAAAGGGTTCCATGTACGAAGTATATGACAACCGATCACACACATTGTCTAATCATAGTTTCCTAATTATGTCCCACAGTTCAAATTGACACCTAAGTTTCATCACACTAAAACCATATACCAAGACACAATGAAATTCAGATCAAAACACAATTAATTCAACTTAAAGCATAATTCTTCATGCACCATTGATTTCAAGAAAAAAAAATCTCTCTAATCCAAACAAAAGGTTAAGAAACGACAAAACACAAAACGAAACAGAAAATGAAACCCCCCCCACACTTAAAACAGGCAAGGTCCTCACTACAGATAAATATATAAGAGAAAGGTAGAGGAGTCTTCCCTGAAAGTGAAGAAACAGAACGGCGGGGTATCAAGCAAGAAACAAAACCTACAAAAACAGCAAACAAAGAAAAACTAAACAACAAAAACCAAACGATGCACATAAAAACAGAAAAACACATACGCTCCAATAGTGAAGAATCACTATTAGTCGGACGGCGGTGGTGGAGGAGGAGCGCCATGAAATGTGGTCCAAGCGTTCCACTGAGCCTCAAGAGCAGCCATGCGTTGATTCTGCTCAATCATCTGCTGATTACATTGATTCCATATTGGTTACGCTCATGCCACAATTGATTCTGTCCACCAAGACGTTGATTTTGCTGATCAAATCGAGAGTAGATATCTTGACGAAATTCTATCAAGTGGCCGGCTAATTCACTCCTAAACTGACCCAACTCTTCACGAATGAAGTTATATCCTTGCTCTGATGCACCATGCTGTGAAGAGAACTGTGGGTGGTTAGGATCGGCGTTGCTCTGAACCGTCTCAGTATCCTCTCTTGCCTCGTCATGTTGGTCGCCTTCATCATCGGATGGAATAGTGGTATCAAAAATGGCCATATCACCCGAAGATGCATGAGATGGTCCTGCACCTGCTGCTTGGGCTTCAGCGAACTACGCAAGCATATATCTCTTCATGCAATTCATCAAATTATGAGGTACCAGAGTAGTCTCGTTATATGCAAAAGGGGCGCCTCGAAGCTCACTAAGATCAATCATCTTAGGTCGTATCTGATCTTGCCCAGGAATAGGTCGTCCATAATTATTTATGATCCATAAGTTCACTGAAAGACCAGTAGGGATTTGGCACAAGGTTGACCGACATTTCTTTCGCCGCTGGACCAGCTGCAAGTGTTCCCAAATGAAGAATGTTGGCAAAACCTTTGTCTTCTTTACCGCGCATGTGAGCAAGAAGACCTCAGCAGTATTGACCTTGTTGGCCTGCTCATTTCTGAAAACATTGAATGCGATAAATTTATGGACCATTGCCAATGCTGCATCCTTGATGAATCCACTCGGCATTCCAACTGATGACCAGTTATTAAACCCTGATAATTCCTGCCAAGCCTCTCTGACATTGAATGAATGGGGTACACCACGTGCACCTGAAGTCGGAAATCCAAACACCCCCTTCATAATACGAGGTGTTACAACATACTCTTGCCCCAACAGACGACAGGTCAAAGAATCGGATTCATCATCAATATTCATCGTACAATAAAATTCAATCAATAACGGAGAGTAACCAGGTAAATCCATCATAGCATATTGCAGCAATCCTAAATTCTTCAAATATTTCTTAACTCTATCCTCAAGACCTAAACTTTGCATCAATTGCCAATTGAATTGACCCGGAGGAGTGATATCTTGAAATGCAAATCGTCGATAATGTGTACCTTCCACCGGATTATAAATAGGGAATGTGGCTGAGTACATTATGCTGATATCCTCCATTAGTTCCTCCATAGGAACATTTTCGTCTCGAGGATGATGAGAGCTGGACCTGGCAACATTCTTAGTCCGAACCATATTGATAAACGTGCGAGAGAGCTGGATAAACGGATGTAGGTTGGGCACTGGAGCTGGACGGAAGCGAGTGGCGGACGTGGGCGAGGCGCACGCGGTGCTTGATTGAAGAACCGGATGGATGGAGGATTGCGCTGGGGTGCGAGACGTACGGCGCTAAAGGAAGCGCCGGACGGAGATGAGACGGGCACTGGGGCGCTTGGAGTTAAGGCGCGGCATTGGGCACTCGGCGATTGAAGGTAGCACCGACGAAAATGAGACTGGCGCTGGACAGAGGCGTGCGGAGGGAAATGTCGGACGGAGGGATTTCGAGCGCTGGGTGGCTGTGCGCGGCGTTGAATTGTAGCACTGGACGAAGCGAGGAATGTGCGCGAGGCGTGCGATGCTTCAGGCAAAGCGCCGGACGAGAGTGAGGTCACCGATGGAAGCTCGAGAGCGGGCGCGCGACGTTGGGGTGGTAGCACCGGACGGAGGAAATGGGGTGAGGCGCACGACAAGCTATGGGCGGCACTGACGGAAGAAGCGCCAATGAGGCCGCGACTCAGCGACCCTTGGAGAGAAGATGAGGGAGTGCTAACAGCAAATAGAGTGAGAGGGAGAATGTGAGAAACCCTAACTCACGTCTAATATATATTTATTTTTTTATTTTTTTTAATAAATTTAATAAAATAAATGGGACCCAGCGTCGATTTCATTGCATCCGACGTTGGGTCTGTTCCTCTGCCCAACTACGCTTTGCACCCAGCGCCGGTTTTGCCGCGTCCGGCGCTAGGTGAACTCTATGTACACCTCTTCGATAGTACCCCAGCACTAGTTTGGGTGCGTCCGGCGCCTAGGGTACCTCTCTGGATGAATTTTTGAAAAGGCACAACGCCGGTTTGCTTGAGTCCGGCGCTTGGATTTCTTTCTTCGGAGCAACAACACCATTCTTCGTCTCGATTTCTATTCTCCAGATATCCAAAATTCCTTGATATATAACTCATAAACCTGCACCACCTAAGATCAAAATAAAGATCAAAACACAAACACAAACAAAACGGAAAGAAAATAAGAATAAAACCGAAAGAAACGTGGGTTGCCTCCCACGAAGCGCTTGTTTATTATCGTAAGCTCGACGAAAATTGATCAGATGGACGGAGGATCGCAAATATGGATTGATTCCACTATCATGCTAAACAGATCTCCCTCAAGGTACGATTTTACTCTATGACCATTAACAAGGAACAACTCTGTACTTCCTTCTTTTACGAGGCTCACCGACCCATAAGGAAACACTTCTTTAATAACAAAAGGTCCACTCCAACGGGATTTAAGCTTTTCGGTAAATAACTTCAAACGAGAGTTGAACAACAAAACCTTCTTCCCAGGTTGGAGATCCTTGTGCACAATCCGCTTGTCGTGGAGAGCCTTGACCTTGTTTTTTTAGATCCGAGCATTATCATATGCCTCATTACGCAGTTCGTCTAACTCGAACATCTGTAGTAGGTGATGCTCCGCAGCTTTGGAGAGATCCAAGTTGGACGCTTTAATGGCCCAATAGACCTTGTGTTCAACCTCCACAGGCAAGTGACACGCCTTCCCATACATAAGACAAGATGAGCTCATTCCCAAAATGCTCTCAGACGCTGCGACGATACGCCTGAGAGCGTCGGTCGGTTTGTTTGCCCAATCTTTCTCGAGGGCTGCACGGTTTTCTCGAGGATGCCCTTGATTTGTCGGTTGCTAGTTTGGCCTGACCCGACGTCTGTGGGTGGTAAGGAGTGGCGATCTTGTGCGGGATTCAATTCTTTTTAATTAGTTTCTCGAACAGCTTATTGCAAAAGTGCTTTCCGCCATCAATAATTATTGCATGGGGAAAACCAAACCTGCATAAAATGTTCACCTGCACAAACTTAAGTACAATATGAGAATCACATGTCCTTGTTGGGATAGCCTCAACCCACTTGGACACGTAACCGACGGCAAGCAAAATGTACTCGTACCCATACGACTTAGGGAAAGGCCCCATGAAGTTAATTTCCCACACATTAAAAATTTCGACCACCAACACATTATTAAGGGGCATTTCATTTCTTCTACCAATCGATCCAACCCGTTGACATCTATCACATGAAAGATAGAAAGCATGGGCATCTTTAAAGAGGGAAGGCCAAAATAAACCTGATTGGAGGACCTTATGGGCCGTCTTCTGCCCTCCAAAATGTCCACCACAATGGGCTTGGTGGCACATCTCCAACACTTTTGGTTGTTCCGGTTCAGCGACACAACGCCGGATTACCTCGTCCTTTCCTAACTTGAAAAGATAAGGATCTTCCCAATAGTATTGCCTGCACACATATAGAAAACGCTTGGGAAGTAAGGTCGTCTCGATTCACCACAAGCCAAAAAATTGACAATGTCGGCAAACCAAGGCTCAGTAGAGACACTATAAGCATGTTCATAAGGGAAGGACTATGTGATGGGGCCTACAGTAGACTGGGAAGGGGGACTATCTAATCGAGACAAATGATCGGCAATGACATTCTCACTACCTTTCCTATCCCGAATCTCTAAGTTAAATTCTTGCAATAAGAGCACCCATCTAATAAGTCTAGGCTTGGCCTGGGGTTTGGTCAACAAATATCGAAGGGCAGCATGATCACTATGTATTATTACTCTAGAACCAATGATGTAAGCACGAAACTTATGAAGAGCAAAAATCACAGCAAGCATATCTTTTTCAGTTTTTGTATAATTTACTTGAGCAGGATTAAGAGTTAAGCTTGCATAGTAAATCACATGCAACATTTTATCAACCCGTTGACCTAGGACAACTCATATAGTAGAATTAGAGGCATCACACAAGATTTCAAACGGAAGAGACCAATTAGGACCGACAACGACAGGGGCACTACTCAATCTCTCCTTCAACGTAGTAAAAGCATTAAGACAGTCATTATCAAAATGAAAAGGAGAATCATGAGCTAACAGACGACTGAAGGGTTGACATATTTTGGAAAAGTCCTTAATAAAATGACGGTAAAAACCAGCGTGACCTAAGAAACTCTTTATTCCTTTAACATCCTTTGGTGGGGGTAATTTTTCTATCACCCCCACTTTAGCTCTATCAACCTCTATCCCCCAACTAGACACGACGTGTCCCAACACAATGCCACTATGGACCATAAAATGGCTCTTCTCCAAACTAAGAGTGACACTATGTTCAATACAACGACTCAAAACATGTTCAATCTTCCACAGACAATCATCAAAAGAGACTCCAAACACAGAAAAATCATCCATAAAAATCTCAACCAAAATCACTAAGCATGTCAGAGAAGATAGACATCATGCACCTTTGAAAAGTACCTGGTGCATTGCAGAGTCCAAATGGCATCCTTCGAAATGCATAAGTTCTGTGTGTAGGGAAAACTAGGTTTAACCCTCTCCCGAGGATCTATCTTGGATGTTTAATTCACCATACATTGATTATATACCTAGCATGCACCTATATAATTAATTGCAACACGTAGGGGTTTTCTCGTGTTTACCTTTGAATCTGTCGAGGTGGATCGGGATGAACGGATCGAGACTCGTGCTTTGATCTTCTGGACTGTATCCCGATTGCCCAATCTCCAACGTCGAGTGAGGACGATCTATGGAGAATGCTTCGGAAAAATGCCCTCAAGCTCTCTATATTTTTCGAAAATCTCTCCCAATACACATGGAATTTTCGAGAATATGATGATGATAATTTTTCCTTAACAAAGATTTAAGCTCTTACCTCATATTTATAATGCATAACCATAATCCTATATGAAAATTACCATAATCCCATATGGAAATTAACATAATCCCATATGGAAATTACCATAATCCTTTATGGAAATTACCATAATCACATATGGAAATTACCATAATCTTATATGGAAATGATTATTACCATAATTCTATATGGAAAAGATCTATGCATATCCCATAAATATAATAATATCCTTTTGGGATAAAGAGAATAAAATCTTTCCATAGAGAGCAATAGTGGACGATTTTTCCTTCCAAGCTACGGGCCTGGATGGGCCAGAGCCCTGGGATCAAATGCAAGGAATAAAGATGGGCCTCAAATAAATTAATTATCTTATGTTCATTGAACATAAAATTAATTTATAAACATTTATTCATGCCACTAGAGAATAAATCTTGACTTACCCCTTTATTACCGAAGTTGAGTCGGGCTTGCACTTAGACATTACGAATCCCGTATTTAAGATATCGAACGTCCATTAATTATTTAGAGCATTACATTGCTTAAATAAATTAATATCTTTAATTCCTTAAGTAGTACCACTCAACCTTATTATTGTACTTGAGCTAACTCAACTGCGGGGTTTAGTACAATAAACCTTTTGAGCTCCTTAAGGGGCGTCATCATCCTAAACGGATACGGTGACTCGTCTGAGATAACTAGCATGACATACAAGCACCGCCACCACCCAAGATGCGGAGAATATTGGGTTAAAACATATAACCTCACCCATAACAAGTCAAAGTGATGGTCAAGAACTCATACTCACCTAATACCTTATCGAGTTTAGATCATCGTAAGTCACCGAGATCTTGGTTCTTCACGACGGTCGGATAGAAGAACACATCCTTTGTGATCCATCAATACGTCGAGCGTACCGGATAGACAAGCAACCAAGTCAAGTCACTTCTTATCTACACCGCGCTCTATACCGACAACTCGTCCTCAAGTTGTCTCGGTTTGTGATACTTTTATATCTCATTAAGCTCGACCAATCATACAGACTTATGTGATCTTCTACACACTGTATGATCTAACTTATATATGAGATAAGGGGACACAGATATATGCAATCAAGTATTCAATTCAGATAGGAGATTGTAATAGTGGTAACGAGGAAACATTGTATACAAGCTCAACCAAAGCGCTTTCAAGATACAAATCCAACAATCTCCCACTTATACTAAAGCAAACTTTTAGTATACAATGTGTCTCTCTACTAGCTATTACAAACAAAACCATCACTTTGCTTCTCCCACTTATACAAAAGTTTCCTTTCTAAGTGGGTGCCATCTAAGCATAATTCAAGTCCTCTAACGTCCCCGGCGTAGACTTATGCGGCAGCTTTGTGAATGGATCCGCTAGGTTATCCGTCAGATCAATCTTCCAATCGGCATGTCCTCGCCTAACGATTTCTCGTATGACATGGTACTTTCTCTCTATGTGTTTGGTCGCTTGTGAATCCATGGTTCCTTCGAGTTTGCCATTTGCACGAGTTATCACGATGAAACTATGATACTCTTGGGCAAACCAGGTACCACACCTAGATCCATGAGGTAGTTCTTGAACCATACTGACCTTCTTAGCGACCTCAAAGCGGCTACATATTGAAGCTTCCATGGTAGAGTCCGCAATGCATCATTTCTTTGCACTCCGCCACTGGGATCTGCTCCACCTCCCAAGGTAAACACATAGTCTAAGGTAGACTTATTCTTATCACGGTCAACTTGAAACCCAGTGCAGAATAACCCAAAGGCACTAGACTATCCGAATAGTAAATTAGCCTATAATCTCATGTCTTTTCGGTACTTGAGTATATGCTTTCATCGCATCCAATGAGCTTGTCCAGGTTAGGCGATATTCAGCTACTATGCCTACCGTGATAGAAGATATCCGGCCTCGTGCATAGCATCGCAGACATGAGGCTTCCTACGGTGAGCGTGGGAACTTGTCTCATTCCTTTATCTCCTTTGCGGTCATAGGTGGATCGATCCTCAGTAAAGGCACGCTATGTCCGAAAGGTAGCAATCCTTTCTAAGCGATCTGCGTACTCAAACGAGTAATCACAAGATCGATGTAAGACACCGAGATAAGCTCAACATTTTCTCTTGCGATCTCGGTAAACCTTGATCCCAAGAATGTCTGTTGATCTCCTAAGTCTTTCATTCGAAGCGATCGGATAACCAACTCTTTACGTCGATAACAACTTCACATTGTTGCCAATAGAAGAATGTCATCTACGTAAAGTGCAAGAAATACCACATTACCGTTGACATCTAAACGATACACACAACTCTCGCTAGTCAACTGGGTAAATCCATAGGACTTTACCACCTCGTCCAAACGTAAGTTCCATGATCTTGCATCATTGTCTTGTATCGCCTCGCTGTTCGTCCATGGGTCGATTATTGCCTCTTCGTTTTCTAGGACTAAATCCGAAGATTCACCCACGAACATTAATCGCTCGGGTTGACGAACAACCCTCCCACTACGACGAGGTGCTACAGGCACTATGGCAACGGTGGGTGCAGTAACTCGTGGTTCTCTATCTTACACAACTTGCTGGGTAGGTACCACTTGTACGGTCGGTATCTCCAGTGGAACTCGACCCACTTCAATTTCTTGAAGTATCTGGTGTCGATCCCTCCCACTAGACACAACATCTCGTACCTTTGGTCTAATCGGTGGTGGAATACGATCATCTTCTAATTCTTAAAGAATGATTTCAACTTTGGATTTATGATTTTTCATACAGTCCTCTTCTAAGAATCGGGCATTAGTGCTAATAATGACCTTCTGATTCTTAGGACTATAGAATAAACCACCTTTCGTTCCTCTAGGATAGCCAATAAACAGACCTTGCTTGATCTAGCCTCCAAATTGTCAGCCTTCTTGTTCAAAGACACGTGCTGGATCGCCCCATATCCTTATGTGGCTTAAACTGGCTTTGCGCCCAAACCACAACTCGAAGGGGTCTTTTCGACCGACTTTGATGGTACTAGATTTAACAAGTATCTTTGTCGTTTCTAAGGCATACCCCCGAACAAAATAAGCAATGTTGCATAACTCATCATCGACCTAACCATTTCCAAAAGAATCTATTTCTTCGCCCGACACACCATTTCTTGTGGTGTGCACGGTGAAGTGCGCCGAGGTAATCCCATACTTCACTAGATAGTCCATGAACTCACATCGAGGTATTCGCCACCGCGATCAGATCATGTTGATGACTTGATACTCTTACCAAGCTTCGCTCCACCTCCGCCTTAAACTCTTTGAATTTCTCAAAGCATTCAGACTTCGGTGGCGGTATACGTATCCGCACCTTGAGTAATCGTCAATGAAAGTGACAAAATACTGCATTCTCCATGAGCTTGTGTGGACATCGGTCCACAGTGCCGAACGGACTAACTCTAACATTTCTTTCGCTCTATACCCCTTCGAAGGGTCTAGTCGACATCTTACCTTTATACAGATTCGCAGATCGAAATGGAGTAACTGTGAGATTACCCAACGCCCATTCTTAGCCGCCTTTGGATCCTATTTAGATTGATGTGACCTAATCTAAGATGCCAGAGAAAAATGGTGTCATCTTGCTAAGAAAACTTTCTTTTAGGGGTTTGATGAAGATGCAACATAGTTATAGGTATTATGTTTTCTTGTAAATAGTATAAAGCAAATTATATAATGTGCCAACACGGATAATTTCGTTATTTCTTATGATAGAAACACCACCACAAAAATAATAGAATATCCATGAATAAACAATTTCAAAGTAAACAAGGTTCCGCCGAAAATCCGGTACATATAAAACGCCTTTAAAACTAAAACGTTGTCTCAAAACATAAAGTAACATCTCCGATCAAGAACGGCCTCGACTTTAGCGGCGCTTCCCATGGAGATCGTTATCTCGCCATCACTCGCCTCCCTTGTCGCAGGAACCCCGCAGCAGTGTAACAAACATGATCGATGCGCACCGTGTTCACTACCCAAGAATGGGTAGAACAAGTCGCTAAACATGTTTCACATTAAAGCAAATGGCGTATCAGAGCCTTGAGCTTTGGGCACTTAGCCTTCCAATGCCCGGCCTCACCGCACTGAAGCATTTGCCCTTCTCCTTCGCTTTTTCAAACTGCTGGTAGAGCCCTTTGTATTCCCACTCTTTCTTTAGCACTTAGCATCTCTTGAATTCCACTTTTCCTTTTCATCTTTTGATAAAGCGGTGGTTTTCGAGGTGCGTACTAAAGATGTGCACCTTGTCCATTTTATGCTCTTCCGCTATTAGATCCTCTTCCAATGAATCTAGAGTATAACTCTTATCATAAAGGACCGCTTTATAACGGAAGTCATCAAAGACTTAGGCAAAGTGTTGAGGATCATATCGATTCGACTATGTCATCAATATATCCTCCAACCAACTCGAGCCTCCAAGAGATTGATCATTTGCTCTACATGGTCATGCACCAATCGCTTTCCTTCATTGAACTTGACATTATTGATTTTGTCAAATTATGACAAGCGATTATGTCCGCACTCATACGATTTCATATGACTTAGCCATATCGTTGGGTCGATCTTCCATCTCTTGATCTTCGGAGTTGCAGGACTCGCATGGTGACCAAAAGAGGCACTTTGCCATTCTATTCGATTTGTCCCATTTCTCGTGCTCCTTGCGCTCCTCATCGCAGATGAACTGCCTAGAGGCTTGGGACGGGGTGTGAGTACAAATAGATTTTCTTCCAAGTAAGAACATTCTCAATGTTTCGCTTCCACTCGATAAAATTTGGACCGGATAGGATTTTGCGCGAAGCAACGATCGCACATAATTACGTGAACAACAATAGTGTAACCTTTTGATAAAACAATATTGATCAAACCTCCAATCGCCTAAGGAATCCTACATGCAAGCAACGTGTGGACGCTTACATGAACCCCCGACTGCACTAAAATATACCTTTTAGTCGCTTAATTTCAATCCATGTCAACTTATCCTTATGACAAATGAAATTAACGATTCGACCTTACTGACCACATCACTATCGCAAGAAGGACTTCATGAAGTTGTACTCGAGGTGATGTCTAAGCAATGACCACAATTTTAACATTGAGAAATGAATTTTAGAATTGGCATACTCACTAGACCATACCGCTCCAATCCAAATTCCTTTGTTATCTCATTTTAAAACTATCTCTAGAGAACTTATGAAAATCGCACACCTGCAAGCCACACGCGTGGATCGCGTATACATGAAACTCCCACTTCTCAATAGATTTAAAATGTTTTATTTAGAAATCTCATCTAACAAACTTATGATAAACAGATGCAAGCAAGCGCGCGTGTGGATCGTTTACTCACAAGTCGTATCACTTTGTTTAGAGATCAAAAAGTGGAGGTCTTGACATTTTAATTTAAAAAAATTAATTTGTCGGTTTGCTTGCTTAGTCTTTTTGTTCAAAAGGTTTGTCCATGCAGATGACGTAATCCTAGCATGCTTTTCTATAGAACTCAACATGTAAAACATGTCTCAGTAATTCTAAAATATGCTTGAAAACGCGATAAACCTAGCATGCTTACTATGCGCACCCAATTACGAAAACACTTAAAGGTTTGTCAACGTAATTTAAACATACATAGCATGCTACTGCATAATTTAAACATCCACGACATGCAATGAACGATAAAAATAAAATAAAATGTTGATCGTGGCCCACTCGTGGAATCAGACTTTCCCGCCTAATCTATTACATAGAATTGCAAAGCATGATCTTTATAATCTTGAAAACAGGCCCTCGCGTGCGGACGCGGGACGGATTAAAAAGGGCCTCGCGTGCCGCACGGACCGACTCGTCGAAAACGATTTGGGCCGGAAAATCTAGTTCGGCCGAAAAATGGATCTGGGCGAATCGGGCCGGATTAGCCCAAAATGGGTGGGCCGCGGCGGCAGGCACGCGCCCGTGCATGACGCCCAGTTCCGTGCGCGCCCGCTGCCGTGCCTCGCGGCTACTGCACGCGATCGCGAACGCGATCGCGACCCGTCGCTGGCGACGCTGCGAGCTGCACGCTCGTGCTTCGCGTGCTGTGGCATCGGCGCCGGGCCTCGCGGTCGCCGCGATGGCCAGCGAGCTCGCCGCCAAGGCGCAGGTGTTCAGCGCATAACGCCAAGCGCCCGTCGCCGCGACCAAGACGCTCATGTTCGCCGCCGAGCTCGCTGCCGAAGCCCATGAACGCGAGCTTTTCTCGCGGCGTGCGTCCGCGAGCGCCCGTGCGCCGCCTAGCGTGCCGTCGCCGCGCCGTGCGACCCCGTTTTCCGTCGCCTCGATCGGCGATCGCGTCTTCGTTTCTTTACTGAGATAAGATTTACGAAAATAAATCTAATCTAACCACGGATTTTCGTGGTGTAAAAACAAAACCGATAAAAATAACGAGCCACGATGAACGGCGGATCAAAAACAATTAATTGCGCGCGAATAATCAAACGTGAATTAATCCAACAGAGCCAAGATACCGATCCGTGCTCTGATACCAGTGTAGGAAACTAGGTTTAACCTCCGAGGATCTATCTTGGATGTTTAATTCACCATACATTGATTATATACCTAGCATGCACCTATATAATTAATTGCAACACGTAGGGGTTTTCGTGTTTACCTTTGAATGCATCGAGGTGGATCGGGATGAACGGATCGAGACTCGTGCTTTGATCTTCCGGGCGTATCCGATTGCCCAATCTCCAACGTCGAGCGAGGACGATCTATGGAGAATGCTTGGAAAATGCCCTCAAGCTCTATATTTTTTCGAAAATCTCTTCCAATACACATGGAATTTTCGAGAATAAGATGATGATAATTTTTCCTTAACAAAGATTTAAGCTCTTACCTCATATTTATAATGCATAACCATAATCCTATATGGAAATTACCATAATGCCATAGGGAAATTACTATAATCCCATATGGAAATTACCATAATCACATATGGAAATTACCATAATCCTATATGGAAAGGATTATTACCATAATTCTATATGGAAAGGATCTATGCATATCCCATAAATATAATAATATCCTTTTGGGATAAAGAGAATAAAATCTTTCCATAGAGAGCAATAGTGGACGATTTTTCCTTCCAAGCTACGGGCCTGGATGGGCCAGCCCAGGGATCAAATGCAAGGAATAAAGATGGGCCTCAAATAAATTAATTATCTTATGTTGACCTGAACATAAATTAATTTATAAACATTTATTCATGCCACTAGAGAATAAATGTCGACTTACCCTTTATTAAAGTTGGTCGGGCTTGCACTTAGACATTACGAATCCCGTATTTAAGATATCGAACGTCCATTAATTATTTAGAGCATTCCGATCGCCAAAATAATTAATATCTTTAATTCCATAAGTAGTACCACTCAACCTTATTATTGTGTAAGCTAACTCAACTGCGCAGGTTTAGTACTGATAAACCTTTCGAAGTCTCCTTATGGGACGTCATAATCCTAAACGGATACGGTGACTCGTCTGGATAACTAGATGACATACAAGCACCGCCACCACCCAAGACGCGAGAATATTCGGTTAGAACGATAACCCTCACCCATAACAAGTCAAAGTGATGGTCGAGAACTCATACTCATCTAATACCTTATCGATGTTTAGATCATCGTAAGTCACCGAGATCTTGGTTCTTCACGACGGTCGGATAGAAGAACACATCTCCATCGTGATCCATCAATACGCCGAGACGTATCAAAGATAGACAACAACCAAGTCAAGTCACTTCTTATCTACACCGCAGGCTATACCGACAACTCGTCCTCGAGTTGTCTCGGTGTCGATACTTTTTATATCTCATTAAACGACCAATCATATGGACTTACGTGATCTTCTACAATCGTATGATCTAACTTATATGAGATAAGGGACACGATATATGCAATCAAGTATTCAATTCGGATAGGAGATTGTAATAGTGGTACGAGGAAACATTGTATACAAGCTCAACAAAACGCCAAGATACAAATCGAACACCGTGTGAAATTTGGTGAAGTCGGTCTTGAGGCTGATCATCGGGTCGATGGCGATCCGATAGTATCCGAGATAACCCATCGAAACACAAAAGAACTCGTTCCCCAAGTCATCTAATGGTTGATCAATGAAAGGAAGGAAAGTGATCTTTCTTGGTGGGCGTTGCGGCTTCCTATAGTCGATACATCCGCCATCCAAGTGATAGGTCTAGTGGACACTAACTCATTCTTCCGTTGAGGACCACCCGGTGATTCCACCTTTCTTAGGCACAATATGGACGGATGACCCATTGATTGTTGGCACATGGGTAGATGATCCTTGACTAGCACTTTAAGATCTCCTTCTTCCTTACCTCGCTTGAGCACGGGTTGAAATCTCCGTTGTCCATCCTTCTTCCATTGCTCCGTCTTCAAGTGTATTTTATGCATGCACATGGAAGGATCGATTCCTCGGATATCTGCCAAACTCCACTCGAAAGTAAGCTTATGTCGTTTCAACATGGAAACCAACAAAGATTATTGGTACTTAGTGAGTTCAGCAGAGATGATCACGGGCTTCTGCTCATTATTCTCGAGGAAGACATACTTCAAATTCTTGGGGAGCTCCTTCAACTCTAACTTCTCGGTTGCAGGTGGAGTCATCTTTTCATCTTTTATCGGTTTTTCAAATTCGGCTTCTAGCATGAGCCTTTCTTCCATGTCTACCGGTCCCTCGTATACTTCCTCCACATTGTTATCCTGCACAAAAGAAATCTCGGCCAAGGCATCAATAGAAGTCTATATAAAACAGTTTTCCATTGATGTCGATGACATGGCCTTGTTATTATACACAGAAAAATGACACTGCTTTCCCCTAGGACGGTCATCCTAATGTTTCCATTTTCACATCAATCAAAGTATTAGTAGTGGCCATAAAGGTCTCCCTAATAGCAAGTATGGTCTCGACCATTTTCATGCACATCGCCTATCTCTAACACCACGAAATCCACGAGGTACAATTAGGCCACCGACACATACAAGAATATCTCTACAATTCCCCTGGGTAAGCGGACGAGCGATCGGCTAATTGGAGACTCATGCGATGGGTTTGAATCTCCTAATTCTAATTGCTTGAAAATAGAGTAAGGCATAAGATTAATACCGACCCTAAATCAAGCATACACCGTGGCTTCCTTACCATTTCCCAAAGCAATTGTGATGACGGGTTACACGGATCTCGTTGTTTGGTGATGGTTGCTGCATAATGGGCTGGCCACCTCCGGATACCATAACAGATTCATTGTCGACAAACCTCCTCTTCTTTGATGCAAGTTCCTTGAAGAACTTAACATGGCGGGAACATTACGAGATCACGTCCAATCACGGTGATTCACATTAACCTTGGAAAGGATTTTGTAGAAATCGAGAATTGCCGCTCTTGTTTCTTATTTTCAACGAGGCTCGGGAATGGCTTTGGAGGCTTATAAGTGGTTTGCGTCTTGTGTAATTACCATCAAGGCCGCTAACTCCTCAATCACTTTCTCCTCCATTCTCGATTCTCCACACCCACTCTCCTCCACTATCTGTTCCTCCACGATCTCCGGGAGTTGCACCATTACTACTTTCTTCCCACCAGGAGAAACGATTCTTGCTTAAGCTTGGTGTGGTGGAGCCCACGTCACGTGATCCTCCATGTCTGTTGTTGTTCTTTGCGTTTCGCCGACAACACCAGAGATCTGCCCGATCGTACTCTCAAGGCGCTTAATGGTGCGTCTTGTGCTTCCTCGCTAACTTGCTCTCTTGCATAAATGCGCCAAACTATCCTCCATGGATGATTTTGGAGGCATGTTGTAGCGGTGGAGGTTGGTAGGGGCTGCTGAGGAATCTTCTTGCTTGGCCGAGGCGGCCTTGTGGAGTGAGGATCTTGAGGTGGCGGTGGGCTGGCTGCTGGTAAGGATCTCTGGGTATGACGGTGTCGATATGACTGCTGTGGATCTTGTCTTCTTGACCATAAGTCTGCTGCCCGATGAATCTTTGTTGGTGCGTACTCTGCGGCGAATGCTGTAACTGTGCTGGGAGGGCGTCGAGTGCGTGGGGTTTGAACCGAACCCGACCTTGGCTCTGATTTTCCATCGCGAGTTGTCTTGGTGGGTTTTGCTCATAGGTCGACCTTCGGCTCATAAGGCTGCCAAAGGCGGAAAACCTTGCATAGAATAGGCCTCTACTCACTTCATGAGCCAGGTGCTCCGTATTAGGACAAATGTGTGATGTATGTCACATTTCCATGCAAATTCCACAAGGATGTAGAAATCACGAGGAGGTGCGGTGAACTCCTGACAAGCAGTGAACTCTGAGGGTGGTGAAGAGAACTCGGCTGCTTCGTCTTCATCTCGATTAATCTCTCATAGGCTGCGCCGTCACTAGCCTCGTTAATTCCCGATCTGTCTCCATGGGTTGACGAGAAGATTGGCGGCGTGATGATCTATACGGAGGGAATTGCTCGCCATGACATCAAGATCATCTAAAGCCTGCTGGCATGATATGAGCTATGTTGCCCCACCGCGGCGTCGTCGGCTTTTTCTTGATCGGATTTAAGGATCCGTCATGAAGAATTAGCACAAAGAACCAGCGGGAAGAAGTGATGTGGGCATTGCCTCGACTCTTTGAATCTTTCTCTCGCTTCGTGAAATGGCTCATCTAGATCACCTTGAAAGTCGTAATCTTGGATCGAAGATCCTTGAGTCTTCTATTGGATAGAACCTCGACATGCTATCTCGCCCCAGTGTTCCAATTTGCCGGAGAGTCGTGGGAAGCTCATAAGCCAAGACTTGGCTTTATCCTTGAGAATAGGAGAAACAACATCTCAATTGTTCTTCATTCGGGCCAAACAGAGGGAATGATTGCACCCACTTGATTATACTCTCGATGAAACTTAAGGCATCCTCATTCGCCGTGCCGTGAAAAGTGGGAATGAGGTTGAAATGGTTAGCTTCAACTCATACCCACGTGCCCGGGAGGCACAACACGATAGGATTTGTAGTCTCTCCTATCTTAGGGCGGAGTAATCCCCATCGAGGCGAGGCGGCGTTGGCGTCATGATTGTTGTTCATATATTGTCATGATTATTGTTTTGACGATGCCCACCCTTGATCCTCGGTGGGGATTCTTCAAACAAGAAATTCTCGACGGTGGTAAATCCTCCTTCAGAGTGAGAAGCTGTCCTCACGAAGCTATCTGTCGGGTGATCAAACTCCGCCACACTAAGCGATCAGCGGTTTCCTTGGCTTGCGAGTATACTTCAACGGTGATGCCGATCTAGGAGTTGAACTTGACGTCCATGCATACACAACACTCAACAAGCGAGATCAAAAGCAAGCTGCGGTACAAAATAAGAAAGGCAAGAAGAAGAATAAAGCGAAAAACATGCAACATTAAGAAAGCGCCTAAAGTTTTTCCGGCAGCAGGCGCCAAAATTTGTTGAATTTGAAAAGATCACTAATAAAATCCTCCCAATCTAGCGAGGTCGTCCTAGCGAGCAAGATTGTCAAGTCGTCTCTCAAGGAAAACTTAACGAGTATGTTACTAGGTTACCACACGAAAGCAATTAAATTCCTAAACACTCACAATCACGAAAAGGGTTGTTTGATTACCTAGGCGAGAATTATTAAAGAAAATTGACCAATCCGAATTAACTAGGCAAAAATTGACAAAGCGGAAAATTATCTGAATAAAATTAAACCCTAAATTGAAGAACATAGAATCAGCGTGATGAACCCTAGGCATAAATCGAATAGATTAAATGGAAGACAAGAATAATTAATGCACACTAATATTAAGCATCGGCTGGCGTGAAATCGACATCAAATAAATGCGAGAACACGAAAGCAATGACAAAGAAAACTTACGGAAAGAAGCGAATGATGGAATTAAAGTTTGAACAGGGAATCGATAATAATAATCCTTACAATAATCTTCAATGACAAATAATAAAGAAAAGTAATTGAAATACTTAATAAACTCTAACAATTTGTTTTTTTCGGAGGGCGCTACCCAAAAAAAAGCGAAAGGAATGAATAGTGAGAGCGGTAGGGTTTCGGGCGTTTAAAACATATTTATAGGGCCGAAATTTCTGTGTGCGCGGACTCGACCAGCCTTCCAGGACAGCGCGCCAAAATCAATGAGCTTGCTACTCGCCTGGCCGGACGCACGAGCTCTCGGGACAAATTTCATTTCGGACACCCCGGCCTTGGGCGGCCAACACTAGGCAGCTGAGTCTCTCAGAGTCTTCGACTTCACCGCGAGCATCGGACCTTGACCCAGCGCCGGGCAGCAGACTACCAGGCGGTCATACATTACGTCCCGGCGTCGGACGCATGCAGTAGCCGGATGTGGGCGCTCAGCGGGTGGAACCGGTAGCGGGCAGCGTTGCGACATCGGACGTGAGTCTTCACTTCACTTCCTCGCCCGGCGCGCGCAACGCCCGATTACACGAGTCCGGCGCTGGGTGCTTGTTTATATCATAAATTGATTCAACGCGATCATTCCCTGCATAAAACAAAAAACGAACATGATTCCAATAAAAGATATTCAAATATAAATCAAATGGGAATCAAATCGTCGAGTGCCGAAAGCAGGATGCGGTAACTCGGGATTCATGCATTGGGCGTCAGTGCCAGGACGCGTACCGGTAGCCGGACGTGGCGCTCGGGGCTGGAACCCGCGTCGGATGCGTTGCAGCGCGGGCGTGAGTCTTCACTTCACTTCCCTCGCCATGCGGCGCACTTCCAGCCCGGCTACGCGAGTCGGTGCTGGGTGCCTTATATGCTAAATTGATTCAGCGATCGTTACGTAGGAAGCGTATGTTAACCCGCCCGAGGATCCATCTTGGGTGTTTAATTCACCATACATTGATTATAAACCTAGCATGCGTCTATATAATTAAATGCAACACGTGAGGTTTTCTCGTGTTTACCTTTGGATACAGCGTCGAGGTGGTTCGAGCGGGATGAGCGGATCGAGCAGTCGAGACTCGTGCTTTGACCTTACGGGTGTATCCCGGATGCCCAATCTCGGCGTCGGTGAGGGCGATCTATGGAGAATACTGAAATCACCCTCGACCACAGGCTAATTTTGAGATACACTCTTATGAAGTGGCGAAAATTTGCTCTCAATTATTAAGCATTAACTGCAGACTTTATCTCATACCTTATATTTATAATGCACTACCTTAATCCTATATGGAATGTTACCATAATCCTTTATGGAATATTACTGTAATCTATATGGAATATTACCATACTCTTGGGATTATTTCCATACTCTTAGGATTATTTCCATACTCTCAAGATTATTACCATAATCTTATATGGAAAGGATCTATGCATATACCATAAATATAATTATATCCATATGGGATAAAGAGAATAAAATCTTTCCTTTGAGAAGCGTTAGGGCGCGATTTCTTCCGGTAGCTACGAGACTGGATGGGCCAGCCGAGGATCAAATGCAAGGAATAAAGATGGGCCTCAAATAAATTAATTATCTTATGTTCGGCCCGAACATAAATTAATTTATAAACATTAGATCATTCCACTAGAGAAAGAATGTTGACTTACCCTTTATTACCAGAAGTTGAGTCGGGCTTGCACTTAGACATTCTGAATCCCGTATTTAAGATATCGAGCGTCCGTTAATCATTTCTGACCCAATCGTTGCTTAAAGCGATTAATAACTTCATTTCCTTAAGTAGTACCACTCGACCTTATTATTGTACTTGAGCTAACTCAACTGCGGGGTTTAGTACAATAAACCTTTTGAAGCTCCTTAAGGGGCGTCATCGTCCTTAGCGGATACGGTGACTCGTCTGAGATAACTAGCGTGACATACTGACCGCCACCACCCAAGAATCACGGAGAATCTTGGGTTAGAACATACTCTCAACCCTCGCCCATAACAAGTCAAAGTGATGGTCGACAACTCATACTGCGCTAATACCTTATCGAGGTTTAGATCATCGTAAGTCACCGAGATCTTGGTTCTTCGCGACGGTCGGAAAGAAGAACACATCTCACTGTGATCCTTCAATACGTCGAGGCGTACCGGCATAGACAAGCAACTAAGTCAAGTCAACTTCTTATCTATCTTTGCGGCTAAACCGACAACTCGTCCTTAAGTCGTCTCGGTGTGAAACTTTTATATCTCATTAAGCTTGACCAATCATCTACGGATTCTGTGATCTTCTACACACTTTGTATGATCTAACATATATGAGATAAGGGGACACGAATATATGCAATCAAGTATTCAAATCGGATAGGAGATTGTAATAGTGGTGAGGAACATTGTATACAAGCTCGCCAAAGCTTTCGGTATACAAATCCAACAATCTCAACATACTAAAGCAAACTTTTGGTATACAATGTGTCTTTCTACTAGCTATTACAAATAACCATCACTTTGCTTCTCCCACTTATACAAAAGTTTCCTTTCTAAGTGGGTGCCATCAACATAATCGAGTCCTCTAACGTGTCCATCGTAGACTTTTGCGGCCGAGCTCTTCGTGAATGGATGCTAGATTTTCCGTCGTATCAATCTTTTCAATCGACCGTCCACCTCGTCTAACGATTTCTCGTATGACATGGTACTTTCTCTCTATGTGTTTGGTGCGCCTTGTGGGTCCGTGGTTCTTCGAGTTTGCCACTTGCACGAGTTATCACGTAAACTATGTTACTCTTGGGCGAACCGGTACCACGTCTAGATCAGAGGTAGTTCTTGAACCATCTGACCTCATAGAAGCCTCGAAGCGGCTACATATTAAACTTCCATGGTAGAGTCCGCAATGCATCATTGCTTTGCACTCCGCCCGGGATCGACTCCACTCCCAAGGTAAACACATAGCCCGAGGTTGACTTTTTCTCATCACGGTCGACTTGGAAATCCAGTGCAGCATAACCCAGGCATTAGACTATCCGCATGGTAAACTAGCCTATAATCTCGAGTCTTTTCGGTGCTTGAGTATATGCTTCTTGCGATCCAATGAGCTTGTCCGAGGTTAGGCGATATCTAACTACTATACTACCCGCATAGCGAGATGTCGGGCCTCGTGCATAGCATTGCGTACATGAGACTTCCTACGGCGGGCGTAAGGAACTTGTCTCGTTCCTCTATCTCCTTGCGGTCATGGGTGGTGTGTCTTAGATAAAAAGGCAGCGCATATGCGAAGGTAGCAATCCTTTCTTGGCGATGCATACTAAAGCAGTAATTACGGTATCGATGTAAGGCGCTTTGAGATAAGCTCAACATTTTTCTTCTTGCGATCTCGGTAAACCTTGATCCCGAGAATATACGCTGCATCTCCTAAGTCTTTCATTTAGGCGATCGGATAGCCACTCTTTCGATCGATACGACTTCACGTTGTTGCCAACTAGAAGGATGTCATCTACATAAAGTGCGAGAAATACCACGTCGCGTTGACGTCTAACCGATACACACAACTCGCTAGGCAGCGGCGGGTAAATCCATAGGACTTTACCACCTCGTCAAGCGTAAGTTCCATGATCGGAGGCTGCTTAGAGTCCATAAATGGACTTCTTAAGCTTCCATACTAGATGCTCTTCCACTTACCACATAACCTTGAGGTTCTTTGCATATAGATGTCTACCTTCCCTCGAGGTAACCGTTTAGAAAGCGGTTTTAACATCCGTTGCCGAACCTCTGAGGTTGAGTGGGCTGCTATGGCTAGAAGAATTACGATGGACTTGAGCATTGCTACTGGTGAAAAGGTCTCGTCGAAATCGATGCCCTCGATCTGAGTGTACCCTTTCGCCATGAGCACGGCTTTAAAAGCCGAAACCTCTCCATCCGGAGGAATCTCTTCCTCTTGTATATCCACTACACCTATGGCTTCCTTGCCATCGGTAGAGGTGTCTTTTCATATACATCCATAGCCGTTATGGACTCCATTTCTAAGTCCATAGCGGTGTGCCATGATCTTGCATCAATATCTTGTATCGCCTCGCTTTGTATGTCCATGGGTCGATTATTGCATGTTAATCTGCTGGGACTAAATCCGAAGATTCACCCACGAACATAAATCGCTCGGGTTGACGAACAACCTCCCTCTACGACGAGGTTCTCTGGGCACAATGATAGCAGCGGTGGGTGCGAGATACTTGTGGTTCTCTAACACGACTTCTTTGTGTAGGTACCACTTATGCAGTCGGTATCTCGGTGGAACTCGACCAGCTTCAATTTCTTGAAGTATCGGTGTCGATCCATCCACTGAGACTCGACATCTCGTACCTTTAGCTGTCGGTGGTGGAATACGATCATCTTCTAATTCTTGAAGAATGATTTCAACTTTGGACTTATGATTTTTCATATAATCATCTTCTAAGAATCGGGCATTAGTCTTATAATGACGCCCGATCCTTGGGACTATAGAATAAACCACTTTTCGTTCCTCTAGGATAGCGATAAACGACCTTGCGTCGGATCTAGCCTCCAACTTGTCGACTTTCTTGTTCGGCCGTGTCTTTGGGCCCAATATCCTTATGTGGCTTAAAGCGGGCTTCGCCCAAACCACAACTCGAAAGGGTCTTTTAAGTGACTTGGGCAGATCTAGATTTAGCAAGTATGCATGCCGTCTCTAAGGCATATCCCGAGCGAAATAGGCAATGTAGCATAACTCATCATAGATCTAACCATTTCCAAAGAGTCCTATTTCTTGGCTCGACACACCATTTTCTTTGTGGTGTGCCCGGTGAAATCTTGTTGGGATGTAATCCACACTTCACTAGATAGTCCATAAACTTCGTTCTTGAGGTATTCGCCACCGCGATCGAGCAGATGACTTGATACTTTACCTAACCGTCTCCACTTCCGCCTTAAACTCTTTGAATTTCTCAAAGCATTCGGACTTCGCGGTGAAGCGGTATATGTATCCGTACGCTTGAAATGTCGTCGATAAAGTGACAAAAATACTCGTACCTCCACGAGCTTGTGTGGACATCGGTCCACATAGGTCGAGAATGGACTAACTCAACATTTCTTTGGCTCTATAACCGCCCGTTTTGAAGGGTGCAGTGCGACATCTTACCTTCTATCACGGATTCGCGAATGGGAGCAGATAATAGTGAGATTACCTGTAGCTCAGTTCTTAGCAGTCTTTGGATCTATTTAGATGATGTGACCTAATCTAAGATACCGAGAGAAAAGTAGAGTCATCTTCTGAAAACTTTCTCTTTTGGGGTTTGATGAAGATGCAACATAGTTATAGGTATTATGTTTTGCGAGAAATAGTATAAAGCGAATTATATAAAGTGCTGACACGAGATAACCGTCATTTCTTATGATAGAAACACCACTATCAAAATAACAGAATATCCATGAGTAAATAATTTGAAGCGAAAGCAAGGTTCCATGAAAATCCGGCACATATAAAGCGTCTTTCAAAACTAAAGCTGTTGTCTTAAAACATAAAAAACATCTCCAATGCTTGACTTGACTTTCGCCCGCGTTGCCCATGGAGATCGTTATCTCGCCATCAAACACTCCCTTGTCGCGGGAACCCACGCAGGTGTAACAAACATGATCGATTCGCCCGTATCTACTACCCAGAATGGGTAGAACAAGTCGCTAAACATGTTTCGTTACTAAAGCAAATGGCGTACCTTGAGCCTTGAGCATAGGGCACTTGGCCTCGATGCCTGGTCTTGCATGCTTACGAAGCACTTGCCCTTCTCCTTTGGCTTCTTCAAGCCTCGGTGGCAACCATGTTCTTACTCCCATTACTCCACTATTTCCTTGCCTTTACCACCTTTGGCACCTTTTTCTATTTCCATTTTGCAAGCGAAAATTTTGGGCCCTTAGATGTGCTAGCGAGCATGTCTCCTTTTCCATAACTCCTTCATGACAACGAGATCATTAAACAGCGACTAAGTGTAAACTCGGTCTTGCTCATGATCGCATTCACCGAAAAGTTCTCAAAAGACTTAGGCGGTGTATTGAGGATGATATCGACCTTGGCTTCCGTCGATACCTCTCCCACTGATCAAGACTATCCGTGAGATGAGTCGTGTGGGAGACATGTTCATGGACCCGAACTTCCTTCTTCCATCTTACGCCAAGATTTCTCTCATTGTGTGGAAGCGGTTGTCGATCCGATTGCCCAAACTTACTCTCGAGACTTGACCAAATATCGATTCGCGTCGCCATCGATCTTTGCGGTACAACCTTTGGACATCGTGGTCATCGTATAGCATTTAGCCGTATTGTTTGACTTATTCCAAATGCGCTTGACTCTCGTTGCTCATTGAGTCGATGCGTCGATGGGGCATCGGGTTTAGGAGTAGTGAGAACAAACATGTGTTCTTCAACGATAAGAACATATTCCATGTTTCGTTTCCACTCGATGAAATTTGGACGGATAGCAGTTTATGCGAGCATATTGATGTCGGCGTTAGAGACATATACGAAGCGATAATGTAAACACATAAGCATCACGATCGCCAAATAATTCGTAACAATAATATTGTAACCTTTTGATAAAACAATATTAATTGAAACCTCCAATCGCCCGAGAATTCCACATGCGAGCGCAGCGTGTGGGCGTTTACATGAACCCCTCGACCGGACTAAAATATACCTTTTAGTCGTTTAATTTCAATCCATGTCGACTTATCCTTATGAAAATGAAATTAATGATTGGACCTTACTAGACCACGTCACTATTGAAGAAGGGACTTGGCGGAAGTTGTACTTGAGGTGATGTCTAGCAATGACCACAATTTTAACGAGAAAATGAATTCTTAGAATTGGTATACTCACTCGGACCATACCGCTTCTAATTGAAATTCTTTTGTTATCTCATTTTATATCTATCTCTAGAGAACTTGAAAATCGCACATACAAGCCACAGCGTGTGGGCGTTTACATGAAACTCCCACTTCTCAATAGATTTAAAAGGTTTATTTAGAAATCTCATCTAACAAACTTATGATAAGCAGTGCAAGCAAACCGCAGCGTGTGGGCGTTTACTCGCGATCGTCTCGCTTTGTTTAGAGATCAAATAGTGGAGGTCTTGACATTTTAATTTGAAAAATTAATTTGTCGGGTTACTTTGTAGTCTTTTTTATTCAAAAGGTTTGTCCATGCAGATCACGTAATCCTAGCATGCTTTTCTATAGAACTCGACATGTAAGCAGGGCTCAGAATTCTAAATATGCTTGATAAGCGCGATAAACCTAGCATGCTTACTATGCGCGTCAATTCGTAAAACACTTAAGGTTTGTCAGCGTAATATAAACATACATAGCATACTCTTGCATAATTTAAACATCCGACATGCATATGAGCGATAAAATAAAATAAAGCGTTCATCGCGACGATACGTGAAACACGCACATTTAAATCTAATCTATTACATAGATTTACAAAATGCAATTAAACTTGAGCAGACCTCGCGTGCGAACGCGGACGGAAGTCAATTGAAGCAGTGCAGGCGGGTTGGCTAATCTGTCTTTGGGCGCGCTAGGAAGCAGCCCGGCCAGCGGCGCTGCGAAAGCCTCGGCCTACGCCAGCGTGCTGCCCGCCATGCTCGCCTCGCTTGATCGCTAAAGGCGAAAATGACCCATCGGCTGCAGCGTCGCGCGGCCTTCCCCAGCGCCCGAGCGTGCGCCTGGAGGCGTCGTCGCCCGGCTGACGAAACTTCGCGACCCGCGAAGTGCGCTTTCCGTGGCGCGAATTACGCCTTGCGTAACGCCCGTCGCCTCGCTTCATTCATTTCGCTTGCTTGGCGGCCGTCCCTCATGATCGCTTCGCGCTATTTCGCGTGGCGCCTGTGGGTCTCGTCTTGTGAATGCCGCCCGTCGCCGGGCCACCGCGATCGCCGGCGACAGCGAAGCTTGCTCGCGAGATACCGATCGAGGGGCTGCCGAGCTACCTGTTTTCCGTCGTTTAGATTCTTGCGTTCTTTCGTCTTCGTTCTTCTTTACGAGATAAGATTTATAATAAAATCTAATCTAACCACGGATTTTCGTGGTGTAAAAACAAAACCAACAAAACAAGCGAGCGCGATGAGCGACAAATCCACAATTATAATAGCGCGTAATAATCAAGCGTGAATTAATCCAGCGAGGCGAGATTACGAACACGGCTCGACACCAATGTAGGGAAAGCGTATGTTAACCCTCGCCCGAGGATCCATCTTGGGTGTTTAATTCACCATACATTGATTATAAACCTAGCATGTGTCTATATAATTAAATACAACACGTAGGTTTTCTCGTGTTTACCTTTGGATCTATCGAGGTGGTTGAGCGGGATGAAGCGGATCGAGCGGTCGAGACTCGTGCTGACCTTCTCGGGTATCCCGGATGCCCAATCTCCAACGTCGAGTGAGGGCGATCTATGGAGAATACTACAAGAAATCACCCTCAACCCTAGGCTAATTTTCGAGATACACTCTTGTAAGTGGCCGAAATTTGCTCTCAATATTAAGCATTAACTAGACTTTATCTCATACCTTATATTTATAATGCACTACCTTAATCCTATATGGAATGTTACCATAATCCTTTATGGAATATTACCATAATCCTATATGGAATATTACCATACTCTTGGATTATTTCCATACTCTTAGGATTATTTCCATACTCAAGATTATTACCATAATCTTATATGGAAAGGATCTATGCATATACCGTAAATATAATTATATCCATGTGGGATAAAGAGAATAAAATCTTTCCTTTGAGAGCAGTAGGGGCCGATTTCTTCCAAGAGCTACGGACTTTGGATAGGCCAAGCCAGTGGATCAAATGCGAGGAATAAAGATGGGCCTCAAATAAATTAATTATCTTATGTTCAAATTTAACATAAATTAATTTATAAACATTCGATCATTCCACTAGAGAAAGAATGTTGACTTACCCTTTATTACCGAAGTTGAGTCGGGCTTGCACTTAGACATTACGAATCCCGTATTTAAGATATCGAGCGTCCATTAATCATTTACTGACAATCGATCGCTAAAACGATTAATAACTTCATTTCCTTAAGTAGTACCACTCAACCTTATTATTGTACTTGAGCTAACTCAACTGCGGGGTTTAGTACAATAAACCTTTTGAGCTCTTAAGGGACGCTATCATCCTTAACGGATACGGTGACTCGTCTGGATAACTAGCGTGACATACAAGATTGCCACCACCCAAGACGCGGAGAATCTTGGGTTGGAACATATAACCCTCACCCATAACAAGTCAAAGTGATGGTCAAGAACTCATACTCACCTAATACCTTATCGAGGTTTAGATCATCGTAAGTCACCGAGATCTTGGTTCTTCACGGCGGTCGAAAGAAGAACACATCTCACTGTGATCCTTCAATACGTCGTAGAGGCACACCGGCATGAGACAAGCAACTAAGTCAAGTCACTTATCTATACTATCTGCCGACTAAACCGACAACTCGTCCTTAAGTCGTCTCAGTGAAACTTTTATATCTCATTAAGCTTGACCAATCATACGGACTTCGTGATCTTCACACAATCGTATGATCTAACTTATATATGAGATAAGGGACACGTATATATGCAATCAAGTATTCAAATCAGATAGGAGATTGTAATAGTGGTAACGAGGGAAACATTGTATACAAGCTCAACAAACCGCTTTCAAGATCTGAATCCAACACATTCCCCAGACAAAACAAAACGAACATGATTCCAATAAAAGATATTCAAATATAAATCAAATAGGAATCAAATCGTCGAAAATAAATAAAGAAAAAAACAAAGCAAAAAACGCCGACACGGAGTCCTCTGAGTCTTGACAGCTCCGCGCGTCGGACGCGGGTGCTCTCGGGGCGATTCATGCATTGGGCATCCAGCGCCAGACGCGGGCGCTCACTGGACTGGAACAAGCGTCGGACGCGTTGCAGCGCCGGACGCGAGTCTTGACTTCACTTCCTCGCCTCGCGAGGTACACCCAGCGCCGGCTACGCCGAGTTCGGTGCTCGAGTGCGCTTTATATGCACAAATTGATTTAACGTGATCATTCCCTGCACAAAACAAAAACGAACATGATTCTAATAAAAGATATTCAAATAAAAATCAAATAGGAATCAAATCATTGAAAATAAATAAAGAAAAACAAAAACAAACATGTAAAACACGCCAACGCCGACGCAACGCAATACCGGACGTGGGCGCTCTCGATGTTACATTGATTTGTATCACGAAAGTAGTTTTGGTTGAGCTTGTATACAATGTTTCGTTACCACTATTACAATCTCCTAATCAAATGAATACTTGATTGCATATATCGTGTCCCTTATCTCATATATATGTTAGATCATACATGTGTAGAAGATCGTAAGTCCGTATGATTGGTCAAGCTTAATGAGATATAAAAGTTTCACAGCTGAGACAACTTGAGGACGAGTTGTCACGGTATAGCTGCGGTATAGATAAGAAGTGACTTGACTTGGTTGCTTGTCTATGCCGGTACGCCTCGACGTATGAAGGATCACAGTGAGACGAGTTCTTCTATCCACCGCCGTGAAGAACCAAGATCTCGGTGACTTACGATGATCTAAACCTCGATAAGGTATTAGATGAGTATGAGTTCTTGACCATCACTTTGACTTGTTATGGGTGAGGTTATATGTTCTAACCCAATATTCTCCGTGATCTTGGGTGGTGACAAAGGTGCTTGTATGTCATGCTAGTTATCTCAGACGAGTCACCGTATCGTTTAGATGATGACGCCCCTTAAGGAGCTTAAAAGGTTTATTGTACTAAACCCCGCGGTTGAGTTAGCTCAAGTACAATAATAAGGTTGAGTGGTACTACTTAAGGAATTAATGATATTAATTATTTTAAGCGATGTAATACTATAAATAATTAATGGACGGTCGATGTCTTAAATACGGGGATTCATAATGTCTAAGTGCAAGCCCGACTCAACTTCGGTAATAAAGGGGTAAGTCAGCATTTATTCTCTAGTGGCATGAATAAATGTTTATAAATTAATTTATGTTCGGATGAACATAAGATAATTAATTTATTTGAGGCCCATCTTTATTCCTTGCATTTGATCCTCGGATCGCCCATCCAGCCCGTAAGCTAGGCAAAATCGGCGCCTATGCTCTACAAGGCAAGGATTTGATTCTCTTTATCCTATAAGGATATTATTATATTTATGGGATATGCATAAATCCTTTCCATATAAGATTATGGTAATAATCCTTTCCATAAAGGTTTATGGTAATTTCCATATGGGATTATGGTTATTTCCATACGTGATTATGGTAATTTCCATATGGGATTATGGTAATTTCCATATAGGATTATGGTAATTTCCATATGGGATTATGGTAATTTCCATGTAGATTATGGTAATGCATTATAAATACGAGGTAATAGATTAAATCTAGGAAAATGATTAATAATTATCATCATTATTTTCGAGAATTTGAGGGTTCATCCTTGAGAGATTTTCGAAAATTCTTGAGAGCTTAAGGGTGATATTCAAGCATTCTCCATAGATCGCCCTCACTCGACGCTGGAGATCGACAACCGGGATACAACCCGTAAGGTCAAAGCACTTGAGTCTCGATCCATTCCGCCGACAGATTCAAAGGTAAACACAGAAACCCCAACGTGTTGCAATTAATTATATAGGTGCATGCTAGGTATATAATCAATGTATGGTGAATTAAACATCCAAGATAGATCCTCGGAAGGCTAAACATAGTTTTTCCCTATAATTGATATCGAGCCTCGATCGGTAGATTCGCTCGCTGGATTAATTCACGTTTGATTATTACGCGCGCTTAATTAATTGTTGGATCCATCGCTCATCGTAGCTCGCTTAATTTTGTCGGATTTTTTTTCACCACGAAAATCCGTGGTTAGATTAGATTTATTTTTCCGTAAATCTTATCCGTAAAAGTAAAACGAAGACGAAGCGACCGGATCGAGACGACGGAAAAATGGGTCGCACGGCGACGGGCGACACGCATCGCGCGCGGCACGGCAGCAGACGCCGCCGTGTGACGGGCCGAGCCCGCATCCGTTTTCCACCCTAATCTGCTTTTGACGAGTCGGTCCGTGCCCGCACGCGAGGCCTTTTGAAGATTATAAAGATCCATACTTTGCAATTCTATGTAATAGATTGGCGGGAAAGTGCAGATTCCACGAGTGGGCCACGGCGAACGTTTTATTTTATTTTTATCGCTCATTGCATGTCATGGATGTTTAAATTATGTCAGAGTATGTTATGTATGTTTAAATTACGTTGATAAACCTTTAAGTGTTTCGTAATTGGTGCGCATAGTAAGCATGCTAGGTTTATCGCGTTTTCAAGCATATTTTAGAATTTCATGAGCATGTTTTACATGTCGAGTTCTATAGAAAAGCATGCTAGGATTATGTGATCCGCATGGACAAACCTTTTGAACAAAAAGACTAAGCAAGCAAACCGACAAATTGATTTATTTTTTTTTAAAATTAAAATGTCAAGACCTCCACTTTTTGATCAGTAAACAAAGTGAGAGACGATCGTGAGTAAACGATCCACACGCGCGCTTGCTTGCACTGCTTATCATAAGTTTGTTAGATGAGATTTCTAAATAAAACATTTTAAATCTATTGAGAAGTGGGAGTTTCATGTGTAAACGCCCACACGCGGGCTTGCATGTGCGATTTTCATAAGTTCTCTAGAGATAGATATAAAATGAGATAACAAAAGAATTTGAATTGGAAGCGGTATGGTCCGAGTGAGTATGCCAATTCTAAGAATTCACCGTTAAAATTGTGGTCATTGCTAGACATCACCTCAAGTACAACTCTCGTGAAGTCCTTCTTGCGATAGTGATGTGGTCAGAAAGGTCCAATCATTAATTTCATTTGTCATAAGGATAAGTTGACGTGGATTGAAATTAAACGACTAAAAGGTATTTTTAGTGCGGGTCGGGGGTTCATGTAAACGCCCACACGTGTGGCTTGCATGTGGGATTCCTTGGGCAATTGAGGTTTCAATTAATAGTGTTTTATCAAAAGGTTACAATATTATTGTTACGAATTATGTGCGATCGTATGCTTATGTGTTTACATTATCGCTTCGAGATATGTCTCTTACACCGATTATCAATATGCTCGCACAAATCCGTTATCCGGTCCAAATTTTATCCGGTGGAAACGAAACATGGAATATGTTCTTATCATTTGAAGAACACATGTTTGTTCTCACTACTCCTAAACCCGATGCCCTTATCGACGATCGACTAATGAGCGGCGAGAGTCAAGAGACTTTGGAATAAGTCAAACAATATGGCTAAATGCTATATGATGACTACTATGTCCAAAGGCTTGCAGGCTGACATCGATCGATGGTAGACGCGACCGATATTTGGCAAGTCTTGAGAGTAAGTTTGGGCGGTTGGATCGACGATCCGCTTCCACACAATGAGAGAAATCTTGGCGTGTAAGATGGAAGAAGGAAGTTCGTCCATGAACATGTCTCCACATGACTCATCTCATGGATAGTCTTGATCGGTTGGGAGGAGATATCGACGGCGAGCTAAGGTTGATATCATCCTCAATACACCGCCCAAGTCTTTTGAGAACTCGTGAATGCGATCATGAGCAAGACCGAGTATACACTTAGTCGGTTGCTCAATGATCTCGTGGCTGCGGAAGGAGTTATGGGCAAAGGAGCACATGCTCTGCTAGCACATCTAGGGGACCAAATTTTCCGTTGCAAAATGGAAAAAGAAAAAGGGCACCAAAGGTGGTAGAGGCAAGGAAATAGTGGGAGTAATGGGAGAAGAACATGGGCACACGGAGGTTTGAAGAAGCCAGGAGAAGGGCAAGTGCTTCAAGTGCGGTAAGACTGGGCATTGGAAGGCTAAGTGCCATATGCTCAGGCTCAAGGTACGCGCTTGCTTTAGTAATGTAAACATGTTTAGCAACTTGTTCTACACATTCTTGGGTAGTAGACACGGGTGCTCTCGATCATGTTTGTTACACCTGCGCCGTTCCACGCGGACAAGGGAGTCGAGTAATGGCGAGATAACGATCTCCATGGCAACGCAGCGAAAGTCGAGGCCGTTGCTATATCGGAGATGTTACTTTATGTTTTGAGAGAACAGATTTTAGTTTTAAAAGACGCTTTATATGTGCCGGATTTTCATGAACCTTGTTTCGCTTCAAACTATTTACTCATGGATATTCTCGTTATTTTTGATAGTGGTGTTTCTATCATAAGAAATGACGAAGTTATCGTGTTGACACTTTATATAATTCGCTTTATACTATTTACGCAAAACATAATACCTATAACTATGTTGCATCTTCTTCAAACCCTAGAAGAGAAAGTTTTCGCAAGATGATGACACACATTTCTGGCATCTTAGATTAGGTCACATCAATCTAAATAGGATCCAAAGGCGGCTAAGAATGGAGCGTTGGGTAATCTCACGATTACTCTATTCCCGGTCTGCGAATCATGTATAGAAGGTAAGATGTCGACTGACGCTCAAAGCGAAGGGTTATAGAGCCAAAGAAATGTTAGAGTTAGTCCATTCGACTGTGGACCGATGTCCACACAAGCTCGTGGAGGGTACGAGTATTTTGTCACTTTCATTGACGATTACTCAAGGTACGGATACGTATACCTACTTCGGTGGTAAAGTCCTATGGATTTACCCAGTTGCCTAGCGAGAGTTGTGTGTATCGCTTAGATGTCAACGGTAATGTGGTATTTCTTGCACTTTCGTACGTAGGTGACATTCTTCTATTTGGCAACAATGTGAAGTTGTTATCGACGAAAGAGTTGGTTATCCGATTAGTTTCAAATGAAAGACTTAGGAGATCCGATCAGTTTCGTACATTCTTGGGATCAAGGTTTACCGAGATCGCAAGAGGAAAATGTTGAGCTTATCTCAGGCGTCTTACATTGATACTGTGATTACTCGTTTTAGTATGCAGACCGTCAAGAAAGGATTGCTACCTTTCTGACATGGCGTTCCTTTATCTAAAGGGCAGTCACCCATGACTGCAAAGAAAATAGAGGAAATGAGACAAGTTTCCTACGTTTTCGCCGTAGGAAGTCTCATGCATGCAATGCTATGCACGAGGCCCGATATACGCTATGCGGTGGGCATAGTGGCTAGATATCGCCTAACCACGGACAAGCTCATTGAATTGCGGTAAAGCATATATTGAGCACCGAAAAGGACTCGAGATTATAGGTGGCTTACCATGCGAGATAGTCTAATGCCTTTGGGTTATTCGGACTCGATTTCCAATCGACCGTGATGAGAAAAAGTCTACCTCGGGCTATGTGTTTACCTTGGGAGGTGGAACCGTATCTGGCGGAGTACAAACAATGATGCATTTGGACTCTACCATGGAAGCGAATATGTAGCCACTTTGAGGTCGCTAAGGAGGTCAGATGGTTCAAGAACTACCTCATGGATCTAGATGTGGTACTGGTTTGCCCATGAGTATCATGGTTTCTCGTGATAACTCAGGTGCAATGGAAAACTCGAAGGAACCACGGATCCACAAGGCAAGCAAACACATAGAGAGAAAGTACCATGTTATACGAGAAATCGTTAGACGAGGGGCGTCTTGATTACAAAGATTGATACGATGGATAACCTAGCGGATCCATTCACGAAAGCTCGCCGCAATAAGTCTACGTTGGGCACGTTAGAGGACTTGAATTGCGCTAGATGGCACCCGCTAAAGCCTGCCCAATAAGTCTACCGGGCACGTTAGAATAAGTCTAAACAGAATAAGTCTACGTCGGGGACGTTAGAGGACTGAATTGCGCTAGATGGCACCCACTTAGAAAGGAAACTTTTGTATAAGTGGGAGAAGCAAAGTGATGGTTTTGTTTGTAATAGCTAGTAGAGACACATTGTATACTAAAAGTTTGCTTTAGTATAAGTGGGAGATTGTTGATTTGTATCTTGAAAGCAGCTTTGGTTGAGCTTGTATACAATGTTTCGTTACCACTATTACAATCTCCTATCCGAAATGAATACTTGATTGCATATATCGTGTCCCCTTATCTCATATATAAGTTAGATCATACGATTGTGTGAAGATCACGTAAGTCCGTATGATTGGTCGAGCTTAATGAGATATAAAAGTTTCACACCGAGACAACTTGAGGACGAGTTGTCGGTATAGTCATGTATAGATAAGAAGTGACTTGACTTGGTTACTTGTCATCTTTGGCACGTCTCGACGTATGAAGGATCACAGTGAGATGAGTTCTTCTATCTCGACCGTCGTGAAGAACCAAGATCTCGGTGACTTACGATGATCTAAACCTCGATAAGGTATTAGATGAGTATGAGTTGTTGACCATCACTTTGACTTGTTATGGGTGAGGTTATATGTTCTAACCCAATATTCTCCGCATCTTGGGTGGTGGCGGTGCTTGTATGTCATGCTAGTTATCTCAGACGAGTCACCGTATCCGTTTAGGATGATGACGTCCCTTAAGGAGCTCAAAGGTTTATTATACTAAACCCTACGGTTGAGTTAACTCAAGTACAATAATAAGGTCGAGTGGTACTACTTAGGAATTAAAGATATTAATTATTTTAAGCAATCGAATGCTATAAATAATTAATGGACGCTCGATGTCTTAAATATGGGGATTCAGAATGTCTAAGTGCAAGCCCGACTCAACTTGGTAATAAAGGGTAAGTCAAGATTTATTCTTTAGTGGCATGAATAAATGTTTATAAATTAATTTATGTTCGGGGTGAACATAAGATAATTAATTTATTTGAGGCCCATCTTTATTCCTTGCATTTGATCCTGGTTGGCCCATCCAGGCCCGTAAGCTAGGCAAAATCGCGCCTATGCTCTACAAGGCAAGATTTGATTCTCTTTATCCTATAAGGATATTATTATATTTATGGGATATGCATAGATCATTTCCATATAAGATTATTGTAATAATCCTTTCCATAAAGGTTTATGGTAATTTCCATATGGGATTATGGTAATTTCCATAAAGGATTATGGTAATTTCCATATGGGATTATGGTAATTTCCATATAGGATTATGGTAATTTCCATGTGGGATTATGGTAATTTCCATATAGGATTATGGTAATGCATTATAAATATGAGGTAAGAGATTAAATCTAGGAAAATGATTAATAATCATCATCATTATTTTCGAGAATTTGAGGGTTCATCCTTTGAGAGATTTTCGAAAATTCTTGAGAGCTTGAGGGTGATTTTCCAAGCATTCTCCATAGATCGCCCTCACCGACGTTGGAGATCGGGCAACCGGATACGATCCCGAAGGTCAAAGCACGAGTCTCGATCCATTCCGCCTCGGCATTCAAAGGTAAACACGAGAAAACCCCAACGTGTTGCAATTAATTATATAGGTGCATGCTAGGTATATAATCAATGTATGGTGAATTAAACATCCAAGATAGATCATCGGGAGAGGGCTAAACATAGTTTTTCCCTACATGTTCTACATTTTGAGCGCCCAGCGTCGGATGCAACGAAGCACCGGATGTGGGTGCTCTCTGAACGATGTGCACTTTAACGCCCAACGTCGGACGCAAGGTAGCACCGGACGTGGGTGCTGTCTGACCAATCTTCACATCGAGCGCACCTAGCATCGGCTACACTGAGTCCGGCATTGTGTCACAAATTTTATCTCCACATTGTTTAAACACACTAAACAACCTGCACAAACCGAAACCTAACATGAATCCAATAAAAGATATTAAAAAATAAGCGAAAATGATCAAGTTAGCAAAAATAACCAAAGAAAAACACGACAAAAACATACAAAACAATCCCAATTCAAGCCCCTACTTGCTAGTTTGGAAATGCATCTCGAAGCTTTTGTTGGTATAGGGAATGGGCGAAGCATTCTAAGCTTCGAGCTCAGCATCTTTTTTATTTATCTTTGATCCTTGTTAACTCTTTTCCAAGGACTGGGTAAGGCTACCCGAGGGCAACCAGTGAATGTGTACGAAAAAGATGAGCTGACTAGTACTACACCGATGACATGCGAGATCTACTTTGTACAACCTATTTCGGGAGAAGTTCCATGTTATTTTTATATGCGCTCATTTGCTTAGTACTGGCCTTGAAGAGGTTAATCTTCTACGACTTCAGTTGGGATAGAGTTAACGATTGTGCCTCGATTTGAGATCTGGCTGAGGTAGTGTATACATAAGTCCAGGCTAGGTGAATTCGCCTGAGATCCCCAGTTTAGGCGATGTTGTCCACTAGTGGAACGATGTTCTCCCAATGGTCCAATAGGTGGCACAGATGCAGAGAGCTATGATAATTGATGTGCATTATGAGCTATGCTTGAAAAACTATGTTTTGCATAAATAGGGATAACTCATTTTATTTTCAAAATCTCTCCATGATATATGGTTTATCATGAAATATTCTCAAACTTCTTATGAACTGTTATTTCTTAAAATGAGATACTCGGTCCTACTAAGTTTGCTAGTACTCATCCCAAAATATTTTCAATGTTTTTTAGATTGAGGAGCTGGGATGACAGAACAAGATGACTGTGGAATTTAGTCATTGACTGGTCAAAAGTGTTCCCATTGCGGAACGATCATCCCGTATCCTTGGCAGTCTAGTCCTCCATCGTATTTATGAGACTTCCGACCTAGGCCCTACAGCGCCAGGTGTCTACTTTTGGTTTCTGAGCTGCTTAGCCAAAAATGAGTAGGCCCCCATGTCTGAACGATGCCGCAATGTCACCTAAAATGTGGTGCTAGTTTTGATTATTTGTCTATTTATTAAAAATATTTCTCCCACTTTAAGTTGGTCGACCGCATATTTTTTACCTTGTGTGTGTTAGACCTATCTAATTAGTAATATGAAGCTCACATATCATTATTAACTATGCATTCATTTCCTTTATTTTCATCTTCTCATTTTTCTAATTTTTTTTCTTAACCCATAATATCCCTTTGTCCCGATCTGGCTTGTCGGTAGGGTGTTACATAAACTCTGCCTTTGAGGCTTTTCTTCTTTGATGTACTAAACTCATATTATGATTAATGTTGTATTTGTTGCTACATGTGAAATATATATTTGACAAAATAAACACCTAAATATTTTAATACAGATGAAAGATTATATAATATTCAAGCCTCAGGTAGTGTGTAGTACTCAATGGTTGAGATTTTTCACTTGTTATGAGCTTTAAAGGAGTTTTTAATTGTAAGAATGGTAGAAATGCATTTTTTTTTCATGTTTGACGTTAAACATAAAAAAAATACCTATATATAATTAAAAAGAAACATGCATATTGTTGAACATAAACATGCATGATGTTGAAAGCAAATATATATTAGAGATAGATTGCTACAGACTATATTCTCTCTTTTAGATTGCCTCTTCTAGCTTTATAGATGTTATACATGAGATTCGAAAGAAAACAAATGTAATACCCCGTATTCCTATAGCAGTGATTAACACATGATTAAGAGTTTATAGAATGGCATTGTATCCATAAGAAGAAAAAATTGATTAAGCTTGAAACTTGTATATTTAGTCTTGAGTCGGGAAGTTAGAATATGAGATATAATTTTTGGACCTTGGTTAGAATTGGAGATCTAGATCCCAGAATCCTAAGATAGCAGATATGTGTTCATAGATATACATTGGATGAAGACTTATAGAAATTGATATAGAATTTTAGAGTCTTTGCTTTATTTTTTTATTGAGTGACTAAATGAACCCAGATCAGGAATAAAATATTACTAATGCTTTTTAAGGTCAAAATGCTTTATAATAACCAAAACTTGCTGTTAATAATTTAGTAATAAGATTTAATGATAGAATAGTAAGTTGGAAGTGATTAATCAAATACAGTAATTTAAAACCATATATGTGTGAATTTTTGAAACGGATATATTTATCTGTTATTAATGGTTTTTATTAATAATGAAAATGTGTCTAATCCTATTAAAAGATTAATGGGTCTATTTCCAGTATTTTTATACTGATAAGAAAAGAAAGTAGTAGAAAAAGTGTTAAAACAGTGTACCAAATATTTAACTATATATATGAGGCTTCTACAACACACTTCACTATTCACACTCTTCCACCTTACTTCTCTTTGTCTCTCTTGGCCGAACACACACACACCACCATTTTAGCTCCATTCAAGCTCAATCCAATCGTTAAATCTTCAATCCGACTTTAAAACAAGGTAGATTCTTAACTCTAGAATATGTTTGAGTCTTGAAAATTTGAAAAATCACATAATTGGACACCCTTTATGTAATACCCCGTACCCCTGTAGCAGATATTAGCTCATGATTAAGAGCTTATAGAAGGACATTGCATCCATAAGAGAGTTGTTTAACCTAGAAGTTTTCAAATTAGTTTTGAGTCGAGAAGATATAATTTGATATAGAGTTTGAGATAGAACCTGAGATATAATTTCTAGATCTTGCTTAGAATTAGAGATTTAGATTCTTAGAGTCCTAAGATAGTAGATATGTGTTCATAGATGCCTTGAGTTAAGAGTCATAGAATTTTATAGTATTTACTATATTTCTTATCTATTTTTGTTGAATGAGCCAAATCATGAGTAAATTATCAGAAATATTTTTTGAGATAAAAAATGCTTTTAATAACCAAAATTTGGTGTTTATAATCCAGTAATAAGTTTAAAGGCAGAATAGTAAGTTGTGAGTGATTTATCAGATACAGAGATTTACAATCAGATGAGTGTGAATTTTTAAACCAGATATATTTATCTGTTATTAATGGCTTTCATTAATAATAAAAATGAGTTTAAATATTATTGAAAGATTATGAGTCTATTTCTAGTATTTTTTAGTTGTTTGATCAAAAAAATCAAAGAAAAAGTGTGAAAACAATGTATCAGATATTTTACTATATATATGATGATTACACTGCATTTTACACTGTTCATCATCTCTCTCCTTTCTCTTTAGGATTAGCCAAAACACATAGTACACACACATACACTCCATTTTTCTTCATGTCAACCTCATTTCTAGTTCGATCCAACCGTTGAAATCACGATCTGACTTCATATCGATGTAGATTTTCGACTCTAGAACGCATTTATGTCTTGAAAAATCGAAAATCATCAACTTTTGAACCTCTTGAATTTTCGGTCATTTTGAAGAAATTGATTGAGCATGTTTAGCTTGTTTATCTCTTCATTATGTGATAGATCAATCGCCTAGGAGGGGTTTAACGTATGATTTTCGAACATATGATCATTCTTGTGAAATATGAAATTTTCAAAAATTTCCAAGTTTTGATCTTGAATTTATGATGTTGATATGCTTGGTTTGGCTTCATATATGTGTTATTGGATAGATTTAAACATGATTTGAGCAAGAAAGACGATTGAAATCGAAGTCCATTTGAAACCCTATAGTGACTGAACCCTATAGATTATATAATGTTGGATTTTTATTTTATTTGTTCAATTTGACTTCATATTTGGAATCTATGATATGAATAATGCATAAAATAATTTATTTGGATTTTTCGAACGACGTATTTAAAAGTTAAATTTTTTTAGTTTGTCGTCGATTTGAGCTTTTGATGCTAAAGTGTTAATCTTTGATTTTTGATGGTTGATTGATGATATGCGAGGTTATTTGAGCATGTACAAGTGTTTGTTTGATTTAGATGATAGCTTGTGTGATTTTTCACGTTGGTCATAAGCTTAAGTTGAAGGGGTTTATAGTTTGTCAATTAAGATATTTGGTTTAAGCTTGTTGTTAGGTCTTTTATGCTTGTTGGTCATATAAGGCTTAATCGAGTCTTGTTATGAGTTTAGATGTTGTTAGAGGATGCAATGACCTAAGTGTTTCATAGACCTTAGAGTCTTGAGTATAAAGGGCCTATAGTCGTGTTGACGACTTAGCTAAGAATAAGAGTTTATCTTCTAGTTGGTTCCTCATATGCTCATATATTATTCTATGTTGATTGAAGGACCAAGTGGAACTAAGAAAGAAGTGAAAGAAAGAAAGTACTGTCACGCCCTAATTCCCGAGGGAAGGCACGGATGCCGGGGTGTGATTAGGGGTGGGGGTTAAGAAACGGGGAAGAAGGGGGAATACATATAACATACACGATAAGAAGATGTGACCATGAAATCGGGCAGCATCTCCTCTATAACTAGGACATATCCTGAAGGGGAGGGGTGCGCAAACAATCCACCAACAGAATAATATCGATACCATAACCTCAATGGAACATGATCTTGGTTTATAATAAGTAATGCAAGGAAGCAAAATAGCATTACACCCTGTTGACTAGACCGATCAACCACATAGCATGCTCATATCGAGACTCACAGCAGAATAACATAATAGCAAATCTTGGTCCCAATCAGAAAGCAAAATAAGGGACAAGAATACATCAACATCGAATACGATATAACACAACATCGCGGAAGCATAGTATGAAGAACCCACAGCCCACCCCGCGTCGCCCGTCCAAACCCTCCTCCATCCGTGAAAAGATTTGAAAAGAGTTTGGGGTGAGCACTAGCGCACTCACCGGGTTTTATCATAAATCAAAAGAATCATGATGCCGTGTTCGAGCACTTACCTTAGAAGGTTTTAAAACGTAAGTCCACTTCTAAGTAAGCATAAATAGATTTTCATTTTTCGATACCGATCCGTTATTCTTATTCTCCCATCATAGAACCAAGAACCACGGCTCGTAACGTATCCCGCCACCCATCACATCTCATTCGCCCGAACATATCCAATGGCCCATGCCCGAACGTATCCACCGGCTAACTCGGTGTGGACTTGTGGGTCAAATCCCATCAAAACCATAACCACCTCAATACCATTTCCATGTGGACTTCCGGTCTATCCCTTCGTAACCATAACCACGTATTGGGGTCTATCCCTCACGATCAATACTCAAGATGGTGATCAACCCACCGAATAGAGATCCGCACAATCACAATAGAACCACATCTCGGATCGGAGAACAAGAATAACTTCACCGAAACATTTTACGGCGCACATGTTTTATTTTGAAATATCAGAGTAAATAACTCAAAATAAGCATATATAACCCAACCTGAACAGACGAAAACGTTACCGGGAGGTATCTACGGATCCGATGACTTCACCGATTACACTGGTAGGTACCTGGTAACAAGACAGAACAACTTTTGGGGTCTCATCCCGCAAAGCAAAGCAACAACGTGATCCAAACGAAGATCGTAGCAAAACTAGGGTTTTCGACTTTCTGAACCCACATTTGGCACTCTCCGGTTTTCAAATTAACTCGATGCGTAAGGAAATATATTCGAGGCATCAAGACCTATAATAGGGTACTTTCAAAATATGAATGCATGCAAGTTGACTCAAATCTTAGCAACAAGAAGCTTCAAAAATCGATGCCTATCCTCAGATCTAGGATAAACCATCCAAAATCGATGCATGAAAATTGAAACAAAAGCAATATGCATAACGACGAACATGGAATGACAAACTATGTTAAAATGGATAACCCGGCATGTACTTCCTTTAGAAAACTCAAGCAACGGAAAACATCCGACATGCGTAAAACGAAAAAGTAAAACGGAATCGGTACTTTAGTGGAATGCATAGCCCGAAACTCAAAACCTAAAGGACCCGTAGCCAAATGGTGGCCCGTCGGCCACCAAATCGGCGGCCAACAGCCACGGCGGCGGCGGCGATTCGGCGGAGGTTCGGCGGCCAAATTGGCCGGCCTCCATTGCTTTTCCGTCCGTCCCTTTAGATTCCCGAGTTCTATGCTATACGATCTACTAAAAGGCGGAATCAAAACAAGAAAAGGACAAAAATAGAAAACGGGGCTCTGGGGAGGTTGATCGGCGGTGGTGGCTCAGCAGAGAGCAATGGCGCCCGCCGAGCCTCCCCTGCCGATCCCACTCCTCCAGTGACTTCCGCGTGCACTGAGCTGCTCGGCTCGTCCGTAAACACGAGAGGCGAAGGAAATAACGTTGAAAATGAAGGCCCTAGCCTCCTATTTATAGGAAAAAGGGGGTCTTGCATTGCTTGCAAGCGGCCCTTTTTCGAAAACGCAAAAGCGACGTAACTTTGCAAACGGACTCCAAATTTAGCGAACTTAGTACCCATGGACACGAAATAAAATACCGGACACAACGACTATAAACAAGATATGCTTTTAAAGACCAATGAAAAGTCCGATTTTCGATAACTTCCCAGAGTGCAAACCTCCATGGGTGGTCGAAACTCTGCATACTTAGTGTCTATGAATTCGTCATAAGACACTCTTCATAACGCTTGAGGTTTCGTGATGGTCGATCACCGAAACAAAAGTCAACCTTTGACCTTTCTCAAAAACATGCCATGCAAAACAGAAGCTTAGAAAGGACGGGGTATCACAAGTACAACCCTTCAGAGTAACATATTATCAGGTGGGTAATTCTTACCTAAAAGATGAAGTGATTTGTATTTTACATACAAAACGATATGATATGCATTTATTTGAGAAATTGACTGACTTGCCGAGATTTTTGAGCATGATGCATGTTACCTATCGACCAGAGATGGATGATATCGACAATATTCTAGACAAGCTACCAGTAAAGGTTTTGTGTACACAGTGGTAACTATGAGTTGGCGTAAGTTGGCCGGTCATAGTGTTTGAGAATGAGGCCTACTTCTCAATACAACGTGTATAGATATGGTGTATTAATATGAGATAATTATCTGCAGACACTGTAGGGAAATCTGATTTTATCCTATCCCGAGGATCTATCTTGGATGTTTAATTCACCATACATTGATTATATACCTAGCATGCATCTATATAATTAATTGCAACACGTTGGAGTTTTTTCGTGTACTGTGAATTTTTCGGATAAAAGATCGATGGAAGACTCCAGCTTTGATCTTCTGAACTGTATCCTGATTGCCAAAACTCCAATGCTGAGTGAGAGCAATCTATGGAGAATACTGCAAAAATTCGCCTTTTTCTTTCACTTAGAGATTTTCGAAAATCTCACTTAGGAATAAGATAGTTTCTGATTTTCTCTCACCTTGTATTTATAATGCATCCCTAGAATCCTACCAGGATAGTATCTCTGCATATCTAATAATGCAATCATATCTTTACTGATAAATCATATCTAGAATAATATATTTTGATATCATATAATATCTATCTAGATATAGGAGAATCAGAAGATCGTCCCAGTGGGACTCTACTAGGAAGGGGGCAAAAATTTCAAGAGCAAGGCCTTGATGGGCCAGCCCAGAGATCAAATAGAAGGAATAAAGATGGGCCTAAAATGAATTAATTATCTTATGCTCAGTCCAGAACATAAATTAATTCATTAACTAGAGAATAAATGCTGACTTGTCCCTTTATTACCAAGTTGAGTCGGGCTTGCACGTAGACTTTACGAATCCCTTTATTTTAGATATCGGACGTCCATTAATTATTTATAGCTTTCTAACTTCTTAAAATAATTAAGCACTTTAATTCCTTAAGTAGTACCACTAATCTTTATTATTGTACTTTAGCTAAACTCAATCTACATGGTTTAATACAATAAATCTTTTGAGCTCCTAAAGAGGACGTCATCATTCTAAACGAATACGGTGACTCGATACAGGTAACTAACATGACATACAAGCACTGTCACCACCCAAGATGCGTTGAATCTTGGGCTATCTCATGTAACCCTCACCCATAACAAGTCAAAGTGATGGTCAGTAACTCATACTCACCTAAAACCTTATCGAGATTTAGATCAACGTAAAATCACCGAGATATAGGTTCTTCATGATGGTCAGATAGAAGAACTCATCTCACTGTGATCCATCAATACGTCAAGACGTACAAGCATAGACAAGCAACCAAGTCAAACCACTTCTTATCTATACTGCAGCCTATAGCGATAACTCATCCTCAAGTTGTCTCAGATGTGATCCTTTTTATATCTCAATAAGCTTAACTAATTATACAGACTTATGTGATCTGCTACACACTATATCATCTAACTTTTGTATGAGATAAATGGACATACATATACAATCAAGTAAACAATTCAGATAAGAGATTGCAATAGTGGTAACAGGAAACATTGTATACAAGCTCAACCATTCTGCTTTCAGTATACAAATCCAACAATCTCTCACTTATACTAAAGCAAAGTTTTAGTATACAATTTTCTCCCTACTAGCTATTACAAATAACACCATCACTTTGCTTCTCCAACTTATACAAAAGTTTCATTTCTAAGTGGGGCCATCTTGCCCAATCCAAGTCCTCAAACATGCTTGTCGTATCCTTTTTGCAATAGGCTCTTCATGAACGAGGTTATCCATCGTACCAATCTTCTCAATCAGCATGTCACCTTGTGTGTCCGTGGTATCTTTGAGTTTGCTATTGCACCAGAGTTATCGGAGTACACTATGATTCTCTTGGGCAAATGAGGTATCACATCTAGATCCATGAGGTAGTTCTTGAGCCATACCGCCTCCTTAGTAGCCTTAGATGCGGCTATATATTCGGCTTCCATGGTGGAGTCTGCAATGCACCGCTGCTTTGCACTCCGCCCAGATACGACTCCACATCCCAAGGTAAACACATAGCCTGAGGTAGACTTCTTCTCATCACGGTCAGCTTGGAAATCCGAGTCTGAATAACCCAAAGGCATTACACTATCTGCTTGGTAAACTAAACTATAATATCGAATCTTTTTCTGGTACTTGAGTATATGCTTTACCACAGTACAATAAGCTTGTCAATGGTTAGACTGATATCTTGCTACTATTCCTACCGCATAACAGATATCGTGTCTCGTACACAGCATCACATACATGACACTTCCTATGGCGGAAGCGTAGGGAACATGTCCCATTTCCTCTATGTTCTTTGCAGCCATCGCTGACTACTCCTTAGATAAAGGAACACCATGTCTGAAGGGTAGCAATACCTTCTTGGCGGTTTAAATGCTAAAATGAGTAATAACAATATCAATGTAAGACGCCTACGATAAGCTCAACATTTTTCTCTTGCGATCTTAGTAAACCTTGATCCCAAGAATGTACGCTGCATCTCCTATGTCTTTCATCTGAAACTGATCGGATAATCAAATCTTTACGTCAGATAACAGCTTCACGTTCTGCCAAGTAGAAGGATGTTATCTATGTAAAATACAAGAAATACTACATCATCGTTGACATTTAAACGATACACGCAACTCTCGCTAGGCAACTGGGTAAAACCATAGGATTTTACCACCTCGTCAAAGCGTAAGTTCCATGATTGGGAAGCTTGCTTGAGTCCATAAATGGAGTTCTTAAGCTTCCATACTAGATGCTCCTCATTTTTCACCACATAACCTTCGGGTTGCTGCATATAGATGTCTCTAGCTTCCTCAAGGTAACCGTTTAAGAAAGCGATTTTCACATCCATTTGCCAAACCTCTAGGTTCAGGTGAGCTGCTATGGCCAGAAGAATTCTGATAGACTTGAGTATTGCTACAGGCGAAAAGTTATCATCATAATCAATGCCCTCAATCTGAGTGTACCCTTTCGCCAGAAGCCTGGCTTTAAAAGCCGAAATCTCTCCATCAGAATCTTTGTTCTTGCCATCTGGTAGATGCATTTTCTCGTATACATCCATAGCTTTTATGGACTTAATTTCTAAGTCCATAGCGGTGTGCCATACTCCTGGATCTATGTCTTGTATCGCCTCGCTGTATATCCATAGGTAGATTATAGCTTGTTCGTTTACTGGGACTAAATTTAAAGATTCACCTACGATCATAAATCGCTCAGGTTGTCGAAAAACCCTCCCACTACGATGAAGAGCAACTGGGAAAATGGCAACGGTGGGTGCAGTAACTTGTGGTTCTCTATCTTGCATAACTTGCTGGGTAGGAGCAACTTGTACAGTTGGTATCCCTAGTGAAACTCGACCCACTTCAATTTTTGAAGTATCAGGTGTCGATCCCTCCCACTAGACTAAATATCTTGTACTTTTGGCAGAATCGGTGATGGAATACGATCATATTCTAATTCTTGAAGACTGTTTTCAACTTTGGATTTGTGGTTTTTCATGTACTCCTCCTCCAAGAATCGGGCATTGGTGCTAATAATGACATTCTGATCCTTAGGACCATAGAAATAACCATCTTTCGTTCCCCTAGGATATTCAATAAACAGCCTTGCAGCAGATCTAGCCTCCAACTTGTCAGCCTTCTTGTTCAGCACATGTGCTGGATTGTCGCATATCCTTATATGGCTTAAACTCGGCTTGTGCTCAAACCATAAATCGAAAGGGGTCTTGTCGACTGACTAGGACGGTACTAGATTAAGCAAATATGCCGATGTTTCTAAGGCATACCCCAGAACGAAATAGGCAAAGTTGCATAACTCATCATCGATCTAACCATCTCTAAAAGAGTCATATTTCTTCGCTCTAACTCACCATTTTGCTGTGGTGTGCCCGATGTAGTGAGCTGGGATGAAATCTCACACTGCACCAGATTGTCCATAAACTCGTTACTGAGGTATTCATCACCGCGATCAGACCGCAGTGACTTGATACTCTTACCTAGCTTCGTCTCCACTTCAGCCTTAAATTCTTTGAATTTCTCAAAGCATTCAGACTTGCGGTGAAGCAGGTATACGTATCCGTACCTTGAGTAATCGTCAATGAAAATGACAAAAAACTCGTACCCTCCATGAGCTTGTGTGGACATCGGTCCACACAGGTCAGAATGGACTAACTCCGACACTTCTTTGGCTCTATACCCCTTCGCTTTTAAGGGTATGGTCGACATTTTTCCCTCTATTCAAGATTCACAGACTGGGAATAGAGTAACTGTAATATCACCCAACGCTCCATTCTTAGCCAGTCTTTGGATCCTATTCAGATTGATGTAACCGAATCTAAGATGCCAAAGATATGTAGTGTCATCTTACGAAGAAAACTTCATATTCTTATGGTTTGATGATGTAGATGCAACATAATTATAGGTATTATGCTTAACAGAAATAGTGTAAAGGGAAATATATAAAGTGCCACCATAGATAAACTCGTCATTTCTCTTGATAGAAACACCACTATAAAAAAAAACTCGAATAGCCATACAAAAATAGTTTGGAAACCGAAACAAGTTTCGCCGAAACTCGACACATATAAAACATCCTTTAAAACTAAAATTGCCCTATCAAAGCATAAAGTAACATCTTCGACTGCAACAGCCTCGACTTTTGCTGCGTTTCCCATGGAGATCATTATCTTTTCATCACACAGCTCCCTTGTCCGCAGGAAATTACGTTTACATATGAAACTCCCACTTCTCAATAAAATAAAATGTCTTATTTAGAAATCTCATCTAACAAACTTATGATAAATGGTGCAAGCAAGCTATGTATGTGGACGTTTACTCACAGTGCGTACCATTTTGTTTAGAGATGAAAATGTGGAGATCTTGATTTTTTTAATTTAAGAATTAATACATCGGGTTTCTTGCTTAGTATTTTGTTTCAAAAGGTTTGTCCATGTAGATCACGTAGTCCTAACATGATTTCTCTAGAACTCAACATGTAAAACATGCTCACAAAATTCTAAAACATGCTTCAAAAAAGCGATAAACCTAGCATGCTTGCTAAACACAGTTAATCACGAAAACATATGTCATTTTTATCTACGTAATTAAACATATATAGTATGCTACTGCATAATTTAAACATTCACGACATGCTTTGAATGATAAAAAATAAAATAAAAATCTTTCATCACGGCCCACTTGTGGATCGTGTATTTCCCTGCCTAATTTATTACATAAATTTACAAAGTACAGGTCTATAAAAATCTCAAAATGGGCCTCGCATGCACGGTCACGGACCGGACTGGTAAAAACTTGATTTGGGCAAAAAATTGATAACAAGGCCGGAACAATGATTTGGGCCGGGTCGACCAAGATGGACTGGGCCGCAGGCTGGGGCACGGCCCATCGTGTACCCAACAACCATCTGCCGTCAACATCCCTCCTCCTCGTCGACGTACTACCGAGGCATCTCTCACTGAGTGTCGCCTGTTGTCGCATCGTTCCACCGAGCACCGTGTGTGGACGAGTGTCCGTGCATGGATCTACACACTGGTAGTATGCCCCATCATGCGCGTTCACCCACATGTCATCGTTGCCCGTCTACCGAGCTATCAAGACACTGTCCTACTGCTGAGCGTGCACGTGGGTCTACGTGCTGGATACTGTTTCAACTAAAAGTGCACTCTTAATTGACTCATAATCGAATAAGGTTATCTTAGTGGGAAAGTTAACCCAAGTCGTCTCTCAACTGAACAGGGCTTATTGTTCATGTCATACACAAAAAGCGGTAAATCCTAAACACTCTAATACCAAAGGGGGTTTTGGAGCAAACAGGAATTGAAATGTGGAAAAGTAAATATAAGTAAAAGCAAACCTAGCTAGAGGTTGTCAATCCCTAGTTGATACCTAAAGAGATCACTAATACGGATAGCTAAAAGTGTCGAACAAAACTAAACTAAATTCATCAATCGAAAAACAATAAAATACGATGGAGAAAGATTCAACACAATAATAAATTCCATTATCAAACTTCGTGAAACGTAAATGATAGAAAGAAAAGGAAAAGAAAGATAGTACCAGTAGGAAAAGTAATAATCTGAAACCAACTCTGAAGCCGAATCCAACCGAGCTAACAATCTATGGTGTGTAAAGTAAAAGGAAAGAATGAAAAGCAAGAATGAAGAATAAAACTCTGGTCTCTCGTGTCTCTGTTTCTCTCAAAACTACGCTTTGGAACAAAAACTCTGACTGCGAAACTCTAAAAACGGGCCATCCTTAACTCAGCGTGCGCGCGTTTAAATATATCTAATTAATGAACGCCGGTTGCACACTGAGCGAGCGCAATGCGGGCATAAAACTTAGGGTGAGCACTTGTAATAACCCGAAAAATTTAAAACTTTTATTAGTGATGATTAAACCAATTACTTGTGGTTTTAGACCTTAATTATGTTTAAGGTAACCAACGAAACGAATTAGAATCGATTCGGAGATCGAAAACTAGAGAAATCAAAAACTAGTGACACCGGATTAGGATTTCCTGAATAACCTGAACATAGAATGAAAGATCTAGAACGAATCTCAACAAAAGGATTTCATTTCTAGAATCGTCTCATGAAAACATGTGAGAAGCCAAATAATTGGAATTTTCGGGCATGCTTGCCTGATCAGTCTCAAAAGTACTATTCACGAGCCGGATCTAATCCCAGTCCATGCTAATCATGAAAATTAATGATAAAAATCAAAATCATGGAGGAATATATTATTATGAATTTAGAATTCATAAGAATCAATTTCTGAACGAAATTCCTGAAAAACTTAACCGAACACCGGGAATATATACCGGAAAACTCCTAAACTGATCCGAACGAACCGAAACTCGAACCAAGGGTCTAAATCAATAAGAAATGATTTATAAGACTCAAATTAATTATATAAGCTCAAGAATTCAATAGAATTTCGAATGAGCATAATTTAATCGTCGGACGCTGTTTTTCCGCGATTATTCGGATTGACTTACCGGATGCCATCCGAACTTCATGAAATTATTATAAACTATGAAAGAAGTCTTTTTAAGGCTATTTAAGAAAATAAAGCCTTAAGGTTCCGAGAAATCAATCAAAAGCGCGATAAAACTTAAAGAACCGGTATTAACATGCCAAATCGAGTAATTTGACTAGTATTCTCCCAGCCACCACAAGGGCTCTCCATATAGGCTAAAAAAAAAAGGCTCATTTGGGAAGAATGCTCAGCAAAAAAACGAGCCCCTCTCTCTCTCTAATTTTGAAATTCCTCTCTTTGTTCTTCAGGCTTTTCAAGCTTTAATCTTCATTCTCAACCCATTCCAATCCCTAAATTAAATTTCTAAGACCATACTAAGGTAGTATTCATCATTCTCTTTATTTATAATGGAGTGGAATTTTTGTTTGATTTTTTTTGAATTTATTTCATGATGTGTTTAATATATGATATGAACATCATATATTAATCTTGAAATTATTAGAACACTTCTCTTAATTTTCATGTGATTACCGAAACATATATATAATTTTTGGAAATTATTTTGATTTTATTTGTTGAAAATAGTTGAGATATAGTGTTAAATATATGATATGAACATCATATATTAATCTTGAAATTATTGAAACACTTCTCCTATTTTATTGTTGGGACCAAAACTATATATATATATTTAAGATTTTTTTGTTGAAAATAATATGATAAGTGTTGTATAGAAATAATATGAACTTAATATGCATTGTTGGGAATTTATTGAACACATATACAATATATGTGTGAGGAAAAAAAGAATTTCAAGCATTTAGTTCATATTATAAATATTTAGTTGAGGTTTAAAGTTAATATTACATGTTTATTGCATATTATAAACATATGGTGAAGTGAATGGAATTTATTGTATATATATGTATATATGTTAATAGTACCAAAATATATATATGTAGAAATAAGCATGTGGTTAATTTTAATGTATGATATGAAATGATATTTCATGTTTAGCATATGATATAAGCATGATATGATTTTTGTGGAATTTATTGAACATCAATGTTCAATAACTTGAAATTGCTGAAAACTTTCATGTTGTTAACTCATGGTTTAAAATTTTAATTGATGGTATTGAGTTGATAATTAAATTCTATGGTATGATAGGAGCATATCATGATTTTATTGGAATTTATTGGATACTTATGCTAATTATTGCTAATTATCGAAAACAAAGTAAAATGGTTAAGTATGAGTTGATTTTAGTTGTGAATGATACCATGGTTGTTAATTTATAAGTTTAGAATGAATGGTTGTGATTATGATGAATGAATGAAAAACTCATGCACATCTACACAATAGTTGAGTATTATGTTAGAAATTAGGGTTTTCAAATCACTACTACAAATTTACCTTTCTCTACACCTCATAGACTACGTTTTTTCTTAAAAATCGTAGTCTATATGTATAGACTACGCTTTTTTTATCAAAACCGTAGTCTATGTGAGAAAATTATTGAAATATAGACTACAGTGCACTTAATATGCGTAGTATTTATGAAGTAATGACTACGATTAACAAAAACCGTAGTGTATGTGCGTGTTTTTGACATCCAATACACTATAGTTTATAAAAAAACGTAGTATATGTGCATAAATTTAAAAAAAAAAGGTAATTTTTGGAATTACTTCATCGTGCTCAACTGCTCATCCCTCGTCCCCTCCGTCAAACTTTTACTCCCGTCCCCGGCCATGAGAATATGCAAGCACGCTAAGATTTCTCTACTTCTCTACGCGTCGTCATCTCTAAAGCACGACACCCTCCTCCAAACTCATGCCTGCCAGTTCAATCAGTCGCTATGTGATGCCATGACCTGCTTGCCATCGTCATCTTCTCTTCCACCGTTTTAGGTCGATTAAAATCATTTGTCAACAATCTATCCTCTCTTTGCGCTGCATATATGCTAATGCCCGCCTCTTATTCATCTCTAACTCTATGTGCATTTTTGCTCGTATTTTTACCTTTTTATTCTAGGGTTTTCTCCAATGCCCGCCTCTTATTCATCCACCGTTATAGGGCTCTGCACAACAATGTTAATTCTTCGATTGTTGCTGTTAATTCTCATTAGGAATTCGATTTTTTCTAAGTTTTGTTATTTATCTGATTTATTATCTCCTCGCTTCTTTAATTTCTCATAATCGTATTGTGCAGGCGAATGAAAGCAATGCTCGTGCTGGAGATGGGTGCTCCAACCACCGCATCACAGCTGATGAGAGGTAAACCGTATACTATTTATTGAATTCAATTAAGTCGCTGTATTTTTTCTGTTTCCTTCGTCTCTTGATAATTTAGATAGGGTTTCTGTCCTCGATGCTATTCATACGAAAATTTTCATTTTAATTATTCTTTGATATATATTTCTGAAACGCAAAATCCATATGCTATAAGGTAGCGTGAGTTCGGTTTAAATGATATGGAGTTTATGCGATCAGAATTTCGGCCTCCATGCCTGAGGCAGAGGCGGCGGAGGAGGATAAGCCACTGTAAGTAGAAAACAAGGCATGGGATCGGAGATGATCTGACCGTTGCTATTGGAGCACAAGTGTCGCTGTTTCTGTATTTGGTTTACACAAGTAGAACTTGGATTATTTGTCTATATTTTATATTTCAAAAATTATCTTATTTCTACTCATTTCTGCATTTACTTCTGTTTTGTTGATGACAAGCTTTTCGTATAGCTTATGAGTAAGATGGATTATTTGTCTATATTTTCTATTGCAAAAACTGTCTTCCTTCTACTTATCTCTACATTTGGTTTCCATGAGTGGAACATGGATTATTTGTCTATATTTTCTATTTCAAAAACTATCTTACTTCTACTCATTTTTACATTTGCTTCTGTTTTGCCGATGACAAGCTTTTCATATAGCTTATGAGTGAGATGCTATTTGTTTGCTGAGCCTTTATCTGATAGTTCCATAGTTTTCTAGAGATAATTTTATCTATGGGATTCTTGCAACTTTGTACTGGAGATATGAAATACTACAAATCAAGTAAATGGTAGAGTATGTCTTGATATCAAAAGATGTTGATTATTTGTATGTATTTTCTTTTTGGACAAAATATAACTTGCTAGTTCATATGTATGAGAAACTAGCTTGATATAGTCCAATTTGTGATCTTATTTGAAAATTATACAGAGAATTATTCTGTGAATGAGAGTCTAGTCTCTTATTTTCTTTGTGAGAACTGCATGAATTTATGTTCAACTTGATAATCTTTTGGCTGCGTTTGCTCTTTTGGGTGTAGGATGATGTAGAAGATGATGGTTGTTTCCTTGGATTATCACCTCATGTAGCCAAGGTAACAAAGTTGGACTTGGAGCATGTCGATATATATAACAAATTTGGACATGGAGCAAGTTATCAACACTTTAATTTTGCTTATTATTTTACACTATTTTTTTCCAATCTAAGAGGCTATCAAAGAAATTATCAGGATGTTCCTTGGGAGAGTAATACTCCATACTTGTTCTCCATACTTGTTCTCCATATTCGTGGATAGCATTTATTTATGCATATTACTCCATACTTGTTCTCCATGGTTGTTAAGTGGTTCTGTAATACCTTTGGTTCATTAGTATCGGCAATATGTTTGCATTTGATTATTCATCTAATGTAATTCTCTTAAAAAAAATTATGCTATGTTCTTTAGGGCATATGGCAAAGCTGCGATCAAGTGCAATGAAAGAGAAACAATCACTAACTTTGAGCTGAGCACATATGAAGAGGAACAGATCTCTGATGAACCTGTTGGAGGTTAAGACACTTGAGAAAAGCATGCCATTTCCATGATATGATCTTCGTCTGGTTGTTATTTCACTCATTTTGTTCTACCTTGTTATCTGCTCCAACCTCTGTTGCAGCTCAATTACCCCATGAACCTGGAAATATGTGTCAATACCCTCTCATGTGGAGAGGAGTCAAATCCTAGTAGCGTCCTGTTATAAGGTACTTATTTCATAACCACTGATCTTCCAACAACTTGATTCCATCTTAATATCATTAATGCCTTTTCACCAGCAATACTTGTAAAAATTAGTTCCATTAATTATAAGTTGGATTTTATTTTGGTTATCTGCAGGGAACAATAATAGGGAAGGTTGTTGAAGTTGATTCTTCAGCAAATTGAACAAAAAAACAATAAGGTCATTTAGTTTTCATACAAAAAGGTAGATGGAAAATTTTATGTTAAATGCTAGTGTTGCTTCTAAGCATTCTTTGGAATGTGGTAATAGTAATAGGGAAAACTAGCCGATTCATCAGGCTCAAGATAGCGAGAAATTAGAATAAATTTATGATTGTATCTGGTGTTTGTGTTCATCTGCTAAGTGAATTTCTTGTCAGAGAGCTTAATGGATCAGGTATCTGGGAGTATTTGCAAATCTTGAAATGAGAGCTTATCAAGTCCATGGTACAGTAAGTGAATGTCAAACTTTACTTTGAAACTTACTTATATATTATACTCACTGCTATATATATATATATATATATATATATATAGGGGTTGGTTATGATGAGAAAGTTCTTTAATGTACGAAAATAGGAATAATAGCACATCTTTCATATTTGTGTAGCACAATCAGAATTACTATATTGCACATGTTAGTTTAGCACATATTTCATCCATTCGTAGCACATATGCTAAATATATTAGTTTAGCACATCTTTCATTGCAGTGTAGCACAAGAAGAGTTCTAGTGCTGCACAATAATCCGTGTAGCACACAAAACACAAAACTGTAGTGCACCCAAAAATTAAATCTCAACCATTGATATAGCAAATCAAATGTCCAGATTCATTCCTATTTCCTACCAAATTATCATTTCCTACCTGATCCATCTCCTATATATATATATATATATATTCTGTATCTTTTGTTTTGTAGATCGAGAAGAATTAATATGCCTAAGTAAAATTGCAACCAGCAAGAAAGCATAATTCAAACCTATATTGGCTTGGATGCAATACGATGATGCATGAACTATCATAATCATCAGCCTTAAATTCAATTCTATAAATATGCTTCAAATTCCCTAATAGTTTCAAAATCAGACTTACTCTCGACGGGACATTGATGAAGTTCGTGTTGAATGGGCAAATCTCATGCTTCTTCACATATAGTATTGTGATGTTTTAGTTGTAAGTTATTGATCTTTTGAATTATTTTGTACTGTGATATGGGGGATACGTTCTTATTGTTTTGTTATGTGATGTGGTTAGTATTTTTGTATAGTGATTTTGTAGCAGTAAAGAAAACAGATTGTATATTTTTGTATAGTGATTTTGAACGTAATGAAAGCAAGTATATTTTAATCTCATTTGCTATTACATTGCGTTATTAATTGTACATGTTTTAAATAAAGAAATTAACTACGGTTGAAATTAAAAAACCGTAGTACAAAAGATATATTGACTATAGTTTGAAAAGTCAACCATAGTTGTTATGCTAAATTGACTACGGTTGTAATAAAAAAAGCGTAGTATATAAAATATAAATTTGGCATATAAACCGTAGTAAATTTGGCATTAAAATCGAAGTAAATACAGTTAAAAATCGTAGTAAATAGAGTCAAAAATCGTAGTAAATACATTTAGACTACGCATAAAATGCGTAGTGTATGCAAAAATAAGTGTAGTCTATAGTCGATATAAACTACGCATAAAACGCGTAGTGTATGTGAAATTCAGTGAAGTCTATAGTGGATATAGTGTAGTAGCCTGAAAATCTTTTAGTAATTATTAAAGCTTAATTAGGTATAATTAAGGGCTTAAAAGCTATTTAAGCCCTAAGAATTTATAAAATTCAATATAATGATATATTAATAGGCATGAATCCAATTAGTTTAAGATTTGAACATATGAGATTAGAAAGTGTAGAGATTTATTAGAAATGAGTTTATTTGTGATAAAAAGTGAATTTTGTGAAATAAATGAATTATTATGATGTGTGAATGAAAAATGCTATAAACTAGAAATTAAGCTATAAAATGTCTTAATTATTTTTATATGGATAGTTTATTATAAAATGAAATAAGTTGTTATTCAAGCTATTAATTTGCTTGAATAAATTTATTTTAGTAATATTTAGTGATAAAAGAATTATTTAGTGTAATTTTCGAAATTTAAGAAGCAAGACTATAATTAGTTGAATTTTAAAATATGAAAGGATTTAAATTATGCTATATGAATCTAAATTAAATTACGAATATAAGTTGTATTAGATTTTGTAATTTATTAGAGATATAATCCTATTAATTAAATTATACTAAAGTATGGAATTAGTAAAATTTGAGGTGCAATTATAATATTTTGAAATTAGTGCTTAAGTATCTTGAAATTTTGAATAAATACACATGAAATATACATAAAACATTCTAGAAATATAATACACATAATATATCTTCTTCCACCCTCATTTCTCTCCCAATTTTCGGCACTCACACACCAACACACACTAAAAATTTTAATTTCAACTTTAATCCATAATCAAGGGTGAAATTAAAGGATAATCACTCCTAGCAAGGTAATTACTTCATTTAACCAAAGTTTTCATTGTTTAAATTGATGAATATTATGTTTGGACACCTTAGAGTTTTCGAAAATTATGAAGCATGGATTATGATTTATTTGTTAAATTTTGTTATATTTATTGATTTAATTATGTTTATGAAGCTTGATTAACATATACTATGGTTTTAATTTGTTTAAATTCATGAAGATTAAAAATTCAAGAATTATACCTAAACCCTAATTTTTATATATGGAGCATATGTTATGATTTGGTTGAATTGAGTTTAAATATATGTTTATGAATGGATATAAACATCACATGATCAAAGAAAATAAAAAATTAAATCATGTTTGCTTAATTCTTAAAATTTTCGAAAACTTCAAGTAACATGAACTTGATGATTTTGATTTTATTTGATCTATTTGACATGATAATTATGCTTAGGGATATAAATAATGCATAATATGAATTTATAGGAATTTAATTCAACTATATACTAAATGCCCAAATTTTTGAAAATGAAGGGTATGTATTAAACTTTGATTTCTTGATTTTATTTGATGTATTTGATATGATATTTGAGATCTAGGATAAAAATAAGGCTTAAGTAGAATTTATGAGAATTTTTGAACATAGGTATCAAAAGTTAGAAAAATTAAAGTTTAGACCAAAGTTGTACTTATATGTGCTATACTTGATCTATGATTGAATGGATCATAAATTCATGATCATTGATGTTAATTGAGTATAATTATAAGATATTTAATGTGTAATGAGTTGTAGATATTAAAAATGTTGAAATGTATATATATAGTTAGAAAAAGGGTCTTAGGCGATTATCGTTGAAAGGAATAATATTAATCTTGTTTAAGGTTCTTAAATGTATGTTTGAGCATGTAATGATAATATTGGGGAGTTTGGGATAGTATAGGAGTAGTTTGGTGTATTTGGGCTATACATATTACAGATGTTACTCTGCCGAAATTTCGGTAGAATTTGATATTTATAAGATGTTTTAGATTTTAATTAATCACTAATGATATATATATTTAAATTAGTAAGGAAGATTACTAAATTCAATAATAATTTTATGTTATAAGGATCAAGCAAGGGAAATCGGGAAGTAAAGAGCGAAGAAACGAACCTATTGGATTAAACGTCTTCAGGTGGGTAATGCGTTACAAAATTTATTTTGAAGCAAAACTTATGATATTTCATGAGCTTGTTTTATTATGAAAGCATTTTAATCACCACATGATGATTATGTTAAAATGAATGTTTTACCACATTGTGGGTATGACGGGGATGTACCTATCCACGGTAGGAAAATATTATGTACTGTGCACATGTAGATGGCTGTGAGCTTGCACATGTAGGCCGGCCATGGTACTGGGGAGGAGGCCTACTTCCCTTTACTGTATGACGTAGATAGGGTATGACCGTAGTTGTGATCCTTCGGGACTAACTCGGGTATGTTATGACGGTATGTTTCAAAAACAAAGTGTGGTGATATGTTATTATGAGAAAAGTTTCTTATGATCCATCAATTAAATTGATTTTATAACTGTAATTTGAAAGAAATGTTATTGAATAAAATCGATAAGCTTTGAATATTATACTGGCATTATCCACTGAGTACTTTCTGGTGCTCACGCCCATAAATATTTATTTGATGCAGGTTGAGTAAGAAGAAGATGTGGCATGGAATTGAGCTGAATTGTCGTTTTTATTTTCTTACTTTAACAATTGTGTCTGAATATCATGTCTTCACACATGATATTCGTTACTCTTCTGCTGCCAAAACTTTGAAGTTGTGAAACCATACTTTTGATAAACCTTGTAAATATTTTAAAATTTTCTAAGTATGTATTATCAAGGTTGTGTTCTCGTTTGGGTTTATTGCTGTTGTTGGAATTTTTCTGAGTGCAGGTTGGCTTACTCCATTTTCAAACATTATGCTGTCTATTTGTATCAAAAAACTTAATTCTCTAAATCACTTATTGTTGGAAGATTATCGTTAATTAAATCAGTCACGGCTTGATTATTTAGTTAAATAGGTAATTAAATAGTCGGGTCGTGACAAAGTGGTATCAGAGCAGTTGTTCGCTCTGGTCCTGTAAATTTCTTCCTTTGAGCCAACCTTTTTTTGTAAACCTTGAATTATTGATAAAAGCTCAGTGTTCCAGCCCATCTCTTCATCTCAAACAGGTAAAGTAAGTTTGGGATGTTGTGCATACTTGAATGAAATGTGATTATGTTGAATCTTATGATGTAGTACGTATGAACATAGATGATATATGATTGTGTTGCTTCTAATTAGTATAGAGGTGATATCTGATTATAGGATGCCAAGGATAAAAGTCACCGCTCGAAAGAATGTCGGGTATAGATTGCCAGGCTTAGGAGATATCAACAAATTTTATGCGCTACAAATGAGACCAGAACAGGGCATGTAGTTCTTCCTTCATCATATAAGGTCATGTGGCGATCGGTCATGAAGTGTGGAGTGACGGAGCTTGATGGGTTACTTCAACTGGTGCAAGCTTTGCCTCCTGACTGGAGGGGATGGGCATCCGAGATAGCTTTCGATTATGTGCATCCCGATATGGAGTTTAGAATTACTGGTAACCTTAAGAAGTTCATAAGAATCATTAAAGATCAATACAGGACGGGAAAAATCCTCCACTCTTTCCTTACCGTCCCTTTGATTATTTCATCCCTACTATTCATCAAATTTTGTCAGATATATTAGATCCACAAAGCCGAAAAATTAAACCTGAATCTCACGAGCTTGTTAAAGCTAGTCCTAAATATGAGTATTGTAATGATGATGATACTCTGTTTCCTCTTGGACCCCAGTGGACCTTGGATGATCTAGATTTATTTGACCAACCATTTGCACTGAAAACTCTTTCACCACCCTTATCTCCTCTTCCCGAAATTCCATTGATAATGTCTTCCACTGAGGTAGAATATGAGTTTAACCAGCAACCGTCCGTTGGCACTTCTAACTTACAACCTTTGTCTATTAATGAAATGCCTTCGTTGTCGGATCCATCCCTTCTCTTGTCGGGAGAGTCTGCTAATCCAACTGCTGATCACACTCACGTTCCTAAAGAAGAAGAAGAAGAAGAAGAAGAAGATCTGAAGAGAATTTAGATGGTTAAAGAAAAGTAGTTTTCATTAATTAGGATAGTAGGCGGAGCTACCAGCCTGTAACTATGAAACTAACCTGTGTGTAAAAGTCCTCAATGAGGTAATTTTCTTTTAAATTATAAACGGTTTTGTTATCTTTGATATGATTAAATGGTTATGTCTTTACCTTCTGTTGATGACTGTATCTTGTTGTAAGCTAAGATAAGATTCAAACATAAGATGTCAATCTTTATGTCTCAAAGGTCGAGTTAGTATTCACAAAGAACTCCATTAATTCCTAAGTATTTACTTTCACGATGGTATGAGATATCTCGAATCATAAGTCAAGATCTCCTTTCATTCGTCGTGTTAATACGACAAGTCATCAAGCATAACCTACTAGGACGTAACTATAATTGTTAATTCTAGTTAGTGGCTTGAGAATATCCTAATACACCAATCATAACTTGAGTACCAACACTCTATAACGTAATAACGTTTAGAAGAACACTAAGGCTAGAGTCGAGGATAGACTCAGAGTATATGACTCATAAGTTGAGGTTCATCTATGAATGATGAATTAATATAGTTTGGGATTCGAGAATGTAAGATAATAGAAATTATCTTAAAACCATCACATGAAATCATAAAGAAACCCTAATTGGAAACTTCAAGTCGTGATTTATAAACGACCTTCGATCAATAGAAAGAATCTAAGAACGGTTATTTTCTTATGAAGGGCTTGATCGTACGTAGTTGCCGATGGAGGACACTCACACACTGCCCCGTTTAGAACTATTAGCTTCGGACTAGCAGGTGGGCTCTCTTAAAACAAAAATGATATGCATATCTATCTCAAAGCATGATTTACAAAAGCTTTATGAAATATTATTACATAAAGCTGTTATCGACCGCCAAATATTTATGTTTTGTTGTGATCTATCCGAGATTGGTATATCTAATGTGGTATGTGAATGTGTTGGTCCACCAACGTTAAAAAAGGGTAACGATCGGATCCGACTTAGTTAAGGACTAACTCGGATTGTGTACACATGTGACTGTGTGTTAAGGTTAGCTACCTCGACCGGTCACGGTGACTATATGTAGGTGGCCACCTACATAGTGTGCGAATGAATGAATGATCAGATATGGAACAACGTGGATGAAATAGTCCGGGAGGACACTTTTGGAAAATGATAAAATATTTGATAGGCATGAGTCATTTAACTAAAATCCTCATGCGCTATTGTGGGCAGTTCAATAACTTTACAAAATTTTTTTTTCGGCAATGAGTCCACTGAGTACTTTTGTACTTAGCTGTAATAACCCAAAAAATTTAAAACTTTTATTAGCGATGCTTAAACCAATTACTTAGAGTGCTAAGACCTTAATTATGTTTAAGGTGACCAACGAAACGAATTAGAATCGATTCGGAGATCGAAAACTAGAGAAATAAAAAACTAGTGACTAGTCCTACCGGATTAGGGTTTTTCGAATAGCCTGAACATAGAATGAAAGATCTAGAATGAATCTCAACAAAAGGATTTCATTTCTAGAATCACCTCACGAAATCATGTGAGAAGCCAAAGAATTGGAATTTTCGGGTATGCTTGCCCAATTAGTCTCAAAAGTACTATTCATGAGCCGGATCAACTTTCAATCCGTGCTAATCATAAAATTTATGATAACAATCAAAATCATGTAGAAATATATTATTATGAATTTAGAATTCATAAGAATCAATTTTTGAACGAAATTCCTGAAGAACTTAACCAAACGCCGGGAATATATACCAAAAAACCCTAAACTGATCCGAACAAACCGAAACTCTAACCAAGGGTATAAATCAAAATGATTTATAAGACTCAAATTAATTATGAAAGCTCAAGAATTCAATAGGATTTCGAATGAGCATAATTTAATCGCAGGACGCTGTTTTTCCGCGATAACTCGGAATTGACTTACCGGATGCCATCCGAACTTCATGAAATTATTATAAACTATGAAATAATTCCTTTTAAGGCTGTTTAAAAAAATAAAACCTTAAGGTTCCGAGAAATCAATCGAAACGCGATAAAACTTAAAGAGTCGGTATTAACATGCCAAATCGGGTAAATTGACTAGTCTTCTCCCAACTACCACCAAGAGTCCTCCCCCCCCCCTCCCAAATGAGCTTACAACAACTCTTTTGCTACCAATACAACAACATTTTGTCCATTAGCTCCCTCTAACTTTGGAACCCCCTTTTCTCTCTTATTTCAAATTCTCTCTTTTGTTCTTTCAAGTTCTTAAGCTTCAATCCTCCATTTCAACCCATTCCAACTCCCAAAATAAGTTTCTCAGACCATACAAAGATAGTATTTATCATCCTCTTTCATCCTAATGGAGTGAAATTGTTTTTAGAATTTTTTTTTCATTTGAAACCCTAGTTTCGACTCCTTCAAATTTCATGAATTTTGTGCTGCCAAATGCTCTCAAGCCATGAATTAAATATGCTTAGAAATATGTTCTAATATTGTGTTTAAAATTTGGAAATTTTTGGAGCATGTTTGTTATTTTCAAATTTTGTTAAAATTTATTTTATAGAAGATAAAGCATGTTCTTATGAATATTATTTCATATTGTTGGTTGTTGATGTGTTATGAGCATGTAGAATAAATATGAGAATTTTTGGAATTTTGCTTGTATTTATTTTAAAAAGGCCGAAAGTTTGGGGGCTTTTAAGCTATATTATTTTGATTTTATTTGTTGAAAATAGTTGAGATATAGTGTTTAATATATGATATAAATATCATATATTAATCTTGAAATTATTAAAACACATCTCCTATTTTCTTCAAGAAGGCCGAATATATATATACACCATTGTTTGATTTTATTTGTTAAAAAATAGTTGAGGTTTAATGTTTAATATATGATATGAACATCATATATTAATCTTGAAATTATTGAGACACTACTCCTATTTTTTTCATATGGACCGAAAACTATATATGTATATTTAAGATTTATTTTATTTTTACTTGATGAAAATAATATGATAAGTGATGCTTAGAAATAATATGAACCTAATATGCATTGTTGAAATTTATTGAACACATATACAATATATGTGTGAGGAAAAAAAGAATTCCAAGCATTTAGTTCATATTATAAATATTTAGTTGAGGTTTAAAGTTAATATTACATGTTTATTGCATATTATAAACATATGGTGAAGTGAATGGTTAAATATATATGTATATATATTATAATTACCGAAAACATATATGTAGTGATAAGCATATGTTTTAATTTTAATGCAGGATGGGAGATGGTATTTCATGTTTAGTATATGATATAAGCATGATATGATTTTTGTGGAATTTATTGAACACCAATGTTCAATAAATCATATTACCGAAAATAAAAGCTTATATTAACTCATGATTAAATTTTTATTTGATGGTATTGAGTTGGTAATTAAATTCTATGGCATGATAGGAGCATAACATGATTTTATTTGAATTTGTTAGATACTTATGCTAATTATTGCTAATTATCGAAAATGTAGCAAAATGGTTAAGTATGAGTTTTATTTTAATGGTAAATGATGCTATGATAGTTAATCTATAAGCTTGGAATGAATGGTATGTGATTATGATGAATGAATGGAACACTCATGCACACATACACAATAGTTGTGTATTATGTTAGAAATTAGGGTTTTCTAATGCTTTAGTATAGTTTATGTTGTGTATGGTGTTGTATGGTTATATTTATGTTATACCGACAAACAAAACCTCAAACGTAAACAACATAGTACTTTATGTACGAGAATCCAAAAGAAATCGACCAATTTCGATAACTTAAGAAGGAATTAATGGGAATCGAAGTTAGACATGAATTAGGGTTTTCTATTAATAATAGGATACTCAAACGTGAGTTCCTAAGTTAAAGGAACCAAAAGCCGACTTACAACGTTAATGCTCTACAACTACAACCAATACGATACTAGATTGAGCGTTAAGATAACTCGATACGAATAGCAATTTTATAACGTACACAATTTCCGACGAGTTAAGAGAAACAAACAATGTCGAAAAGTGTAAGTTAAGATTCAAACATAAGATGTCAATCTTTATGTCTCAAGGGTCGAGTTAGTATTCACAAAGAACTCCATTAATCCCTAAGTATTTACTTATGCGATGGTATGAGATATCTCGAACCATAAGTCAAGATTTCCTTTCATTCATCGTGTTAATACGACAAGTCATCAAGCATAACCTACTTAGGACGTAACTATAATTGTTAAGTCTAGTTAGTAGCTCGAGAATATCCTAATATGCCAACCATAACTTGAATACTAACAATCTATAACGTAATAGCGTTTAGAAGAACACTAAGGCTAAGAGTCGAGGATAGACTCAGAGTATATGACTCATAAGTTGAGGTTCATCTATGAATGATGAAGTAATATAGTTTGGAAATTGAGAATGCAAGATAATAGGAATTATATTAAGACCATCACAAGAAATCATAAAGAAACCCTAATTGAGAACTTTAAGTCGTAAATTATAAGCGACCCACGATCAATAGAAAGAATCTAAGAAATGTTATTTTCTTATGAAGGGTTTGATCGTACGTAGTTTCCAAGGAAGGACACTCACACCCTGCCCCGCTTAGAACTATTAACTTCGGACTAGCAGGTGGGCTTTCTTGAAACAAAAATGATATGCATATCTATCTCAAAGCATGATTTACAAAAGCTTTATGAAATATTATTACATAAACTGTTATTGACTGCCAAATGTTTATGTTTTGTTGTGATCCTATCTGAGGTTGGTATATCCAACGTGGTATGAGAATGTGTTGGTCCAACAACGTTAAAAAAGGGTAACGATCAGATCCGACTTAGTTAAGGACTAACTCGGATTGTGTACACGTGTGACTGTGTGTTAAGGTTAGCTACCTCGACCAGTCACGACGACTATGTGTAGGTGGCCACCTCCATAGTGCGCGAATAAATGAATGAATGAATGATCAGATATGGAACAACGTGGATGAAATAGTCCGGCCGGACACTTTTGGAAAATGATAAAATGTTTGATAGGCATGAGTCTTTTTAACTAAAATCCTCATGCGCTATTGTGGTCAGTTCATTAACTTTACAAAAGAAAATGTTTTCGGCAATGAGTCCATTAGTACTTTGTACTTAGCCCTGCATCTCGTTTTTGATGTGCAGGTTGAGCAGGGATTGACGATGAGTGCGACATGGTGCAGAGTGGCAGGTGTTTTGTTGCTATAATAGAAATGTTTCTAGAAACTTGGGTATGTATCGTCATATGCATGTCCACACGTTTATTGCTGCTAAACTCTGATATTTTTTTGGTGTCTTTGATTATAACTGGTTTCCATTATCTTATTGAACTTGAGGTTGTACCTCGTTCCTAGAATTATGCCCTGATTGGGTTATATTTTGATGTTGAACCTTTTGACAAGTCCTTCTGTGACTTGGGTCTGTTTTGAAACGCTTATTCCTTTCAGTCCATGCATTTATTCGTAGTTTAATGGCTAATTATATTAATTAGTTATGTATATATCCGCTGCATTATTATACCCGTGATGATCCTTATGATCCGTACTTCTTTGAGAAGTCGGGTCGTCACAAAGTGGTATCAGAGCACTTGTTCGCTCTGAACCTTAGAAACTCTTTCCTTGAATCCTATGTTGAAAGTTGAGTAGAAATTTTTGGTGTTTAACTACCACTGCACTGCACTTCATCGTCGTCCTGCTCAACGAGGAAAAAGGTAACTATCTCAACTAAAAGTTATTTTGAAATGATGGAAGTATATGAAATGTGAAATGGACTTACAATATTGCGTTGTTGGGAAGTTGAAATATATTTTGGAAAAATGAATGTTTTGAAATTGAAAAGTTGTTTCAAATGGTTGGTCATTAGTTTGGAAGAAAGTTACAAACTTTAGGGGCTTGGTAAAGGAGTAAAATGAGGATACTTGATTATCGCATAATGTGTCTTGATTTGTGTTTACAGTTATATGCAAAGCATGCTAGAAGCAGAATGTAAATTAGTATGTTTCGCCATGAGAACATAGACTCTTAAGACGCATGATCCTTTTTGCGCCGAACATAGTATGAGAACATAAGGTATCCTCAATCGAACGAAATACTAAGGAAGAACGAGAACATAAAAATCTTAATAATCACAATCCGAACGAATTCGAGGATGAGAACGCGACGAGTCTACGATGACGAAGCAATTGCTTAACTGGAGGTTCGCACTGCTACGAGTCCCAACCTCTCTATGCGAAGGAATTCCGAACACCATGCGTGTTGCCTCTATCGTAACAATAATGAAAGAATCAAAGTATAACGTTAAAGAAGTATAAAAGTAATAATGAATTGTAAGTACATGATGGGAACGGATATGATCTGATGCTATGATGCGAATAGAAATAAGGAATCCAGAACCCAATAAGATAGGGTGACCACTTAGCCATTATCCGAAGGCTAGACATCGATCGTTGCTCTACTCTAAGAAACCATGCAGTCTCTTCCCAGAGACCAAACCATGAAAGTAGTTTCATAAGAACTTAGAAATATAAGATGGTTCGGGCGGTCTTTACGACTTGGCGCCCTTTATCTTCTAGAGCCACACCCGAGGAGGTGCTACGCTCCTACCGTTCCTATCAGATGTGTGAGGAGATAATATCGGCGAGTTCTTAGCTCGTTTCGTACATCATTGGGCTACTGCACATGCCCGTGGTACTTCATATTATAATGGTGTGCTACGATTGATCGCGAGACTGTCATCCGACTGACAGGGATATGCCCGTGAGATATCGGCATATTACATCTATCGACATCGATAGAGCTTCGATCTTGAGGCAGACTTGCCTCGTTTTGCCAGTCACCTGAGCTACGTATTCATGATATACGAAGCTGCACCATGTGGACTGTATCTCCCCGAGTAGGAATACACCTGGCGTGATGAGATTCCCGAGTGGTTTCACCCGGAGGTACCTCGTTTGGCATCTGATGGACCCGTATTGTTGCCTGGCTGTGGTAGGAACATGTTCGAGGCTGGATCTTTCCGTCCTCGATAGCTCACTTTTTCGGTCCTACCGCTAGTAAGATTCGAGTCCTGTCATTAACAGTTCAAACCATCGCCACCGATCATTCTATGTTAGCATCCATCTCTACCTATCGGCGCTCCCCTAGCTTAGCCGCTGTCACCCCTGCATGGACCCCTACCATGATACTATGGAGGTTAATGATCCATGTGGCCTAGCTGCATGCATTTTGAGAGGAGCTTGTGCCCGTCTTGCTGCTACTCCGTTTCCAGCTGCTTCAAGGAGATCACGATTAAGATATACCGAGACCTGGCTGCTATGGGAGAAGATATGATCATTAGAGTCCGAGAGCCCGTGGATCCCAAATTCGATGTTGAGGTCATAGAGGAGGAGGATCCAGAGGAAGACCCAGAGGAGGATCCTGAGAAGGACCTGTCTACTGACGATGAGATAGAAGGAATACACAGTACACATACTCCCGGTTCTGACTCCGACACGATGAGCCATGTCTACACCCCAGGAGATTATGGATCTAGTTATTAGGACAAGATAGTGTTTGTCTATATACCCTTGTATATCTTTTGATGCATGCGAAAACGATGAGTCGTTCCGACATGAATCCTTATTCTGATGACCACGGTAGCATTTAAATTTTTGTATGCACCGCGACTAGGTACAATCGAGTGATCTTGATGTTAATTTTGGAGCATCATACTCCGTGCACGACCTTTGTGGATCTTAAAGCGATGATGAAAGTCTTCGTAGAGACATTTCATTAGATATGATGATAGCTCCCCGAGAGCTTTGGTTTTTAAGGTTGTATTATGTGGTGTTCGATGACGTACTAGATTTATGCTTATGATCATATATACATACCGTGCTAAAATATTTATGATCCTGACGGATGGTATAAGAAGATATTTGATTACGTATATTTAAGAAAGATAGAATGCCGTCGAGAAACAGTGAGGTAACACCCGAAAGAGAGGACACTCTACCACCACCACCGTCGGCAAGAAGGATTGATGAGCTATTCCTCAGACAGAATCCGCTAACCTTCAACGGGATTGAGAATCCCGTGGATGCGGAACTATGGATTCGCGCACTAGAGCGAATCTTAATTTCCTTCACTACACTTCTCAAGAATGCTTGTCATGCGTTGCTAAAATGACCGGTGCCATTGGCTTCTGGTGGGAGACGAAGAGAACGACATTGTCTGAAGAGGAACAGGAAGATTACACCTGTAAGGAGTTCAAGGAGTAAGTGTATGAGAAATACATTCCTAAGAGCTACCAGAAAAAGAAGGAACATGAATTCTATAATCTACGCCAGGGAAACACAACGGTCACAGACTACGATCGTGCATTCTGCGAGATGTCGCGGTATGCGCCTCAGCTGGTCGACACCGATGAGAAGAGGACAAAGAATTTCGGATGGGACTTCGCCATGAAATCAGGGTTTCACTAGCTGGCCATGAAAATCTGACTTACTGTGAGGCCCTCAGTAGGGCATTGGACATCGAGGCTGCCTTGCCCGAGGATAGGAACGTTGCTGTGCATCCGCCAAATCACCAGAGGGATCGTCGGAAGAGGAAGTGGGAAGGACCCCACCAAGGTCAATGATCCAACACTGGCCAGGCCGATAGGAGGCCATGGCAAGGGAATAACGTGCCATCTGGACACGGGCAAGGAAATGGACGCCCCGTGGTACCTGTTTAGTATGATTTTGTTCTTAATCTTGGTATTCTTTTGTATGTCATTTTCAATAGTTTGTTCTATTTATGTTGTTGGTTTGATTCGTATTGATCGAATTGGACTTATTTGGTTTTTTTCGATGTTTTGCAGAAAAATGACATTAACTAGGATGCAATGATCTACCAATAATTATCATATATTTAAGAGCATCTCGATAAGAGTCCGTGGGTGCAAACGGATCTCAATTCGAGTTCGGACGAGAGAGAACGGAACGAAACACCGAAGTCGCGCATGCGCATGCGCGAGCGAGGCCAGCGCCCACTCCACACAACGCGGCCACGGCCGCGCCTCCTGCATCTTCACAACGCGGCCACGGCCGCTCCTCACGCATCCAGCGCTCCAGTGCCCTTTCTTCACACCGCGGCCACGGCTGAGCCTCATGCAACCGGCGCTGTCTTTCCCAGCGCTTCACACCACGCACTCCCGCGCCCGCTGCAGTTTCCGCCAATGCTGGCATGGCCCAGCGTCCCGTTCTGCGTGCATTCAGCCGTCCGCCGCACACTCATCATCTCCAACCGGCGCTTCTTCCACCATCCGGCGCTGCATCCAACACATCTCACCTCGCGTCCGGCGTTTGGTCTCCGTCCGGCGCTGGGCTCAACTCTCTGTTCTTTCCAGGGAGCGCTCGCGTCCGACGCCTCGCTCCGTCCGGCGCTGCGATATTTGCTCTGACCTTTCCAGAGAGTGCTCGCGTCCGGCGCTTCGCCCCGTCCGGCGCTGGACTATATTTTTGAGGCCCAATTTTGGCGTTTTCATGGGCTTTTCTGAGGGTTATATAAAAAGGAATTAGCCGCCCCCATTCGGAGAGTCTCAGACTCACGCACGCAGCTCTCTTTTCTTTCTCCTTTCTTTTCCTTTCCCTTTCCATTTAATTATTTTGTATTTGGATTAACAATTGAGATTATACGATTCCGGATTTTGGAAGACGAATTTGTCTATGAATGGTTATAAGTTTTTCTCATTCATTTATATCTATGTAATTGCGATGGGGATTATTTCTTCTATGAGATGAATTATTGTTTTATAGAATAATACATGTTAGGTTGTTCTTATCTCGAATCGTGATTGTTGGGTTGATGATTTGCGATTTCCTCATCCTTATAAATTGTTTATTTTATGATCTTCATGCATGGTGTTTGAAAGAATAGTGTAGGTTGATTGTATGCTTATGTTTGATTATGAAGATATGCGAGAGCAGACTTATATTAAATATAAGTTTGACAATGAAAGTGATCGAGAGATTGGTTTGTTGTTGAATAAATAATATATGTGGGTATGGTACTTTGTGTGCTTTGTAGTAAAATATTCTTCGTAGTTGATGGTGGGTTGATTGAGAGATCCCCTGTCATTAAGTTCGAGTTTAACGTTGACGTAATCGAGAGATTAGTTAGTGTTGACCGTTTGGTGAGAGGCGTGGGTGTTTTATGCATTGTGTGCCGGTCTTTGATTCATTAAAAGCAAAGATAGATTTGAACCCTAGAACACCATCTCCAATTCCGTGTATCTTCCAATTCCTCTTGTTGTCCAAGTGCATCCCGTTTTACCTGCTTTATTTTATTTCCTGCTTTCGTCCGTTCCGTGATATATCCCTTATTTTAGGACGTTAGTATTTCTTTTATGTTTTTGTGTTTGACATAGAACTGTAGCCCTGTTAAGCCTTCCTCGAGAGATTCGACTTGGGTTGACCTTACCGCTCTATAAGGACCTCGTACTATTGCGAGCGACTGAAAAGAACAATTTGGTCAGAACAAATTTTGGCGCCGTTGCCGGGGAAGGCTTTAGGCTTTTGGTTTTGTGTCATTTTATTTTTTCGTGTTTCATTTTTGTTTTCCTGTTTCTTCCCCCGTGCTTCTTCTTTTTATTTCTTTCTTTGTTACTATTTTCTCCAATAGGTGCGTGTGATCTTGTTTTTCTAGTTGGTTTTGTTAATGCTGGGTTATCTGCGATATGAATATGGTCAGACTGGCCTGGAGGAGGAAAGCACGTCGTATTGGGCAAATTCTACTTACAAAGAAGGAGCCCAATTCGACTATTTTGAGGATACCCGTCATTTGTGAGCATCAAGCCTATGATCCCTCTTGGAGGCATCCTCGAGTTCTTCATATAGTCGGGACCTCTTCTTCAACAACGATCGGTGAAGCCGACATTGGAGGATTCATTGCGAGGCATTCATTCAGCGAGTCACCGGTGAAGCCGACATTAGAGGAGTCATTCTGAGGCTTTCATTCGGTGAGTCGGCGGTGAAGCCGACATTGGAGGAGTCATTCTGAGCTTTCATTCGAGCAAGTCACCGGTGAAGCCGACATTAGAAGACTGCGATGTCTTTCATACAGACGAGTCAACAAAGGTTGAAATTTTGGAAGCATCTATCGAGCGTGTAATGATCCAAATCGGTCGATTAGCCGGGGCGGTGGAAGAATGGTTCACAACCAAAGTGTGGAGGAGATGCCGAGTCAATCAAAGAGACTTCTTCTTTCATATTCTTTGAAGAAGATGAAGTCGAGGAAGAATCGGTGAAGATGAAATTAAAGAGTCAAGGTTTCATCGGGCGAGACTAAATATGAACGAACGGATATCTTCCCGAACCAGTTGAATGATGAGGAGAGGACAAACGTTGAGGTAGCATCTATAATTTTTCAACATCACAATTCTCCAAAGTATTGTGCTTTTGGAGTTGAAGTTATCTATTTTGCTTTGAAGAATATGATGTATGATTTGAGCTTAATTTATTCATCATTTGCTACCTTGACTGTCCTCTGTGCTTATATTGTTACTACCGATGCTCTGGTTGAGATGGTATTCCTACAGGTGAAGGACTATGGATAGTCCGTTTTTTATTGGTGGAGCTCGTGCCATTGAAACGAGCGCTACGTGGGAGGCAACCCACGGTTTACTTGTTTTTCTGTTTTGTTTTTGTTCTTTTTCTTTTCAGGTTTTTAATAAGTGAGATAAGAATTGTGGCGAGCTGCATAGCATGAAAACTCAAGCCACTGGACGTCGTCACTGCTGTACCTCATTGACATGTTCTCTCAATTTCAAGGAAGTTCACTCTACATTTTACCTTTTTTAGTTTTTGCGCACTCAGTGAAGTGTGTTGTCTAAAGTGTGGAGGCGTGCTTGCCGTCTTTGTGTGTTTGCATGTGACTTGTGTTTGTTTGGGTGTGTCGTCCTCCATTTTGATACTTTTTGTTTGGATTTGAGGATGCTTTATCGTCTAGTATACGAGTAGAGTTGAGTGAGCATGATTTGATTGGGTATGCATGTCCGAACTGATTTCTAGTAATTCTTATCGATACGTGACTTGGCTTGATAGTTGTTGATGATTGATCTAGCTGTGGGGCACGTCGAAATAAATTATGATGAAGTGATATGTGTGGTTGATTGTCGTTGCTATTTATATAGTTGCCTTGCGTGTCTTATCTCTAAAAAAAAATTATGAAAATATGAAAAAGATTGTTATAAAAAAAAAGTTGGAATAATTTGTTGATGGTTGAATAAGTGAGCTTAAGGTTGGAATAAGGGGCTCTACTCCTCTTGCTCCATGTTGCTTCTCGAATGGAAGCTCAAAAGTGATGAGTATGGAAAACCACATTAGGATACTCGGGTTTTCAACTCGAAGGTTTGACTTAATGAATATTGTCCTATAATCCTCCTTGAGTCGTCACATCTGGTATTGGAAGTTGTGTGTTATGATGAAAATGAGATGTGTTATGCAAGGATCTATATGAATTGGCTTTTCGATTATTAAATACATGTAGATCAAAAATTGTGATTTGCTTAGACTAAGCCGTATGCTATATCAATTGTTAATTCATTACCATGTTGAGAAGTGTATTGATTTAGAATTTCTAGGATGATGTGAAGTCATGTTTTATCTATTTGAATTTATGTTTTCTTGATTTCTTTTCTCATGTCGTGATGATGATGTTTGCTAGAGGACAAGCAAAGGTTTAAGTGTGGAGGAGTTGTTTAGTATGATTTTGTTCTTAATCTTGGTATTCTTTTGTATGTCATTTTCAATAGTTTGTTCTATTTATGTCGTTGGTTTGATTCGTATTGATCGAATTGGACTTATTTGGTTTGTTTCGATGTTTTGCAGAAAAATGACATTAAATAGGATGAAATTTATCTACCAAGAATTATCCTATATTGAAGATCATCTCGATAGGAGTCCGTGGGCGCAAATGGATCTCAATTCGGAGTTCGGACGAGAGAGAACGGAACGAAACACCGAAGTCGCGCATGCGCGTGCGCGTGCGCGAGCGCGAGCGAGGCCAACGTCCACTCCACACAACGTGGCCACGGCCGCGCCGCGGCCATGGCCGCGATCTTCACAATGCGGCCATGACCGCGCCTCCTGCATCTTCACAATGCGGCCACGGCCGCGCCTCACGCATCCAGTGCTCCAGCATCCTTTCTTCACACCGCGCCACGGCGCGCTCATCTGCAACGGTCTGTTGTCCTTCCGCGCCCTCCCGCGCCGCTGCGGCCGCCAGCGCTGTCATGGCCCAGCGTCCCATTCTACATGCGTTCAGCCGCCCACGCCGCGCGCTCATCACCTCCAACCGGCGCTTCGTCCATCCGGCGCTGCATCCAACACATCTCACCTCGCGTCCGGCGTTTGGTCTCCGTCCGGCGCTGGGCTCAACACTCTGTTCTTTCCAGGGAGCACTCGCGTCCGATGCCTCGCTCCGTCCGGCGCTGCGATGTTTGCTCTGACCTTTCCAGAGAGTGCTCGCGTCCGGCGTTTCGCCCCGTCCGGCGCTGGACTCTATTTTTGAGGCCCAATTTCGGCGTTTTCATGGGAGTTTCTGAGGGTTATATAAAAAGGAATTAGCCTCCCCATTCGGAGAGTCTCAGACTCACGCACGCAGCTCTCTTTTCTTTCTCCTTTCTTTTCCTTTCCCTTTCCATTTAATTATTTTGTACTTGGATTAACAATTGGGATTATACGATTCTGGATTTTGGAAGACGAATTTGTCTATGAATGGTTGTAAGTTTTTCTCATTCATTTATATCTATGTAATTGCGATGGGGATGATTTCTGCTTTGAGATGAATTATTGTTTTATAGAATAATACATGTTAGGTTGTTCTTATCTCGAATCGTGATTGTTGGGTTGATGATTTGCGATTTCCTCATCCTTATAAATTGTTTTTTTATGATCTTCATGCATAGTGTTCGAAAGAATAGTGTAGGTTGATTGTATGCTTATGTTTGATTATGAAGATATGCGAGAGCAGACTTATATTAAATATAAGTTTGACAATGAAAGTGATCGAGAGATTGGTTTGTTGTTGAATAAATAATATATGTGGGTATGGTACTTTGTGTGCTTTGTAGTAAAATATGCTTCGTAGTTGATGGTGGGTTGATTGAGAGATCCCCTGTCATTAAGTTCGAGTTTAACGTTGACGTAATCGAGAGATTAGTTAGTGTTGACCATTTGGTGAGAGGCGTGGGTGTTTTATGCATTGTGTGTCGGTCTTTGATTCATTAAAAGCAAAGATAGATTTGAACCCTAGAACACCGTCTCCAATTCCGTGTATCTGTCAATTCCTCTTGTTGTCCAAGTGCATCCCGTTTTACCTGCTTTATTTTATTTCCTGCTTTCGTCCGTTCTGTGACAGATCCCTTATTTTAGGACGTTAGTATTTCTTTTCTGTTTTTGTGTTTGACATAGAACTGTAGCCCTGTTAAGCCTTCCTCGATAGATTCGACTTGGGTCGACCTTACCGCTCTATAAGGACCTCGTACTATTGCGAGCGACTGAAAAGAACAATTTGGTCGGAACAGTACCCGCAACTGGCGGGGGAAACCATAAGTTCGTGAGACTCCCCGTGTGCCCAAGGTGCCATAGGAGTCACAAAGGGGCATGCGCATTCACGAATGATGGATGCTTCAAGTGTGGCCAGAAGGGTCACTACTCCAGGGACTGCCCTGGGATGCACCAAGGGGGAAATGGTCGTCCCAATGTGCCCAACAGATTCCAGCCGATCCGAGCTATCCAAGCTCAACCGTTTCAGCAACAGCCCCCGGTTCAGTACTTTCAGCCGATTCAACGACCGTATCAACCACGGCGACAACGACAACAACAATGGCGACAGCCGCAGCAACAATATCGACATCCCCAACAACAACAGCAACAACAACAACATCATCAACAACAGCAACCACCACCATAAGCCAGGGCCTACGCCCTCAACCAAGAAAGGGAATTCCCGCAGGAGCCGCCAAGGAACCAAAGAAACTTGGCATGTATGGGAACACTCCTCCAGTTGCCTGTTATCCTACTATTTGATACTGGCGCCTCGCATTCTTTTATTGCTGAAGCATGCGTAGAGAATTTAGGATTAGATCCTAAACGCGCTGAACAAATCATGAGAATTTCTTCACCAGTAGGAGGCCATAAGAACGGTAACCCACACATGCTCGAACCTAGAACTTGGACTAGGCTCACTTAAGGTAATGATAGATAACCTTCACGTCATACCTATGACAGATGTGGACATAATCCTTGGAATGGATTGGTAAACCGAACATAATGCGACCATCCTGTGTAATGAAAGGAAAATTTCTTTTCAATATCCCGGAGAGAAACCTACAGACTTTCACGGGATCAGCATGGGGAGGAGGGTCCCAATCATATCCGTGATACAAGAAAGGACGTTGCTAAAAAGATCGAGAATCACGCCTACCTTGTCTTTCTCCAGAAGGAAGACTAAAATGAGAGAATGATAGAAGACGTTCCGATCGTGAAGGAGTATCCCGATGTATTTCCAGATGAACTACCGAGATTACCGCCAAACCCACAGATTGAGTTCACGATCGACCTTGAACTAGGTTCTGCCCCCGTGTCGAAAGCCCCATACCGGATGGCACCAAAAGAACTTGAGGAATTGAAGATCCAGCTGCAAGAACTCTTGGAGTTAGGTTTCATTAGACCTAGTGTGTCTCCATGGGGAGCACCTGTCCTTTTTGTGAAGAAGAAGGATGGCACACTGAGAATGTGCATAGATTATCGAGAGTTAAACAAGATAACTCTCAAGAATAAGTATCCTTTGCCCGAATTGACGATCTGTTTGATCAACTTAAGGGAGCAGGAGTCTTTTCAAAGATAGATCTAAAGTCGAGATACCATCAGCTAAGGATTAGACCATAGGATGTACCTAAAACGGCTTTTCGTACAAGGTATGGTCATTTCGAATTCATCGTTATGCCCTTTGGACTTACAAATGCCCCGGTAGTATTTATGGATATCATGAATAGGGTATTTCACCCATACTTAGACAAATTTTTCTTAGTATTCATAGACGATATCCTAATATACTCCAAGAATAACCAAGAACACGAAAAGCACTTGAGAACTGTGCTGCAAACAATAAGGCGAGAGCAACTCTTTGCCAAGTTTAGCAAGTGTGAATTCTGGTTAGGCGAGGTGACATTCTTAGGTCACATCGTGTCCTTCGAGGGAATCAAAGTAGACCCCTCGAAGATCGATACAGTTCGAGAATGGAAATCACCAAAGAACCCGAATGAAATTCGGAGTTTCTTAGGACTTACCGGCTATTATCGAAGATTTATCGAAGGATTCTCAATGATAGCCCGACCCATAACCCAATTGTTGAGAAAATGAATCAAGTACTCTTGGACCGTCGAGTATGAGGTTAGTTTCCAGAGATTGAAGGAGTTGCTGACGACAACCCCTATACTCGCAGTACCCAAAGCAGATAAGGAGTACACAATCTACACGGACGCTTCGAAGAATGGACTAGGATGTGTCCTGATACAAGAAGGCAAAGTTATTGCTTATGCTTCAAGGAAATTACGCCTACATGAGTTGAACTTCCTACGCACGACCTGGAATTAGCAGCGGTCGTACATGTTGGATTTGTATACTAAAAGCAGTTTGGTTGAGCTTGTATACAATGTTTCCTGTTACCACTATTACAATCTCCTATCTGAATTGAATACTTGATTGCATATATATACGTGTCCCCTTATCTCATATATAAGTTAGATCATACGGATGTAGAAGATCACGAAGTCTATATGATTGGTCGAGCTTAATGAGATATAAAAGTTTCTGGTGAGACAACAAGGATGAGTTGTCGGTTTGGGCTGCAGATATAGATAAGAAGTGACTTGACTTAGTTGCTTGTCATGCTTTGATGCGTCTCGAGCGTATTGAAGGATCACGGTGAGATGTGTTCTTCTTTCGACCGTCGTGAAGAACCAAGATCTCGGTGACTTCGATGATCTAAACCTCGATAAGGTATTAGATGAGTATGAGTTCTTGACCATCACTTTGACTTGTTATGGGTGAGGGTTATATGTTCTAACCAGATTCTCCGCATCTTGGGTGGTGGCGGTCTTGTATGTCACGCTAGTTATCTGACGAGTCACCGTATCCGTTAAGGATGATGGCGTCCCTTAAGGAGCTCAAAGGTTTATTGTACTAAACCCTGCAGTTGAGTTAGCTCAAGTACAATAATAAGGTTGAGTGGTACTACTTAAGGAAATGAAGTTATTAATCGTTTTAAGCGATGAGTTGCTATAAATGATTAATGGACGTTCGATATCTTAAATCTACGGGATTCGTAATGTCTAAGTGCAAGCCCGACTCAACCGGTAATAAAGGGGTAAGTCGGCATTCTTTCTCTAGTGGCATGATCGAATGTTTATAAATTAATTTATGTTCAATTTGAACATAAGATAATTAATTTATTTGAGGCCCATCTTTATTCCTTGCATTTGATCCCTGGGCTGGCCCATCCAGGCCCGTAGCACTGTGGAAATCGGCGCCCCTATAGCTCTCAAAGGAAAGATTTTATTCTCTTTATCCTGCAAGGATATTATTATATTTATGGTATATGCATAGATCCTTTCCATATAAGATTATGGAAATAATCCTGAGAGTATGGAAATAATCCTGAGATTATGGTATTTTTCCATATAGGATTATGGTAATTTCCATATAGGATTATGGTAATTTCCATATGGGATTAAGGTAATGCATTATAAATATAAGGTATGAGATAAAGTCTAGGTTAATGCTCACACAACTAACCTATAATTTTCGGCCATCATCCTATTGATACTCTCGAAAATTGTGAGAGCTCGGGTGATTTTCCGGTGCATTCTCCATAGATCGTCCTCACTCGACGTTGGAGATTGGGCAACCGGGATACAGTCCAGAAGGTCAAAGCACGAGTCACGACCGTTCGATCCGTTCATCCCGTTCGATCCACCTCGACAGATCCAAAGGTAAACACGAGAAAACCCCTACGTGTTGCGATTAATTATATAGACGCATGCTAGGTTTATAATCAATGTATGGTGAATTAAATATCGAGATGGATCCTCGGGCGAGGGTTAACATATGTTTTCCTACATTGGTATCGAGCACGGGATCGGAATCTTGGCTCTGTTGGATTAATTCACGTTTGATTATTACGTGCGTTTATTAATTGTGGATACATGTTCATCGTGGCTCGTTTATTATTTTGTCGGATTTTGTTGTTACACCACGAGAAAATCCGTGGTTAGATTAGATTTTATTACGTAAATCTTATCCGTAAAGAAGAACGAAGACAAAAGAACGAAGAAGCGAAACGACGGAAAACATGTCTCCCAGCGGACCCACAGGCTGCTTTCGCATGGCGAGCTCGCGATCGCGAGACAATCGCGAGGGGCGCGGCGGCGGGCGTGCGTTCGCGCGAGATCCCTGGCGCCATGCGAAGCGGCGAGTGGTCGCGAGATTCGACCAAGCAAAGCGGCGAGTGAGCTAGCGATGGCGGCAGGCGCGCTTCGCGAGACCCGGCGCCATGAGCGGACTTCGCGATCGCGAAGTTTCGCCGCTTGGCGGCGACATCTCGGTAGATGTTCGGCGCCGGGCGAAGCCGCAGCGCGCTTTCGGCGGGTCGCGATCGCTAGGTAGCCCGCGAGGACACGCAGCGGCGGCGGCGGCGGCAAGGCTAAATGGCCGGCCTTGCCTCAGCGCTGACCAAAGACAGATTGGGCCGACCGGCCCGATCCGTTTTCAGCCAATCCAGATTTTCCGGTCCGTGCCCGTGCACGCGAGGCCCATTTGTTGAATCCGGTCCGTGCCCGTGCACGCGAGGCCCGTTTTCGATGTTTAATTCTGTACTTTGTATATCTATGTAATAGATTAGATATAAATGTGCAGGTTTCACGATTGGTCCGCGGTGAACGTTTTATTTTTTTTATCGTTCATATGCATGTCGTGGATGTTTAAATTATGCAGTAGCATGCTATGTATGTTTATATTACGTTGACAAACCTTTAAGTGTTTTACGTAATTGGATGCGCATAGTAAGCATGCTAGGTTTATCACGTTTATCAAGCATATTTTAGAATTACGTGAGCATGTTTTACTTGTTGAGTTCTATAGAAAAGCATGCTAGGATTACGTGATCTGCATGGACAAACCTTTTGAATAAAAGACTAAGCAAGCAACCCGACAAATTAATTTTTCAAATTAAAATGTCAAGGCCTCCACTTTTGATCTCTAAACAAAGTGAGAAGCCTGTGTGATGGCGATCCACCAGCGTGGCTTGCTTTTGTTTATCATAAGTTTGTTAGATGAGATTTCTAAATAAAACTTTTAAATCTATTGAGAAGTGGGAGTTTCATGTGTAAGCGTCCACAGCGTGACTTACGTGTGCGATTTTCATAAGTTCTCTAGAGATAGATATAAAAGAGATAACAAAGAATTTGAATTGGGCGGTATGGTCCGGGTGGTATGCCAATTCTAAGAATTCATTTTACTTTGTTAAAATTGTGGTCGATGCTTAGACATCACCTCAGTACAACTTCTCATGAAGTCCCTTCTTGCGATAGTGATGTGGTCTAGTAAGGTCCAATCATTAATTTCATTTGTCATAAGGATAAGTTGACATGGATTGAAATTGAGCGACTAAAAGGTATATTTTAGTGCAGTCGAGGGTTCATGTGTAAGCGTCCACAGCGTGGCTTGCATGTGGGATTCCTTGGGCGATTGGAGGTTTCAATTAATATTGTTTTATCAAAAGGTTACAATATTATTATTACGAATTATTTACGATCGTATGCTTATGTGTTTACATTATCGTTTCGAGATATGTCTCTTCGTCGATTATCAATATGCTCGCACAAAATCCGTTATCCGGTCCAAATTTTATCGAGTGGAAGCGAAACATGGAATATGTTCTTATCGCTAAAGAACACATGTTTGTTCTCACTACTCCTAAACCCGATGCCCTTCTTCGACGATCGACTAATGAGCAATGCGAGTCAGCGGACTTTGGAATAAGTCGAACAATATGGCTAAATGCTATATGATGACTACTATGTCCAAAGGCTTGCGGTACCGACATCGATCGATGGTAGATCGACGATATTTGGTCGAGTCTCGAGAGTAAGTTTGGGCGATCGGATCGGATAATCCTTCCACACAATGAGAGAAATCTTGGCGTGTAAGATGGAAGAAGGAAGTTCGGTCCATGAACATGTCTCCCATAACTCATCTCATGGATAGTCTTGATCGGTTGGGAGGAGGTATTGACGGCGGCAAGGTCGATATCATCCTCAATACACGCCCAAGTCTTTTGAGAACTTCGCGTGAATGCGATCATGAGCAAGACCGAGTTTATACTTAGTCGGTTGCTTAATGATCTCGTTGTTGCGGAAGGAGTTATGGGAAAAGAGCACATGCTCTTGCTAGCACATCTAAGGGCCCAAAATTTTCATTGCAAAATGGAAATAGAAAAAGGGTACCAAAGGTGGTAGAGGCAAGGAAATAGTGGGAGTAATGGGAACAAGAACATGGTTGCCACCGGAGGCTTGAAGAAGCGAAGGAGAAGGCAGAAGTGCTTCAAGTGCTGGCAAGGCGGGCATTGGAAGGCCAAGTGCCCTATGCTCAAGGCTCAGTGCACGCCGTTTGCTTTAATGTGAAACATGTTTAGCTACTTGTTCTACCCATTCTTGGGTAGTAGATACTGGTATAGCGATCATGTTTGTTACACCTGCAGGGGTTCTGCGGACAAGGGAGGCTGTTTGATGGCGAGATAACGATCTCCATGGGCAACGCGGCAAAGTCGAGGCCGTTGCGAGTTGGAGATGTTACTTTATGTTTTGAGAAAAGCAGTTTTAGTTTTAAAAGGCGTTTTATATGTGCCGGATTTTCGGTGAACCTTGTTTCTGTTTCAAATTATTTACTCATGGATATTACATTATTTTTGATAGTGGTGTTTCTATCATAAGAAATGACGGTTATCGTGTTGCACGTTATATAATTAAGCTTTATACTATTTCGTCAAACATAATACCTATAACTATGTTGCATCTTCATCAAACCCTAAAAAGAGAAAGTTTTCTTCATGCAAGATGACTCTACTTTTCTGGCATCTTAGATTAGGTCACATCAATCTAAATAGGATCCAAAGACGGCTAAGAATGGGCGTTGGGTAATTTTACGATTACTCGGTTCCCATCTGCGAATCTGTATAGAAGGTAAGATGTCGACCGGACCCTTCAAAGCAAAGGGTTATAGAGCCAAAGAAATGTTGGAGTTAGTCCATTCGACTGTGTGGACCGATGTCCACAAGCTCGTGGAGAATACAGTATTTTGTCACTTTCATTGGCGATTACTCGAGGTAAGTCCGAATGCTTTGAGAAATTCAAAGAGTTTAAGGCGGAAGTGGAGCGAAGCTAGGTAAGAGTATCAAGTCATTGCGGTCCGATCGCGGTGGCGAATACCTCGATAACGAGTTTATGGACTATCTAGTGAAGTGTGGGATTACATCCCAACAAGACTTCAACGCAGCACACCACACAAAATGGTGTGTCGGGCGAAGAAATAGGACTCTTTTGGAAATGGTTAGATCTATGATGAGTTATGCTACATTGCCTATTTCGTTACTGGGGTATGCCTTAGAGGCGGCGGCATACTTGCTAAATCTAGTACCGTCAAGTCGATCGAAAAGACCCCTTCGAGGTTGTGGTTTGGGCGCAAGCCTGGTTTAAGCCACATAAGGATATGGGCGATCCAAGACACGTCTTTGAACAAGAAGGCGACAAGTTGGAGGCTAGATCCGACGCAAGGCTGTTTATTGGCTATCCTAGAGGGCGAAGGTGGTTTATTCTATAGTCCTAAGGATCGGAAGGTCATTATTAGCACTAATGCTCGATTCTTAGAAGAGGACTACATGAAAAATCATAAATCCAAAGTTGAAATCATTCTTGAGAATTAGAAGATGATCGTATACCACCACCGAATAGGCGAAAGTGCGAGATGTCGAGTCTAGTGGGAGGATCGACACGAGATACTTCAAGAAATTGAAGTGGGTCGAGTTCCTTTGGAGATACCGACCGCATAAGTGGTACCTACACAGCAAGTTGTGCAAGTTAGAGGACCACAAGTATCTCCGCACCCACCGTTGCCATTGTGCTGTAGAACCTCGTCAGAAGTGGGAGGGTTGTTCGTCAACCCGTGCAATTTATGTTAGTGGGTGAATCTTGGATTTAGTCAGATTGAACATGCAATAATCGACCCATGGACATACAAGGAGGCGATACAAGATATAGATGCAAGATCATGGCACACCGCTATGGACTTAGAAATGGAGTCCATAACGGCTATGGATGTATATGAAAAGACACCTCTACCGGATGGCGAGGAAGCCGTAGGTAGTAAGTGGATATCAAGAGGAAGAGATTCGATGGAGGTTTCGGCTTTCAAAGCCGGGCTTGTGGCGAAAGGTACACTCAGTTGAGGGCATTGATTTCGATGAGACCTTTTCGCTGTAGCAATGCTCAAGTCCATCGTAATTCTTACGGCCATAGCAGCCCACTGAACAGAAGTTTGGCAAATGGATGTTAAAACCGCTTTTCTAAGCGGTTACCTTGAGGAAGGTAGAGACATCTATATGCAAACAACACGAAGGTTATGTGGTAAAGGGTGAAGAGCATCTAGTATGGAAGCTTAAGAAGTCCATTTATGGACTTAAGCGAACTCCCGATCATGGAACTTACGCTTTGACGAGGTGGTAAAGTCCTATGGATTTACCAGTTGCCTAGCGAGAGTTGTGTGTATCGGTTAGATGTCAACGGTGATGTGGTATTTCTTGCACTTTATGTAGATGACATTCTTCTAGTTGGTAACAACGTGAAGGCATTATCGGGCGTAAAGAGTTGGTTATCGATCGTTTCAAATGAAAGACCTAGGAGATCGCGTACATTCTTGGGATCGAGGTTTACCGAGATCGCAAGAAGAAAATATTGAGCTTATCTCGCGTCTTACATTGATCTTTGTGATTACTCGTTTTAGTATGCGGACCGCCGAGAAAGGATTGCTACCTTTCGGACATGGCGTTCCTTTATCAAGACGCGATACCTATGACCGCAAAGGAGATAGAGGAAATGAGACAAGTTCCTTACGCTTCCGCCGTAGGAAATCTCATGTACGCAATGCTATGCACGAGGCCGATATCGCTATCACGGTAGGCATAGTAGCTGAATATCGATCTAACCTGGACAAGCTCATTGGACTGCGATAAAGCATATACTCAAGTACACGAAAGGACTCGAGATTATAGGCTGGTTTACCGTGCGAGATAGTCTAATGCCTTTGGGTTATCTGATTTCGATTTCCAAGCGACCGTGATGAGAAAAAGTCAACCTCGGGCTATGTGTTTACCTTGGGAGGTGGGCCGTATCTCAAGGAGTGCAAAGCGGCGATGCATTGCGGACTCTAACATGGAAGTCGAATATGTAGCCGGCTTGGAGGCTTCTAAGGAGGTTGTATGGTTCAAGAACTACCTCGTGGATCTAGATGTGGTACTGGTTTGCCCAAAGTATCATAGTTTCTTGTGATAACTTTCGGTGCGATGGCAACTCGAGAGGAACCACGGACCCACAAAGCGACCAAACACATAGAGAGAAAGTACCATGTCATACGAGAAATCGTTAGATGAGGTGGCGTCTGATTGAAAAGATTGATCGACGAAAAATCTAGCGGATCCATTCACGAAGAGCCCGCCGCAAAAAGTCTAAGATGGACACGTTAGAGGACTTGGATTGCGCTTGATGGCACCCACTTAGAAAGGAAACTTTTGTATAAGTGGGAGAAGCAAAGTGATGGTTGTTTGTAATAGCTAGTAGAAAACACATTGTATACTAAAGTTTGCTTTAGTATAAGTGGGAGATTGTTGGATTTGTATCTTTGAAAGCGGTTTGGTTGAGCTTGTATACAATGTTTCTGTTACCACTATTACAATCTCCTATCTGAATTGAATACTTGATTGCATATATCGTGTCCCTTATCTCATATATAAGTTAGATCATACGGTTTGTAGAAGATCACGTAAGAAGTCGTATGATTGGTCAAGCTTAATGAGATATAAAAGTTTCACAGTGAGACAACTTAAGGACGAGTTGTCGGTTTAGGCTGATATAGATAAGAAGTGACTTGACTTAGTTGCTTGTCTATCTTTGATGCGTCTCGAGGCGTATTGAAGGATCACGGTGAGATGTGTTCTTCTTTTCCGACCGTCGTGAAGAACCAAGATCTCGGTGACTTACGATGATCTAAACCTCGATAAGGTATTAGGTGAGTATGAGTTCTTGACCATCACTTTGACTTGTTATGAGTGAGGATTATATGTTCTAACCCAATTCTCCGCATCTTGGGTGGTGGCGATCTTGTATGTCACGCTAGTTATCATGTCAGTCACCGTATCCGTTAAGGATGATGGCGTCCCTTAAGGAGCTCAAAAGGTTTATTGTACTAAACCTGCAGGTTGAGTTAGCTCAAGTACAATAATAAGGTTGAGTGGTACTACTTAAGAAATGAAGTTATTAATCGTTTAAGCGATGATTGCTATAAATGATTAATGGACGTTCGATATCTTAAATCTGAGGATTCGTAATGTCTAAGTGCAAGCCCGACTCAACCCGGTAATAAAGGGTAAGTCGACATTCTTTCTCTAGTGGCATGATCGAATGTTTATAAATTAATTTATGTTACGGGCTGAACATAAGATAATTAATTTATTTGAGGCCCATCTTTATTCCTTGCATTTGATCCAGGTGGCCCATCAGGGCCCATGTAGCATTGTGGAAATCGGCCCTTATAGCTCTCAAAGGAAAGATTTTATTCTCTTTATCCTGCAAGGATATTATTATATTTATGGTATATGCATAGATCCTTTCCATATAAGATTATGGAAATAATCACGAGAGTATGGAAATAATCCGAGATTATGGTATTTTTCCATATAGGATTATGGTAATTTCATATAGGATTATGGTAATTTCCATATGGGATTAAGGTAATGCATTATAAATATAAGGTATGAGATAAAGTCTAGGTTAATGCTCACATAACTAACCTATAATTTTCGCCATCGTCCTATTGATACTCTCGAAAATTGTGAGAGCTCGGGTGATTTTCGGTGCATTCTCCATAGATCGTCCTCACTCGGCGTTGGAGATTGGGCAACCGGGATACTGATCGAGAAGGTCAAAGCACGAGTCACGACCGTTCGATCCGTTCATCCCTTCGATCCACCTCGACAGATCGAAGGTAAACACGAGAAAACCCCTACGTGTTGCGATTAATTATATAGGCGCATGCTAGGTTTATAATCAATGTATGGTGAATTAAATATCCAAGATGGATCCTCGGGGCGAAGGTTAACATATGTTTTCCCTACAGTACATGCCTTAAAGATTTGGAGACACCATCTCTATGGAGTTAGATGTGAGATCTATACTGACCATAAAAGCCTGAAGTTACTTCTTTGAGCAGAAAGATTTTAACATGAGGCAACGTAGATGGTTAGAATTGGTGAAAGATTATGACTGTGGTATCAATTACCACACAGGCAAGGCTAATGTTATAGCCGATGCTTTGAGTCGCAAATCCCACCCTAGTTTGGGATGTCTCCTCAGTCATGAAGAGACACTTATAAAATAATTTCAGAAGATGAACATCGAAGTCATGGACCCGTCTCAGACGATAGAAGGCTGTATTGCAACGTTGATTGCAATCCTGGACATAAGAGCCTAAATCTTAGAAGCTCAGAGGAAGAGCAAGAAGCTGAAGGAAGTACGAGCCAAGATCAAGGACAACAACCATCAAAATTTCAGAGAAGCAACCGATGACGTTTTGTTGTATGACTGGAGAGTGTGTGTTCGAGCGAAGGGCTTAATAGCGAGATCTTGAAAAGCCCATGAGACTTCTTACACGCACCCGGAAGCACCAAAATGTACCCGGATCTCGAGGAGAAATTTTGGTGGGATGGAATGAAGCGAGACGTAACTTCATTCGTAGAACGTTGTTTGACGTGCCAACAAGTGAAAGCACTCCACCAGCGACCGTATGAAACCTTACAACCGCTAGACATACCGGAATGGAAATGGGATGACATAGCCATCGATTTTGTTATCGGGCTACCCAAATCACAAAGAGGAAATACCGCTATTTGGGTTATCATCGATCGTTTGACCAAGAGCGCGCATTTTCTACCCATTCCGATAACATACAGATCAGACAGACTAGCATAGTTGTACGTTCGAGAAGTCGTACGTTTACATGGAGTCCCGAAGACTATCGCATCTGATAGAGATTCAAAATTCACATCCAGATTCTGGACGAGCTTACAAAAGGAGTTGGGAACTCGACTACATTTCAGTACCCCGCGTTCCACCCACAAAGGATGGACAATCCGAGAGGACCATTCAGATGCTCGAGGACATGTTGAGGACCGTTGTCTTGGATAGAGGAGAAAGTTGGGAACAAGTGTTACCACTTGTGGAATTCTCCTACAACAACAGCTACCAAGCAACTATTGGAATGGCCCCGTACGAAGCGCTTTATGGAAAGAAATGTCGATCACCACTTTACTGGGATGAGGTGGGAGAAAGGAGAGTATTAGGACCTGAATCTGTGGGAGAAATGATCGAGATTGTTAGATAGATCCGCCAACGGATCAAGGAGGCCCAAGGCGACAGTAAATGCGCCGACAAACGTCGCCTGTTGCATTTTGAAGTGGGAGACAAAGTTTGCTTGAAGATTTCTCCATCAAAAGGAATCATGAGATTCGGAATCAAAGGGAAGCTGCGACCATGTTTCATAGGACCCTATGAAATTTTGGAAAGGATAGGGCCAATGGCTTATAGACTTGCATTGCCGCCAAGTTTTGGAAACGTGCATAATGTATTCCATGTTTTGCAACTCACAAAGTACATACATTACCCCAGCCATGTAATACCGCCGAGAAATATTGTCCTCGATGACAATATGAGCTATGTGAAACTACGTACGAAAATCTTGGACCGACGTATTCAAAAGCTAAGGAACAAAGAGATACCGTTAGTAAAAGTTCTATGGCTACACCATGGATAAGAAGAAGCAACCTGGGAATTAGAATCAGCTATGAAAGAGAAATACCCAGATCTTTTCCAAAGTTAGCAAATTTCGGGATGAAATTTATTTTAAGGGGGATGGTATGTAATAACCCGAAAAATTTAAAAATTTTATTTGTGATGCTTAAACTAATTATTTAGAGTGCTAAGACCTTAATTATGTTTAAGGTAACTAACGAAATGAATTAGAATCGATTCGGAGATCGAAAACTAGAGAAATCAAAAACTAGTGACTAGTCCTACCGGATTAAGGTTTTCTGAATAGCCTGAACATAGAATGAAATATCGAGAATGAATCTCAACAAAAGGATTTTATTTCTAGTATCGTCTCACAAAAACATGTGAGAAACCAAAGAATTAGAATTTTCGGGCATACTCGTCCGGTCAGTCTCAAAAGTACTATTCACGAGCCGGATTAACTTTCAATCCGTGCTAATCATGAAAATTAATGATAACAATCAAAATCATGGAAGAATATATTATTATGAATTTAGAATTCATAACAAACAATTTCTGAACAAAATTCCTAGAGAACTTAACCGAATTTCGGAATATATACCGGAAAAACCTTAACCTGATCCGAACGAACCGAAACTCGAACCAAGGGTCTAAATAAATAAGATATGATTTATAAGACTCAAATTCATTATGAAAGCTCAAGAATTCAATAGAATTTCGAATGAGCATAATTTAATCGCCGGACGTTGTTTTTTCGCGATAACTCGGAATTGACTTATCGGATGCCATCCGAACTTCATGAAATTATTATAAACTATGAAATAAGTCTTTTTAAAGCTATTTAATAAAATAAAACCTTAAGGTTCAGAGAAATCAATCGAAAGCGCGATAAAACTTAAAGAGTCGGTATTAACATGCTAAATCGGGTAATTTGACTAGTCTTCTCCCAACCACCACAATGGGCACTCCATATAGGCTGAGAATAGCCCATTTGGATCAGTTTACAGCAGCCAAACCGTGCTCTCTCTCTCTCTCTCTCTATTTTGAATTTTTCTCTCTTTTGTTCTTCAAGTTTTTAAATTTTAATCCTCCATTCCAACCCATTCCAACCCCAAATTAAATTTATAAGACCATAAAAGGTAGTATTCATCATTCTCTTCATTTATAATATAGTAGAATTTTTGTTTGATTTTTTTTTGAATTTATTTCATGAAGAACCCTAGTTTTGTTCTTCATTTTCTTCATGACTTTTGAGCCACCAAATGCTCTCAAGCCATGAATGAAATATACTTAGAAATGTCTTCTAAGGTTATGATTAAAGTTTGATTTTTGTTATAATTCTTTTTATAGAATATGAAGCATGCTTTTGTGAATTTTATTTAATTTTGTTGCTTGTTGATGTATTAGAAGTATGTAGAATAAATATGAGAATTTTTAAAAAATTTCTTGAATTTTTTTTATAGAGGCCGAGAGCTATGTGTTAATTTTAGGCCATTGTTTTAATTTTTTTTGTTGAAAATAGTTGAGATATAGTGTTTAATATATGTATGAACATCATATATTAATCTTGAAATTTTTGAAACACATCTCCTATTTTCTTCAAAAAGGATGAATATATATATATATATATATATAGAGAGAGAGATATATACCATTATTTGATTTTATTTGTTTAAAATAGTTGAGATATAGTGTTTAATATATGATGTGAACATCATATATTAATCTTGAAATTATTGGAACACTTCTCCTATTTTCTTGTTAAAACCGAAACCTATATGTAATTTTTGGAATTTTTTTGGTTTTATTTGTTGAAAAATAATTGAGGTATAGTGTTTAATATATGCTATGAACTTCATATATTAATCTTGAAATTATTGAGGCACTACTCCTATTTTTCTATAGGGACCGAAGGTATATATATATATATATATGTATGTATGTATATATACATATATATATTTAAGGATTTATTTTATTTTATTTGTTGAATATAATATGATATATGATGTGTAGAAATAATATGAACTTAATATGCATTATTGGGAATTTGTTGAACACATATTTAATATATGTGTGAGGACAACAAGAATTCCAAGCATTTGGTTCATATTATAAATATTAGTTGATGTTTAAAGTTAATATTACATGTTTATTGCATAATATAAACATATTGTGAAGTGAATGGAATTTATTGAATATATATACATGTATATAGTTATTACCGAAAAGATATATATAGTGATAAGCATATGTTTTAATTTTAATGTATGATATGAGATGATATTTCATGTTTAGTATATGATATAGGCATGATATGATTTTTGTGGAATTTATTGAACACCAATGTTCAATAAATCATAAATACCGAAAACTATATGCTTAATTACCCAAGTTTTTAAAGTTTATTTGATGATATAGAGTGAGTAATTAAATTCTATAGTATGATAGGAGCATAACATGATTTTACCGGAATTTATTGGATACTTATGCTAATTATTGCTAATTATCGAAAACATAGCAAAATGGTTAGGTATGAGTTTAAGTTTAATGGTAAATGATGCTATGATAGTTAAACTATAAGCTTGGAATGAATGGGTTGTGATTGTGATGAATGAATGAAACACTTATGCACACATACACAATGGTTTTGCATTATGTTAGAAATTAGGGTTTTCTAATGATATAGTATAGTTTATGTTGTGTATGGTATTGTATGGTGTTGAATGGTTATGTTTATGTTGTGCCGACAAACAAAACCTCAAACGTAAACAATATAATACTTTATGTAAGAGAATCCAAAAGAAATCGACCAATTTCGAAAACTTAAGAAGGAATTAATGAGAATCGAAGTTAGACACAAAATTAGGGTTTTTCTATTAGCAATAGGATACTTAAATGTGAGATCCTAAGTTAAAGAAACCAAAAGCCGAGTTTCGACGTTAATACTCAACAACGATAACCTAATACGATATTAGTTTGAGCGTTAAGACTACTCGGTACGAATATAGACTTTATAACGTACACAATCTCTGACGAGTTAAGAGAAACAAATAATGTCGAAAAGTGTAAGTCATGATTCAAACATAAGATGTCAATCATTATGTCTCAAAGGTCGAGCTAGTATTCACAAAGAACTCCATTAATTCCTAAGTATTTATTTATGCGATGGCATGAGATATCTCGAATCATAAGTCAAGATTCACTTTCATTCGACGTGTTAATACGACAAGTCATCAAGCATAACCTACTAAGACGTAACTATAATTGTTAAGTCTAGTTAGTGGCTTGAGAATATCTTAATATACCAATCATAACTTGAATACTAACAATCTATAACGTAATAATGTTTAGGAGAACACTAAGGTTAGAGTCGAGGATAGACTCGGAGTATACGACTCATAAGTTGAGGTTCATCTACGAATGATGAAGTAAAATAGTTTGGGAATGTATGATAAAAGAAATTATCTTAAAACCATCAGATGAAATCATAAAGAAACCCTATTTGGAAACTTTAAGTTGTAATTTATAAACGACCTTCGATCGATAGAAAGAATCTAAGAAATGCTATTTTCTTATGAAGGGTTTGATCGTACGTAGTTGGTGAGGAAGGACAATCACACCTGCTCACTTAGAACTACTAGCTTCGGACTAGCAGTTGCGCTCTCTTGAAACAAAATGACATGCAGGTCTATCTCAAAGCATGATTTACAAAAGCTTTATGAAATATTATTGTATGAACTGTTATTGACTGCCAAATATTTATGTTTTGTTGTGATACTATCTGAGATTGGTATATCCAATGTGGTATGTGAATGTGTTGGTCCACCAGCGTTAAAAAGGATAACGATCGATCGGACTTAGTTAAGGACTAACTCGGATTATGTACACGTGTGACTGTGTGTTAAGGTTAGCTACCTCGATCGGTCATGGCGACTATGTGTAGGTGGCCACCTCCATAGTGCGCGAATGAATGAATGATCAGATATGGGACAATGTGGATGAAATAGTCCGACCGGACACTTTTGGAAAAGGATAAAATGTTTGATAGGCATGAGTCTTTTTAACTAAAATCATCATGTGCTATTGTGGGCAGTTCAATAACTTTAACAAAGAAAATATTTTGGGCAATGAGTCCACTGAGTACTTTTGTACTTAGCCTTGCATCTCGTTTTTGATGTGCAGGTTGAGCAGGGATTGATGATGGGTGCGAGGTGGTGCAGTGTGGCAGTTGTTTTGTTGCTTTAATAGGAAGGATTTCTAGAACCTTGGGCATGTATCGTCATATGCATGTCCACACGTTTATTGCTGCCAACTCTGATATTGTTTAGTGTCTTTTGATTAAAACTTCTTTTCATATCGTATTGAACTTGAGGTCGTACCTCGTTTCTTGAATTGCGCCCTGATTGAACTATATTTGAACGTTGAACCTTTTTGGGCAAGTCCTTGTATGACTTGAGTTTGTATCGAAACAGCTTATTCCTTTCAGTCTATGCATTTATTCGTAGTTGATTGTATTGGTTTAGTTATGTGTATATCCGCTGCATTGTCATACCAGTGGCGATCCGTTTAATCCGTACTTCCTTGAGAAGTCGGGTCGTCACAGGTTGTTGCTGCTGTTGTTGCGACGGTTGTCGGTATTGTTGTTGTTGCTATCGTCATTGCTGTTGTCATTGTCGCCGTGGTTGATAGGGTCGTTGGATCGGTTAGAAAAACTGAACCGGGGGCTGTTGCTGAAACAGTTGAGCTTGGATAGCGCGGACCGGTTGGACTCGGTTAGGTATATTGGGACGACCATTTCCTCATTGGCGTATCCCTGGATAGTCCCTGGATTACTGAAACTTCTGGCCACACTTGAAGCATCCATCATTCGTGAATGCGCATGCTCCCTTGTGACTCCTATGGCACCTTGCGCACACCGGGAGTCTCACGAACTTCTAGTTTTCCCCACCAGGTCCGGGTACCATGGGAGGTCCATTACCTTGTCCGTGCCAGATGGCACGTTACTCCCTGCCATGGCCTCCTATCGGCCTGGCCAGCATTTGATCATTGACCTTGGTGGGGTCCTTCCTACTTTCTCTTCCCACGATCTCCCTGGTGATTCGCCGGATGCACAGCGACAATCATATCCTTGGGTAAGACAGCTTCGATGTCCAATGCCCTGCTCAGGGACTCACGGTAAGTCAAATTTCCATGGCCAGCTTGAAACCCTGATTTCATGACGGAGTCCTGTCCGGAACTTTTCTGTCCTGTTCTCATCGGTGTCGACCAGTTGAGGCAGATACCTCGACATCTCGCAGAATGCCCTGTCGTAGTCCGTGATAATTGTCTTTCCCCGGAGTAGGTTGTAGAATTCATGTTCTTTCCTTTTCCGGTAGCTCTTAGGAATATAATTGTCATGACCTTCTCCAAAACAGTGGTTGGGAATGGAGCAGCAGCCAGACGGGCACAGGCTCCTATCACGGTTCCTGCAACTAGGCCAGGTGGACCCTCAATCTCCATAGAATCGTGGTACAAAGGTGCATGCAGGGGTGGCGGTGGCTGGGCTGGGGGAGGGCCTGCAGGTAGAGGTGGATGATGGCATGGCATGATCGACGGTGATGATCTGGGCGGGCAATGACCAGGGTGGAATCCTACAGGCGGTAGGACCGGAAAGGTGAGCTGTCGGGGACGGGAAGGTCCAGCCTCGAACATGTTCCTGCCACAGCCAGGCAGGAATACAGGTCCATCAGATGCCAAACGAGGTACCTCTGGGTGGAGCTACTCAGGAATCTCATCGCGCCAGGTGTATTCCCGCTCGGGGAGATACGGTCCACATGATGCAGCTCCGTATACTATGAATATGTAGCTCAGGTGACTGACAAAACAAGGTAGGTCCGCATCAAGATTGAAGCTCTCTCGGCATCGATAGATATAATCTGTCGATATCTCACGGGCATACCCCTATCAGTCGGATGGCAGTCTAATGATCAATCGAAGCACACCGTCATAATGTGATGTACCACGGGCATGTGCAGCGGCCCAATTAACATACGAAATATGCTAAGAACTCGCCGAAGTCATCTCCTCGGCACCTCTGCTAGGAATGGTAGGAGCGTATGACCTCCTCGGGTGTGGCCCTAGAGGATAGAGGGTGCCTAGTCGTGAAAATAGTCCGAGCCATCTGAAAAGGAAAGTATCACTATAGGTCAGACATGGTAAATATAACGATATATCTAGAATAAGGTATGTACACAATAAACATTTGTACAAAGAAAGTTATAGAAATCGATACTATCCTATGAACTATATTCCTAAATCCTTATGGCACTACTTTCATGGTTTGTTCTCCGGGAAGAGACGATATGGTTTCTTAGAGTAGAGCAACGATCGATGTCTAGCCTTCGGGTAAAGGCTAAGTGGTCACCTTATCTTATTGGGTTCTGGATTCTTTATTTCAATTCGCGTTATAACATCGGATCATATTCGTTCCCATCATATACTTACAATTCGTTATTTATTTTTATACTTCCTTAACATTATACTTTGATTCTTTTCATTATTGCCACGATAGAGACAACACACATGGTGTTCGGAATTCCTTCGCGTAGAGAGGTTGGGACTCATAGCAGTGCGAACCTCCAGTTAAGCAATCGTTTCTTCCTCGTAGACTCGTCGCATCCTTATCCTCAAATCCGTTCGGATTGTGATTCTTAAAATTTCTATGTTCTCATTATTCCTTAGTATTTCGTTCAATCGGGGATACCTTATGTTCTCATACTAAGTTCGATGCAAATGGATCATGCGTCTTAAGAGTCTATGTTCTCATGGGGACACATACTCATTTACATCCTGCTTCTAGCATGCTTTGTATATAGTAGTAAACACAGATCATGACATATATTGCGATAATCAATTATCCTCATATTACTCCCTTACCAAACCCCTAAAGTTTGCAACTTTTTTCCAAACTAATGGCCAATTTTAAGTATATTTCACATTTCATATACTCCCATCATTTCAAATAACTTTTAGTTGAGATAGTTACCTTTTTTCTCGTTGAGCAGGATGACGATGGAGTGCAGTGCAGTGGCAGTCAAACACCAACAGTTTCTAGACTCAACCTTCAACTTAGGATTCAAGGAAAAGGTTTCTAGGGTTCAGAGCGAACAAGTGCTCTGATACCACTTTGTGACGTCCCGACTTCTCAAGGAAATACGGATCAAATGGATCGTCACTAGTATGATAATACAACGGATATATACCTAACTAACCAATACAATTAACATTTGAACTACTCATAAATGCATGAACTGAAAGGAATAAACAATTTCAATACAAACCCAAGTCACAGAAGGACTTGTCAAAAGGTTCAATATCTAAATATAACCCAATCAGCACGTAATTCAAGAAACGAGGTACGACCTCAAGTTCAATACGAAAGTGAATAGCAGTTATAATCAAAAGACACCAAAACAATATCAGAGTTTGGCAGCAATAAACGTGTGGACATGTATATGACGATACATGCCCAAGGTTCTAGAAACATATTATAGCAACAAAACACGTGTCACTCTACACCACCTCGCACTCATCGCCCTCCCTGCTCAACCTGTACATCAAAAACGAGATGTAGGGCTAAGTACAAAAGTAATCAGTGGACCATTGCCGAAAATATTTTCTTTGTAAAGTTATTGAACTGTCCACAATAGCACATCATGATTTTAGTTGAAAAGACTCATGCCTATCAAATATTTTATCATTTTCCAAAAGTGTCCGGCCGGACTATTTCATCCACTTTGTTCCATATCTGATCATTCATTCATTCATTCATTAGCGAAATATGGAGGTGGCTACCTATACATAGTCGCCGTGACCGGTTGAGGTAGCTAACCTTAACACACAATCACATGTGCACACAATCCGAGTTAGCTCTCAACTAAGTCGGATCCGATCGTTACTCTTTTTTAACATTGGTGGACCATCACATTCTCATACCACGTTGATTATACCAACCTCAGATAGGATCACAACAAAACATAAACATTTGGCAGTCAATAGCAGTTCATGCAATAATATTTCATAAAGCTTTTGTAAATCATGCTTTGAAGTATGCATATCATTTTATTTCAAGAGAGCCCACCTGCTAGTCCGAAGCTATAAGTTCTAAGCGATGCAGGGTGTGAGTGTCCTTCCTCGGCAACTACGTACGATCAGGTCCTTCATAAGGAAATAGCTTTTCTTAGATTCTTTCTATTGATCGAGGGTCGTTTATAAATTACCACTTAAAGTTTCCAATTTAGGGTTTCTTTGTGATTTCTTGTGATGGTTTTAAGATAATTTCTATTATCTTACATTCTTAATTCCCAACTATATTCCTTCATCTTTCATAGATGAACCTCAACTTATGAGTCATATACTCCGAGTCTAACCTCGACTCTAACCTTAGTGTTCTTCTAAACGTTATTATGTTATAGATTGTTGGTATTCAAGTTATGATTGGTATAAGATATTCTCAAGCCACTAGCCAGATTTAACAATTATAGTTATGTCCTAGTAGGTTATACTTGACGGCTTGTCGTATTAACACGACAATTAATGGGGAGTCTTGACTTATTATTCAAGTTGTCCCATAATATTACATAAGTAAATACTTAGAGATTAACGAAGTTCTTTATGAATACTAACTCGTCCTTTGAGACATAAGGATCGACATCTTATTTTTGAATTTTAGCTTATACTTTTCGACATTGTTTATTTCTCTTAACTCGTCGGAGATTATGTAAGTTATATAATCGCTATTCGTATCGAGTTATCTTAACTCTCAATCTAACATCGCATTAGGTTGTCGTTGTTGAGTATTAACGTTGTAAGTCGGCTTTTGGTTTATTTAACTTTGGAACTCACGTTTGAGTGCCCTGTTGTTAATAAAAAACCCTAAATTGTGTATAACTTCGATTCTCTTTAATTCCTCCTAAAGTTATCGAAATTTATCGATTTCTTTTGGATTCTCGTACATAAAGTATTATATTGTTTACGTTTGAGGTTTTGTTTGTCGGCATAACATAAATAAGCCATACAACATTATACAACACCATCTCAGTAAATCTTGTCACGCCCAATTCAGGAAGGCACGGATGTCGGGGTGTGATTAGGGGTGGGGGTTAAGCGTGGAAGAAGGGGATACATATAACATACATGATAAGAAGATGTGACCATGAAATCGGCAAGATCTCCTCTATAATTAGGACATATCACGAAGGGGAGAATGCAAACAATCCACCAATGAGAATAATATCGATATCATAACCTCAAAGAACATGATCTTGGTTTATAACAAGTAATGCAAGAAAGCAAAATAGCATTACATCCTGTTGACTAGACCGATCAACCACATAGCATGCTCATATTGAGACTCACAAAGATAACAACATAATAGCAAATCTTGTTCCCAATCGAGAAAGCAAAACAAGGGACAAGAAAACATCAACATCGTAATCGTATATAACACTGACATCGGAAGCATAGCATGTAGAACCGCAGCTCCACCCTCGGCGTCCTCGTCCGACCCTCCTCCATACGTGAAAAGATTTGAAAAAGAGTTTGGGGTGAGTACTAGCGCACTCACCGGGTTTTATCATAAATCAAAAGAATCATGATGCCGTGTTGAGCACTTACCTTAGAAGGTTTTAAAGCGTAAACCACTTCTAAGTAAGCAAAATAGATTTTCGTTTTCGATACGATCCGTTATTCTTGTTGTTCTCATCATAGAACCACGGCTCGGGCGTATCCCGCCAGCCCATCACATCTCATTCAGCCGGAACATATCCGGCAAACCCACAATATCTCGGCGGAACATATCCGGTCACCCCATGCGGGCGTATCCGGCCGGCTAACTCGGTGTGGACTTGAGGGTCAAATCCCATCGTAACCATAACCACCTCATTACCATTTCGTGTGGACTTCCGGGTCTATCCCTTCGTAACCATAACCACGTGTTCGGGTCTATCCTTACGATCAATACTCAAGATGGTGATCAACCCCGAATAGAGATCCATGCACAATCACGGAGAACCACATCTCGGATCGGAGAACAATAATAACTTCACCAAAACATTTCTGGCGCACATGTTTTATTTTGAAATATCGAGTAAATAACTCAAAATAAGCATATATAACCCAACTCGAATGCATTTAAAACGTCAATCGGAGATATCTACGGATCCGATGACTTCACCGATCGCCTTTGGTAGGTACCGGTAACAAGGCGGAACAACTTTTGGGGTAACATCCAACAAAGCAAAGAAAGATCGTGATCCAAGCGAAGATCGTAGAAAAACTAGGGTTTTGACTTTACGAACCCATATTTGGCACTCTCGGGTCTTCAAATCAACTCGATGCGAAGGAAATATATTCAGGCATCAAGACCTATAATAGAGTACTTTTAAAATATGCATGCATGTAAGTTGACTCAAATCTTAGCGGTGAAGAAGCTTCAAAATCGATGCTATCCCGGATCTAGGATAAACCATCCAAAATCGATGCATGAAAATGGAAACATAAGCAATATGCATAACGACTAACATGGAATGACAAACTATGTTGAAAATGGATAACTTGGGCATGTCTTCCTTTAGAAAACTCAAGCAACGGAAAACATCCCGACATGCGTAAACGCGAAAAATGTAAAAGCGAATCGGTACTTTAGTGGAATGCATGGCCGGAACTCAAAACCTAAAGGACACGTAGCAAGGTGGCTCGTCGGCCACCAAACGAGGCCAACACTCACGGCGGCGGCTGCTTGGCGGCGGTCTTGGCAATCGGCCGGCCTCGGCCGTTTTCTCGCCTCGTCGCTTTAGAATCACGAGTTCTATGCTATACGATCTACTAAAAGGCGGAATCAAACAAGAAAATGACAAAAATATAAGCGGGCTTCCGGGAGGATGATCGGCGGTGGTGGCGGAACAATGAATGGCGCCGCCGAGCCTCCCGCTCGATCCCCACTCCTCCGGCTTGCGGCGTACAGGCTGCTCGGCTCGTCCAGTAAACAGAGAGACGAAGGAAATGAGCGTTGAAAATGAAGGCCCTAGCCTCCTATTTATAGGAAGCGAGGGCAGAATGCTATGCAAGCGGCCTTTTTCGAAAACGCAAAAGCGGCATAACTTTCGCAAACGGACTCCAAATTGACAAACTTAGTACCCATGGACACGAAATAAAATACGGACACAACGACTATAAAAAGATATGCTTTAAAAGACCCATGAAAAGTCCGGTTTTCGATAACTTCCCGAGTGCCAAACCCGTGGGTGGTCGAAAACTGCATACTTAGTGTCTATGAATTTGTCATAAGACACTCTTCTAACGCACGAGGTTTCGTGATGGTCGCATCACGAAACAAAAAGTTAACCTTTGACCTTTCTCGAAAAACACGCCATGCAAACCTGGTGCTTAGAAAAGACGGGGTATTACATCCGTCCCTCCTTAGAAAAATTTCGTCCCCGAAATTTCAAATACGTGGAGAAAACAACTCAGGGTACTGAGCCTTGAACTTGTCTTCCAACTCCCACGTAGCTTCCTCTTTGCCATGGTGATTCCACAACACTTTCACGGAGGAATCGCTTGTTCCTCAACCTTGACTCTGGTTCCAAAGCGAGCCATGGCTTCTCCTCGTAACTCGGATCACGAGCAAGAACCACTTGGTCATGCTTGATCACGTGTTTTGGGTCGAACACGTGCTTTCTCAAGCGAAGCGTGAAACACGTCGTGCACATCTCCGATGCTAGGCGGCAAAGCTAACCTATAGGCAGCGGGGCCTATTCTCTCAAGAACTTGAAATCTCCAGCGAACCTCGGTCAAAACTTACCTCGTTTCCCAAAGCGAGCGACTCCTCTCGTCGGAAACCTTAGGAAAACGCGATCTCCGATCATGGGCGAAGATCATGACGACGCTTGTCCGCATAGGATTTCTCGCCACATCCCGAGCTTCCTTGATCCTTCGCTGATCGATCGATAACCTCGACCGCTTGTTGAACCATCTCTGGTCCTAACATCTTTCTCTCGCCCACCGTCCCAATAAAGTGGCGATTGACACTTCCTTCGTTACAACGCTTCATAGGGAGCCATTCCTATGGTGGCACGATAAGCGTTGTTATAGGCAAACTCCACCAAAGGTAGTATCTCTTCCCAATTTCCTCCTCTATCGGCCACATTCGCCTTTCATGAGATATCTTCCAAGACACGAATCATCCTTTCCGACCGACCGTCGATCCGAGGATGGAAAGGCATCTCGAGATTGACTTGGTCCCCATGGCTTCCTATAGACTCCTCCAAAACCTCGACGTGAACCTCGGGTCACGATCGACGAATCGATACCGGCACACCATGTAACCGCGATATCTCTAACGTAAAGTCGAGCAAGCTTATCTAACCCGTCGTCATCCGAATCGGTGAAATGAGTGACTTCGTCGGTCTATCGACGACAACCCATATAGCGGTGTTCTCGCTGACCTTGGAAAACTCACCACAAAATCCATACCGATATGATCCCATTTCCACTACGGGATTGGTAGCGGTTGCAAAAAACCGACGGACGTTGGTGCACGCTTTCACTTGGCGACAAGCCAAACAACGTTCCACAAACGTGGCTACATCCTTTTCATCCCTTCCCACAAAAAGTTCCTATTAAGGTCTGTACATTTTGGTGCTTCTGGATGAGTTGTATATGGTGCCTCATGAGCTTCACTCATGATCTTATCTCTCAATTCCTATTGAGTGCACACATAACCTTCCTCGGAATAATAGCACGTTGTCTTCGCTTGTGAATCCCTTGCTATCTTCTAGCCTTGCTTTTCAAACGCATTCTTTCCAAGAACTCATCTCCTCGTTGTGTGCTCACGATGGCTTCTCTCAGATCCGGTTCAGCTGTCAAAGCTGCGACGAATCCTTGCACCGATTCCGTGGTGAATCACTTCGGTGAGCTTCTCAAAATCTCGAATAAGCTCTTTCTCTTGCGAAGAAGATATCCCAACTTCGCCTCGACTTGCGACTAAAGGCATCCGCTCGACATTGGCTTTCCCGGGTGGTAGGCGATAGAGCAATCATAATCCTTTACCAACTCTAGCCATCTCCTTTGCCTCATGTTCAGCTCCTTTGTTCAAAGAAGTACTTAAGGCTCTTGTGATCCGTGAAGATCTCACACTTAACTCCATAGAGATAGTGCTCCAAATCTTCAATGCATGAGCGATCTACGCTAACTCCGTGTCGTGAGTTGGGTAGCTCAACTCGTGTGGTTTCAATCGACGAGACGCGAAGCTATAACCTTCCGTTCTACATAAGAACACAACCTAAACCAAGCTTGGATGCATCGATGTAGACCACAAATCCATCGTTCCCTTCGATGCGGCTAACACTGGAGCGGTTGTTAGCTTCTTCTTTAACTCTTGAAACTTGCTTCACAAGCTTGGACCATGAAAACTTGATCCCTTTCACGAGTACATTGCGCCATCGGCCTTGCCAACTTTGAAAACCCTTCGATGAAAGCGTCTATAATATCACGCCAAGCCTAGAAAGCTTGAACCTCATTGGCATTAGTCGGAACCTTCCAGTTATTTATCGCTTCAACCTTCACCGGGTCGACTTTGATTCGCCTGCGCACGCGATGTTTCGAGGAACATCACCTCTTTGAGCCAAAACTCTCACTTACTATACTGGCATACAACCTCTCATTCGTAACGTTTCCGAGCAGTGCGAGGTGTTCTCTATGCAACTCGCATTCTTGGAATAGATGAGAATATCATCGATAAAACTAAGATGAAACTATCCGGATCTAATGGAAAACTCGATTCATCGGATCCATGAAGCTGGCGGCGCATTGGTCAAACCAAGCGGCATCACGATGAACTCGTAGTGCCCATACCTTGTTACGAACAGCGGTATTCGCAGCGCCCTCCTTCCCGATCTTCAACCGATGGTAGCGACCTCAAATCGATCTTAGAAGACACTCGCTCCTTTGAGCTGGTCAAATAGATCGTCGATCCTTGGAAGAGGATATCTGTTCTTGATCGTCGACTTATTCACTCTCGTAGTCAATACACATCGCATTTACCCATCCTTCTTCTTGACGAAGCAGGCGGCGCCCCCACGGCGACACGCTAGGTCGGATAAAACCTAGATCCAACAGCCCCGCAAGCTGCGCTTTCAGTTCTTGCAATTCTTTAGGTGCCATTCTATATGGTGCCTTTGATCTTCGGTGCTTTGCTCTCGGTTCCGGATCAATAGTGAATTCCACTTGTCTATCGGTGATAAACCGGCAAGTCCTCGGAAACACGTCAGGATATTCACACACCATCGCTCCTCTTGCAATCGCTTGCGCTTTTGATGCGTGCCTGTCAAACTCACCAAGAAAGTTTGACGGCTTCCTTCCGATCATCCTCACTACGGTCTTTGAGATCATCGCACGCAAACACCCGTCCTTATGCCGTGAAACAAACTTCCACTCCTTCGCTGTTCGAAAATCAACTTCTCTCGAGACAACGTATAGTTGCCACGTGCTTTTCCAACCAATCCATGCCAAAGATGACATCGAAATCTTCCATTCGATGACATGCAAATTGACAAAGACCTTACGCTCACGATTTCTACCTCCGGTTCGGGCATATCTCTTTGCCTTTAGCACTTCCCGATGGGATGCTAATTTCGTGGTACTGTGATTCCTTGGGTACCAAACCCAATCTCTCACACGCGATTTTGAAATGAAAGAATGTGAGGCTCTGATCAAACAAAGCGAAACGGGTATATCACTCATATGGATTATACCGCAAGATTTTCGGGAGCTTGAGCTGCGCCGGGCCGATTCAAGGCGTACACCCTTGCTTGTTGAGGTGGCCTTTGGTTTTCTGGCCTAGGGTGACCTCCTGCTCCGTTGTTTGTCCTCGGCGAGACTTGGTTTTACCTTCTGCGAGCTGGATCTTTGTCACCTTGGTGGGTGCCTTCTTGGACCTCCTAATGGACAATCTCGAGCGTAATGTCCAAACTTCCTACAACGATAACACTCGACGTTACCTTGCCTGCACTAGCCTAAATGATTCCTCTGGCATTTCTGGCACCAAGGATTTTCCACACCCTGCCGCATGGGTTGGAAATTCCTTCCCCAAGGTTGCCTTTCTCTTTCCTGAATACCCAAATTCCTCGGAATCATTGGACCGCTCTGGTTCCTTGGAACACCGATTGCCTTTCCTCGATCTTCCCATTTCTCTTACCTCTTCCTCCGCCACTAGCTATCGGGTGGCATCGTTCTCTCTGGGGCAACATTGACTCAATGTTTAAAGTCGATCTCCACGACCGACGAGCGAAATTCGATCTCGGTCGAGTCCTCTCTCGAACACATGCGCCGGCACCTCGGTGCCGACCGGTACATAGCATGCATAACAGATTTATTGAGCGAGCGATCGCACTCGGTGACCGCCCTTCTCCTCGACGAAGATTCCGAACTCGTTTTGCCTTCTGCACTTTGTAGACGCCAGCACATACTTTTCCATGAGTTCTTCCTTGAAATCTTCCCACGTATACCTTCCCCATCGCCCTAGTGTTGGGTTCTCCTCACAGATTCCCACCAAGTCGGCCTCATCGGTTAGGCGAAAGATCGCGCAATTCGGCTTCTGCGCTTCGCGGCCGATGTATTCGAAGATCCTTTCGTGGATCGTATCCGCTCGGCGTCGATCGGTTCGCCGAGACCGTCGAACGTAGGGGGATTCTGCCTGCGAAAACTCTCGATCGCATGCCGCTGAACCAAAGGTGGTTCTTGGGCTTCTTCCACGTTATTGTTCCTCTGGTTCCTTGTTCTCAGCATTCTGTACCGATGTTTGAAACATTAGAAACACTTTCGCATAGATAACCGGGTATCATCGCATAACATATATCATCACCCATAACCACATATCATCACATATGCCATATATCACGATCACATATAAACATGCAACCTGCCAACACATCACCGTTATGCATTTCACATAACATTATCATCACACATCACATAGATCATATATCATCATGGCATAGCTCATATCACATATAAGCATCAAACATAAACATCCTATCATAGACAACGTTAGTATCAGTATTGTCCATGAAGGAATGTCAAAATACAAGATCAAGGTATGTCAGTCAAAAATGTCAGATATGAGCAAAAGAATCGACTCGGTCCACCGCAAAAGATGCCGCTCTGTTCATGCTTTAAGCAGATCTACTGCGCCATCGCTTGTACACCGACTACCCGGATCTCATACTCCATATCCGTCCACTACTCCCGGTCGTTTCAATGGTTCCATTACGCCTTTCCTCGTCCTCTCTCTCCCTTCCTATCGAGGGCTTGGATTGGGCCGCCGCTTCGGTAAAGCGATCCTACATGGAAGCAAGTCTCTCGTGGGTATGATCCCATCCAAGCGTGCCTCGATCGCTCGAGTCTCGGTGAATCTTTGTTCCTGGTTCCAGTCTCTAGCGCTTGCTCTTCCTCAACGTGCTCAACCTCATCTCGAGTCATCTCGCTATCCGGATCACGGGTCCTCTCGAGTCCTCACTATCCTCCTCGTCCTCCTCCGGTCTTCCTCCTCCTCGAATCTCCTTCCGGGAGGCCAAACGATCTTGTTCGGTGGCATGAAGATTACGATCCGGCCTCTTCCACGCCACCGTCGGATGGACAATCTCTACACAGGAGGTCCCCTCAAAATCATTCTGGTCCGTCGAAAGTGAGGATCGTAGATGGAGGTGTAGTGATGGTGTATCCCGATGAAGCTGGCGATCGCTCACGCGATGGTCGCTCTCCCAAAGGCTCTTCGGGAACATCATCCCCGTCATCAACGGATCATCCTCGAACATGCCTCTCTATCACATCTCGCCTCGGATGGTATGCCTCAAAGATCGGTCCTTTGTCTCCACACGAAAGCGGCGAACTCGTGAAATCCAAGGTAAGGTGTCGGTGATAGGATCCCGACGGAACATCACGTGCCTCTTGCCTTCTTGCCCATGGTTGCCAACACCGCCGGTAGCCTTTACGTCATCCGATAGTAAGCCTCGCACTCGGATACCTTTCCACTATCTCGAATCTTCCTCCACAACCCAACAAATCTCCCGTAAACACTCCCAACGGCTCATGGACATTCTAGTACATTCCCTGAACTTACGGATCTGCTCATCCATCCTGTGGGATCTTAACCAACGTTATGCAGGCGATCAATATCCATAAACCTACATGTTAGTTCATCAAAATAACAACAAATATTCACATTTACTTTTTCTGCCCCAGTCATCTGGGTAATCATGTCTTGAGACCCATGTTCACTTTTCAACACATATCAACATCGATATGGATATTCATAACAATAATCACGTAAGCAAATACAGGATTCACTTACAAGCACTCGTTTATCAATATAAACAAGATTTTCAATCAATCACATATTTCTATGTAAACACATAGATTCACATCATCCATTTATGATCATATCAATCACATCATACCACATCAATGGTTCCCATATCACAGCCACACAGGCCCTTTCGTCTCATCGACAATCACTTCCACATCCACATCACCATCCAACCATATCTCATCCACATCACGTTTACATCACGTAAACTCTTACCAGGCCAAACCACATGAAACCAAGATCATATCAAGCATCACGTAACCACACAAAGCATCGAAGAATAAACACATACCTCATCCCCTTTTAAAGGAGGCGGCTGACGGTGGTGAGGGTAGTCAGACTGATAAGCAGTTTAGAAGAACAAGTTCTAAACACTCAATTTCAAGAACGTGCAAGATATAAAGCAAACGAACTGCTTTGATATCAAACAATATAGACACATACCCAAAGCTAGAAAAACTGCTCTGATACCAAGCTGTCACGCCCCAATTCCCGAGGGAAGGCATGGATGCCGGGGTGTGATTAGGGGTGGGGGTTAAGAAGCGGGGAAGAAGGGGATACATATAACATACACGATAAGAAGATATGACCATGAAATCGGGCAGCATCTCCTCTATAATTAGGACATATCCTGAAGGGGAGGGGTGCGCAAACAATCCACCAACAGAATAATATCGATATCATAACCTCAAAGAACATGATCTTGGTTTATAACAAGTAATGCAAGAAAGCAAAATAGCATTACATCATGTTGACTAGACCGGTCAACCACATAGCATGCTCATATTGAGACTCACAGCATAACAACATAATAGCAAATCTTGTTCCCAATCAGAAAGCAAAACAAGGGACAAGAATACATCAACATCAGAATACGTATATAACACAACATCGCGGAAGCATAGCATGAAGAACCCGCAGCTCCACCCCTCAGCGTCGCCCGTCCAGCCCTCCTCCATCTGTGAAAAGATTTGAAAAAGAGTTTGGGGTGAGTACTAGCGCACTCAGTTGGGGTTTTATCATAAATCAAAAGAATCATGATGCCGTGTTCAGAGCACTTACCTTAGAAGGTTTTAAAACGTAAATCCACTTCTAAGTAAGCAAAATAGATTTTTTTTTCGATACCTGATCCGTTATTACTGTTGTTCTCATCATAGAACCACGGCTCGGAACGTATCCCGCCAGCCCATCACATCTCATTCAGCCGAACAATATCTCGATCGGAACATATCCAACACCCATGGGGCTAACGTATCCAATGGCTAACTCGGTGTGGACTTCAGGGGTCAAATCCCCATCAGAACCATAACCACCTCATTACCATTTCCGTGTGGACTTCCAGGGTCTATCCCTTCAGAACCATAACCACGTGTTCGGGGTCTATCCCCTTACGATCAATACTCAAGATGGTGATCAACCCACCGAATAGAGATCCATGCACAATCACAATAGAACCACATCTCGGATCAGAGAACAGTAATAACTTCACCAAAACATTTTACGGCGCACATGTTTTATTTTGAAATATCAGAGTAAATAACTCAAAATAAGCATATATAACCCAACCTGAACAGACGAAAACGTCAACCGGGAGATATCTACGGATCCGATGACTTCACCGATCGCACTGGTAGGTACCTGGTAACAAGAAGGAACAACTTTTGGGGTCACATCCCACAAATCAAAGCAAAATCGTGATCCAAACGAAGATCATAGAAAAACTAGGGTTTTCGACTTTCTGAACCCATATTTGGCACTCTCGGGTTTTCAAATCAACTCGATGCGAAGGAAATATATTGAGGCATCAAGACCTATAATAGGGTACTTTCAAAATATGCATGCATGCAAGTTGATTCAAATCTTAGCGATTGAAGAAGCTTCAAAAATCGATGCCTATCCTCGGATCTAGGATAAACCATCCAAAATCGATGCATGAAAATGGAAACATAAGCAATATGCATAACTATCGAACATGGAATGACAAGCTATGTTGAAAATGGATAACTTGGGCATGTCTTCCTTTAGAAAACTCAAGCAATGGAAAACATCCCGACATGCGTAAACGCCAAAAATGTAAAACGGAATCGGTACTTTAGTGGAATGCATAGACCGGAACTCAAAACCTAAAGGACCCATAGCTAAAGGTGGGCCGTCGGCCATCAAACGGCGGCCAAGAGCTCACGGCTACGGCGGCCTTGGGCGGCGGTCTTAAATCGGCCGACCTCCGGCCGTTTCCGCCTCGTCCTTTAGAATCCCAAGTTCTATGCTATACGATCTACTAAAAGGCGGAACCAAAATAAGAAAAGGACAAAACAAAAACGGGCTGGGGAGGGATGATCGGTGGTGGCGGCAAGCCAAGAATGGCGCCGCCGCCGAGCCTCCGGCTCGATCCCCACTCCTCCGTGGCTCATTGCGTGCACTGAGCTGCTCGGTTCGTCAGTAAACACGAGAGGCGAAGGAAATGAACTTTGAAAATGAAGGCCCTAGCCTCCTATTTATAGGAAAAGCAGGGGGCGCATTGCTAACTAGCGTTCTTTTCGAAAACGCAAAAGCGGCATAACTTTTGCAAACGGACTCCAAATTCAAGAAACTTAGTACCCATGGACACGAAATAAAATACCGAACACAACGACTATAAAAAGATATGCTTTTAAAGACCCATGAAAAGTCCAGTTTTCGATAACTTCCTGAGTGCCAAACCGTGGGTGGTCAAAAATCTGCATACTTAGTGTCTATGAATTAGGCCATAAGACACTCTTCACAACGCCTGAGGTTTCTTGATGGTCGCATCACCAAAACAAAAAGTTAACCTTTTGACCTTTCTCAAAAAACGTGCCATGCAAACCTACTGCTTAGAAAAGACGGGGTATTACAAATACCCTATATTTCTCTAGCAGAGATTAGCTCCTGATTAAGAGTTTTATAAGAAGGGCATTGCATCCTTAAGAAAGAGTTGGTTAAGTTAGAAGCTTTTACGTTAAGTTTCGAGTTGAGAAGATTGAATTGATGCATATTTGAGATAGAAACTGAGATAAGATTCTTAGATCTTATTTAAAATAAGAAGACCTAGATTCCAAGGGTCTTGAGATGATAAATACATGCTCAATGAAGTCTTGATTTCAGAAAATTGAGAATTTCGGAGAAAACTGAGATAAGATTCTTAGATCTTGTTTTATTGGATAATTAGTTCCGATTTCTTATTATAAAAACGTTATGCATTATTTTACAATATTTATAATTATTTTCTACAATGAAAGTGATTACTATATATTAAAGAAAATGAGAAAAGAAAAGAAAAGAAAAATGTTTCTAGAAAAGGGGTGATTAATCACCTTAATAAAGAAATTAAATTATTACATAATATAACTTTATACTTTAGACTTTTCAACACATTTATTCTTCATTTTTTATCCTCAAACTCACGACTCACACACTCATACACACACTAGATTTTGAAAGTTTCATGATAAAAATAGGAAGATCTAACCGTTGAATTTTCGATCCGTTTTCGAAACGAGGTATAATCTCGTCTCTAGAACACATCTACGGATTGAAAAAATTAAATTCTTGAGCATATGTATATATTAAATTTTCGGTCCTTTTATGAAATTATAAAGGAGTATATTTTGTTTGATTATTTCACGATATTATGATAGATTCGACGTCTACGTATTGGTTAACGTTAAATTTGTGAAGCATATGTTTATTGTTTGGAATTTCATGATATTTTTGAAAAAAAGGGATGCCTTGATCTTGAATTTATGATGTTGATATGTTTAAATTGCCTTCATATATATGTTATTGGATTGATATAAACATGTTTGGAGCAAGAAAAACGTTTGAAATCGAAACTATATTAAAAGCCCTAAATGGTCGAAAACCCTAAGCCATATAATGTTGGAATTTTGATTTTATATGATCATTTTGACTTCGTATTTTGATTCTATGATATGAATAATTCTTAAAATGATTTATTCGGATTTTTCGGCCGACGTATTTAAAAGTTGTAAAAATTAAGTTTGCCGACAAAAATGAGTTTTCAATGTTAAAGCTTTGAGCTTTATGTTTTGTTGTTAAATTGATGATCTTTGAAGATAATTGAGCATGTATAGAAGTTCATTGGTTTTAGATGACGTCTCACGTGAATTGTGACGTTGGACATAATGTTATGTATTAAGGGGCCGTTAAGTTTTTGACTAAGATTGGATAGTTGAAGCTTGTTACTGAGTTTTCTATGTACATTTAGACATATGGTGATGAATTGGTGGAGTTTGGGATTAATTTGGTTAAATTGGTATTGAATTGGCGATGCGTTTTCTAAACGTTATTCTGCCGAAATTTCGTTAGAATTGGTTGTTAATAGGATGTTAGAGGATGCAATGACCCAAGTATTGATATACCATAGTATCTTGATATTGAGAAGATGAGATATAGTCGTGTCGACGACTAAGACAAGTTATGTCTTGTTTGGTTCTTGATAGGCTTTTATGCCGATGTATGTCGATTAAAGGATCGAAGAAGAAGAAGAAAGAAGTGAAAGTCAGAAGGTACAGTCCTGAGTGACTGTTACCAGGTGGGTAAATATATTTTCTCTAATGATATGCTTATGCTTTAAATATTTTTAAATGATATGATATGCTTATGTATAAAGATGATATGAGATTTTATGATATGCTTTTGCATAGAAGATGATATGATATGAAATGCATTTAATTGCAAAGTTTCAAGTTGATTGACTTGCCAAAGTTTTGAGCATAAGCATAAGCATAATGCACTACCTATCCACGAGAAAGAAAGAAAAAGAAAGAATGAAAGAAATGACCGACGTCAGGTATGACCGTAGTTGGTAACCTTCGGGTCCAACTCGGGTATGTGATGTTAAGGTGTTTGAGAAGGAGACCTACTTCTCATCACGCATAAAGAATTCGTGGATACACTACAACAAAATAGACTTATTGCGACATACACACATGCGACATTACATGTATGTGCCGTAAAATTACCACACTTATGCTTCTAGTGTCGCATATTTATATCATTTGTGTGTTATTTAAATATTGTGTCGTAGTTTAGTGACAAAAATGCAACACTCGTTTTGATGTCTCAGAATTGCGATAATTTATCTACGACATCTCAATAAAATATCATAATTAAATCACATATTTAGAATAGTGTTGCATCTAGTGTTATATATTTACGTCAATTGTGCGTCATATACATATTGTGTCATAATTTAGTGACATATATGCGACACTCATTTTGATGTCTTAAAATTACGACAATTTATTTGCAACATCTCAATAAAATGTCATAATTATATAACATATTTAGAATATTGTTGCATTCAATGTTGTATATTTATGTCGGTTATGTGCCATCTATATATTGTGTCATAGTTTAGTGACACATATGCGACGCGACATTCATTTTTATGTCTAAAAATTTTCTATAGTTTATTTAAAAACTTGCTAATTATTCATTCAAAATATTTAAATAATTAAATATGAGCTATTATAATATTGTATACATGTTCAATAAAATCCAAAGGTTACAAATAAATAAATAAATAATAATAATTTAACACAAGCAATTGTGTCAGTCTGTATTATTAGTTTAATATACAATATATTTGTCACAAAAAGAAAAATGTGACATTAACCATGTGACGTCTTGGGTAGAAGTACGGAGTGATCATCGGTGCGGAGGCATGGACAAGGAGCGGCTCCGATTAAGATTTCAAAGTGGAGGGGTACATGAATGAATCGAAATGCACCGGAATGAGAGGGATTTCGACAATATGTAGGTATGAGACTGCATATTTGAGGAGAGTTTAAAGGATTTGCTATGTGCTACTCATACCAACAAGATGCATCTTCTTTTCGGGAGTCCATCTGATGACCTCCGGGAACCCATCGTTAGAGGTTCCAAGACGAGTCAAGATACATTTTTAATCTCCTCCAACTTGAACACATAGTTCCGTATATGGAAAGTTAAGGGGTCGAACCCAAGAGAGCTGGTTGTGTTGTTACTCGAGTTGTCACGATTTGAGTAGGAGGTTGCCCAGAGGGCAAGGTGTTAGTCAGGCTGACGGTCTCTGTAGAGATGTACTGAGAGATAGATCTTGAGCAGAAAGTAAAACTGAAACGTAAACATAAGGTAAAGATTAAATGACAAGTAGTAGGGCCAAGGGTTCCGTACGTTGAGATACTGGTCAAGACGTCGATCATAGGTTTAAGGGTTTCCGCCCCGAGTGTATGTCGTTGGTTAAAGGTACCAAGGTAGCGCTTTTGGTTGTCATGTACACCACTGACCCACAGCTTGCTGTAGATTTTAGGGCCAATCATGAGACCCCCGGCTTGCCCCTCGCCAAAACGGTCCCCAAAATAGGTTATCCCACCCCAACACTTGACTCACTAGACAACCCCAACTAGCCACATGTCCGGTCGAAAGGGCTCGCAGACCTTTGCCCAAGGCCGACGGCTACAATCACCCACTCCAGCCACACTTCCCGGGATAAAGAGACACTCGATGTCTTACTCCGGCTATTGCTTGTAGCTATCCCTCCCCCCAAGGCTACTGGTCGAGTTAACGCTCAAGGAATGGAATAACATGGGTATAAAGGCCTAGAGCTTCGGGAACACCCACTCAAGGTTCTAAGTACGTTTAGACCTCACGACTCGTATGACCTCGACTCAACGTGCTTTCACCCCGAGCCCAACCAAACTGACACCTCACTCATAATCGACATAAACATGAAAGCAATAAACAAGAACATAAATGAAACCATACTTGAATAGAAAATCAAACTGAAATTAAAGACAGTCTCTGCCAAGCAGTTGCTCGAGCTGAGATCATAGAATACATAAAATAAATGTTTGCCCGTAGGACTTGTTTCTTCCTCACCAATCACTCATGAAAGCAAAGAGAAAATAAAAGAGATAGGTTGCAGAGAGAATTCGGACTGATGCTCTCACTCCCCACCGAAAATGTGTCTCGTGAATAATTGTCGTGTGGAGTTGTTATGTTGGGAGCCTAAGTGCATCCACCTTGTCTTGGTTTGCGTACGGATCTCGAGGTGGCAGGTGGTGAGGGCAGCAGCTTGCTCAGGCTCTGGACATCGACAAGGACTCCTCCGCTTTAGTGCAGGCGGGTTTGTCTCATCCCGCAGCCGCAGTCGACCTTTCCCTTCGACAAAAATCAAATGCACAGCAGAGAGGATCTTGCCCGTAATCGTCCCATTTTGCGCAAGTCCGCAGAGTCCTTGTCTCAGATCTCCCACCGCATCCCGAGATTACCTTTCGTCCCCGCTACCCTCGTCATTTTTCCTCTCTTCCTTGTCTCGATTATCTTCGCTTCACGCCACCATTGATCGTGCTCGGCCCAATGCGCACAAAGAGTCTTGGCAAGATGTCGTAATACCTTGCCAAGGTAGTCTTCGGGATTTTTACCTTCTCACGGGAGCGGCCCGATCTTACCCAAGGTCCATCTCAACCGCAACATCCCAAGCGTGTCCTCCCGCATACCAACACATGCAAAGAACACACACAAAATGTACTCTTTCTAGGGCAAGGACTACCCCAAAAAGAGCACGAAAAATGGGCTCGTCACACTCACACACTTGAACCACGGTTGTCCTCAAGCGTGCAAGCATTCCTTGCCCAAAAGAAAAACAAAACACACAACAAACAACACAAGCAAAAGACCAGCAAGGATAAGATGAAAACATAACGAAGATAATCCGGCATAGGCGATTAATACAACTATGTATCAAGGTTAATCAAGATTGGGGCAAAGCAAGTTTGTGAAGTTCCTCTCAAGCACTCAAACTCTCTGTGTTTAGGGTTTTTACGCTCAGTGATGACTTGATCAAGGAAGTGCCATAGGCTTGCCTACCGTCTACTATCTCTGTCCTATAGCTTGGTATAAATTCTCCATCCTTAAGTCTTTTAGGGTTGTATTGAGTGACTTCTTGGCAAAGTTGGAAGTATTTAAGCTTTGGGTAAGGTTGTTTTGACTTAGGTCTTGGCGTAATGATTTCATTTCCTTAGCAAGATACTTACGGGCCTGAGCACACTTTATATTTTTGGGGGAACTTCTTTTTCTTTTTCATTTTATACTTTTAAACGTTGTTCCCCCACCTTTTTTCTTTTTCTACAAATTTTGAATTTAAGCTCATTATGCCCGACCGAAGGCCAAGGCATCTAATGTTTGTGTTTTGCCCAGAATGATGCCCAAGACATATATATCCCTCCTCTATTCTTCCTCTCTCAACCCCCTGTGTCGGGGAAGAGCACAAGGTAATTAAAAGAAAACGATCACCAAAAGTGGCTAGCAAAGGATACATATATACGGGTTTATGTTCATCGTTGACCATGGCTACGAAAAAAAGCCTAAATCATCTAGAGCACTTAGACTACAAAGCTTGGCTTTGATCAAGACAAAGAGAAAGTTCTAGCACAACCAAGTCAAGCATCCGAATAACACATGTAATAGAATTCATGCTTGCAATGATTCAGCATATATAGGCTCAATTTCTCACAGGTGTGCATGCTATGCCCCTTTTCCGTCATACTAACCTTATTGAAGCACAGCTAAACATGTATTACAAAGCCTATGCCAAGTTCATAATTATCATGCTCATCTCAAACGGGCTGGTCAACACACACAACAAAAAAAATAGGGCCCCTTCCCACTCACACACTTTGCTCGTGGCAAAGTGTTAGACTGATTAGGGTCCCCGAAAAACAACAAACACACAAACATACAACAAACAAACACGAAAAACAGAAAAGAAAAACAAAACACAAAAACAAAACAAAACACAAACAAATAAGGGAGGAAAAGCTTAGGGGGATGCAAGGGGATACCTAAATCCTTGGTGTGCGAAACGTGAGTGGGCGGTGCGATCTCGGCCAAGGTCTCTTGATTCTGACGAGGACGGCTTGGGTGTCATCTTGGGCAGCTCAGGTGTTCTGTCAAGGTCCTGCCCTTGCCTTGGCCTTTAGCGTCTTGGCTTGGCAACCGCCTCTCAAGCTCTGCAAGATGGTGAGCTTGTCGTCCTCGTCTTCCACTATCTTGAGCATCTTCTTGAGCACTTTCGGGTCGAAATGTTCTCTCTCGGGGTCATGGCAAAGTTGGGGCCGCGGATCGTTCTCCTTGGGCGGTTGGTCGGCAAGTGGCACAAGGACAGCCTCTCTCGCTCCTCGCCCATGATGCTCTTCATGTCTTGAATCGCAAAGGCTACAAAGTTGAGCCTTATCTTCTCGCATCGCTTGAAGGATGTAAAACTCGCTCTTTGACATGGTTCTGTTCTTGTCTTTCTTGCCAAAGAGGTTGTAGGAGAGGATCGGTGGCACACTTGCATCAACTGGGTCCTTGAGTGCGTTCCTCGCATCACACGATTTGAACTGTGCGCCATCCTTTTCGATTCACTTTGCCCAGATCCCCGACCATTTTCCATCAGTGAAATTGGGCACCACCTTGACTGCCCCCTTGTAACTCGTCCCCTTGACCTCCATCAACGTCACCATGTTTAAAAGCTTGGTTGAGCTCGTCGATCGTGAACTCTCTCGCTCCCGAGGTGTGTGTTGTATTCCCACTAGCACTCCCTTGTCATAGTCGATGTCGAGATCTCCGTAAAACTCCTTCACTAATTACGCGTAGACTATGGTATCCCACTCAAGAAACTTCCCCCACCCGATTCCTTTAAACAGCCGCTCGACGTCCTCCTTGACACGCAGTTGCTCGAGGAGAGCAGGCTCCAGTCGCTTGGGCACCACCATCTCCTTGTTCTTGGCGAGCTCCTTGGCGCTGACAGTGTAAGCCTTCCTCGCCTCGACGAGGCGTGTCACCATTTTGCCTTCTTTGCAGCGTTCTTGATGAGAGGGCGTCTTCTTCCTCGATCTCTTCATTTGGGTCTTTCCTTCATCTTTGTCTTCTTCGAGCGCATCGCCGGAGCTTCCTTCCTCGGAGACCTCCTTCTCCTCCACCACCTTGGTTTCCGTACCGGCGGACCCGGTGTGAGAGGAGGTCGAGACGTCTTCTTCGAGGTGGAGGTGGTAGGATCTATCTCGATATTTAATTCACCATACATTGATTATAAACCCAAGATACGCCTATTTAATTAATTGCAACACGTAGGGGTTTTCTCGTGTTTACCTGATCCAAGAGGTCGATGGAACGAGATGAACGGATCGAACGGATCGTACTCGTGCTTTGACCTTCCGGATCAGATCCCGGCCGCCCAATCTCCAACGCCGAGCGAGGACGATCTATGGAGAATGCTACAAGAAATCACCTCAAACCCTAGCTAATTTTCGAGAATCTCACTATGAAGACGGACGAAAAATATGCTCTCTAATTTTGTGGATTAACCTCGATTCTATCTCTTACCTTATATTTATAATGCATTACCATAATCCCATAGGAAAGGATCCATGCATATCCCATAAATATAATAATATCCATATAGATAAAGAGAATCAAACTCGCTTAGAGGGATAGAGGCACACACAAACATACAACAAACAAACACAAGAAAACAGAAAAGAAAAACAAAACACAAAACAAAACAAAACACAAACAAATAAGGAGGAAAAGCTAGTGATGCAGGGGATACCTAAATCCTTGGTGTGCGAAAAACGCGAGCTGGGCGGTTCCATCTCGGCCAAGGTCTCTTGTATTCGACGAGGACGGCTTGGTGTCATCTTGGGCTCAGGAAACTGTTATATCTCAAGGTCCTACCCGCCTTGGCCTTCGAGCGTATGATCGGCTTGAGATAACCGGCCTCTCAAGCTCCAAGCAAGATGGTGAGCTTGTCGTCCTCGCTCTTCCACTATCTTGAGCATCTTCGAGCACTTTCAGTCAAATGCGCTCTCTCTCTGGGGTCATGGCAAAGTTGGGGCCGAGGATCGCTCTCCTGGCGGTTGGTCGGCAAGTGGCACAAGGACAGCCTCACCGCCCCCGCCCATGATGCTCTTCATGTGCGAAATCGCAAAGGCTACAAAGTTGAGCCTTATCTTCTCGTCGCATCGCCTAAAGGATGTAAAACTCGCTCTTTGACATGGTTACGCCGCCTGCCTTTCTTGCCAAAGAGGTTGTAGGAGAGGATCCGTGGCACACTTGCATGGTTGGGTCCTCGAGTGGGTTCCTCGCATCACACGATTCAACTGGCGCCATCCTTTTCGATTCACTTTGCCCGCATCCCCACCATTTTCCATCGCGAAATTGGGCACCACCTCGACCGCCCCTTGTAACTCGGTCCCTTGACCTCCATCAACGTCACCATGTTTAAAGCTTGGTTGAGCTCGTCAATCGTGAACTCTCTCTGCTCCCCGAGGAGTGTGAACTGTATTCCCACTAGCACTCCCTTGTCATGGTCGATGTCAAGATCTCCGTAAAACTCCTTCACTAATTACGCGTAGACTATGGTATCCCACTCAAGAAACTTCCCCACCCGATTCCTTTAAACACCGCCGACGTCCTCCTCGACACGCAGCTGCTCGAGGAGAGCGTGCCCATCCGCTTGGGCACCACCATCTCCTTGTTTTGGCGAGCCTTGCGCCGACAATGTAAGCCTTCCCTCGCTTCGACGAGCGTGTCACCATTTTTGCCTTCTTTGCCGGCCGTTCTTCAGTGAGGAGGACGTCTTCTTCCTCGATCTCTTCCGCTGGGTCTTTCCCTTCATCTTTGTCTTCTTCGAGCGCATCGCCAGAGCTTCCTTCCTCGGAGACCTCCTTCTCCTCCACCACCTTGGTTTCCGTACCGACGGACCCAGTGTGAGAGGAGGTCGGAGACGTCTTCTTCGAGGTGGAGGTGGTAGGAGTCTCCTTCGCCTTTTCTTCCTGGAGGAGACCATTCTTTCTTTTTCTCCCGTCTTCCCGGCGTGGTCGCCCTCTTTATCAGGTCCACCTCCATGTGGATGTCATGGAGGATGGGCGCTTCTTCCGCTCCTCCCGAACTCGGTGAGGAGGGCTCTATCGCCAGACGACCGGCCCTCGACGGCGGGCTCAACGGTGCTTTCTCCATTTTGATGCGGCGAAATACTGGCCTTCTTTCGGTTGGTTAGAGTTTTTCTTTCGACGTGTGCACCATGGATGGAAGGTTAGGGTTTTGTGCTTTGGTTTGGGAAGTTTACGGGTGAGGTTTGAATGTGGGAATGTGGGTAGGTGAAATGAGGGGGGTTAATTAGAACGTGGGTTTGGGGCGATTATAGGGTAGTGGGTCGACCGATGGGACGCCTCGCATCGCCCACGTAAATTCGATGCCGCCTCGTGTCCCGTGTCTTGGCCAAGGGTATTTCCTTGCCAGCTACAGCGTCCTTATTTCGCCTCGCCTTGAGTTCCTTCCAGACCTGCAGTTAAGAAAGTACGCTCCTCGAGGAAGAAACGGTCCTCTCAAGGAGCAGGTCAAAATAACGAGGGTGGGCTTCCCCACTTACACACTTTGCTTGAGGCAAAGTGTTAAAAGTGGTCAAGACCACCCCCTTGACAAAAAGGGAATAAAATGTAAGCGGTTAAAATCGTACCACACCGGGTTGCCTCCCGAAAAGCGCTGTTGTTTAACGTCATTAGCTCGACGTCATCCTTGAGCTGAGGCGTCTTAAGGATCCTCTTGAGGAACCTCGTGAAGCTCATCTTGCTCAGCATCCTATTCTCTGATCCTTCGATCGTGCCCATGGTAGGTCTTGAGCCTGTTTCCGTTCACCTTGAACACTTTCTTGCCGTCCATGTCGCTTATCTCTACAGCTCCATTCGGATGTTGGGCGTGCACCATGTAAGGTCCCACCCACTTGGTGGTCAGCTTGCCAGAGGTAAAGCGGAACCTATTTTGATAGAGTAGAACTACTTGCCCATTTTCGAACTTTTTTCCTCGATCAAAGATCATGGGCTCTCTTGAGCCTATCCTTGTATATAGTCAAGATTGTTATAAGCTTCCGAGGTGAATCTCCTCGAGCTCAGATATCAAGCTTGCGCTTCTCCTACCTTATCCCACCAAAGTCGAGCTTATGGATTGCCCAAGATGCCTTGTGTTCCACCGACCGGCGTGACACATCTTGCCAAACACCATCCGTAGGGAGACATTCCAAATGGCATTTTGAAGGCTGTCCGATGCCCATAGTGCATCGTCGAGGTGAGTGCTCCACTCCTTCTTGCTCTCTCCCAAGGCCTTCCTCAAGATAATATTCACAATGCGGTTTGAGAGCTCAGCTTGGCCATTGGCTTGAGAATGATATGCGGTGGACATACGATGATGTACCCCATACTTCTTGAGTAAGATGCCAATGGTGGCATTGTAGAAGTGGGTGCCTGATCACCGATTATGGCTCTCGCACACCGAAATGACTAAAGATATTCGACTTGAGAAAAACAGCCATTGGTCCTTGCATCCGCTTTAGCCGTGGCCTCGCCACTACCCATTTTGACACGTAGTCCACCGCTAGGAGTATGTATTGATTTCCTTAGAGTTTCGCAAGGGGCCCATGAAATCCATGCCCCATAAGTCGAATACTTCCACCGCAAGATAGGTACCAAAGGCATCTCATTCCTCCTCGAGACATAGCCGGCGCTGGCACTTATCGCAACCTCGACACTTCTCGTAGCTATCCTTGAAGATAGTGGCCAAGAGAACCCACAATCAAGGATCTTCCCTGCCGCTCTCTTGTGCCCAAAATGTCCTCCGTGACTCCTTCTCATGGCAAAGGTGCTCAAGGATGCTTGTTTGCTCACCTTCCGGAACGCATCTCCTCAAGATCAAGTCTTAGCATTGCTTCCACAAGTATGGGTCATCCCATACGTATTGTCGACTCTCTTTCTTGAGTTTGTTCCTCTCGTGTGTTGGCATCCCCACGGGCAACACTCCGGTCACGATGTAGTTCACCAAGTCACGCACCACGGCTCCTTGTTGTAGATCTCGAGTAGCTCCTCATCGGAAACGCTTCTGATTGGATCTCCTTCATCCTTTCTCAAAATTTCGCTTATGGTCGGCCACTTGATTTTGAGATCACTCTTGTCTTTGATCTCAATGTCGAACTCCCGGAGGAGGAGTATCCACCGATCGCCTGGCTTTGTATCCTTCTTTGCCATGAGATATTTCAAGGCGGCGTGGTCAAGATAAACCACGCCTTGCTCCCAAAGAGGTAGGAGTGAAATTGAAGGCAAACACCACGGCAAGAAGCTCCTTCTCCGTGGTTGTGTAATTGATCCGCTGCCCGTGAGGGTCTTCGATACATAGTAGATGACAAAGCTTTCCTCGCCAATTTTCTGCCAAAGCACCGCGCCAACAACAGATCCGCTAGGCCGCACATCGCCTAAAGGCATGCCCCATTCGGGTGGCCTTATGATGGGCGCTAGACAAGGTGCTCCTTCAATATCCGAAAGCTTTGCATGTGTCGTCGAACTCCCACGGTACATCGCTCGAGTAGGCGGTTCATTGGTTGTGCTATTGGTGAAGTCCTCGACAAACCGCCGATAGAATCCAACAAGGCAAGGAACCCCGCAATGCTTGATGTTGGTGGGAGAAAGCAGCAGCTATGATCTCCACCTGGCTTTATCTACCTCAATGCCTTTCAGAGATAACATGCCCAAGGACAATTCCTCCTTGACCATGAAGTGATATTTCTCATAATTCAGCACAAGATCCTTCTCCACGCACCTCTGCAGAACTAACTCAAGATGCTCTATACACTGGTTAAATGTCTTGCCATAAACAGTAAAATTATCCATGAACACCTCAATGCATTGCTCAAGCAAATCAGAAAATATACTCATCATGCATCTTTGAAATATCCCTGGGGCATTGCATAAACCAAATGGCATCACGACGATGAAGGGCAAGTGAATGTAGTCTTATCTTGATCTTTTAATTCCACACAAATTAGCATTGCATAAACCAAATGTGCCAAACGAGCAAGTGAATGTAGTCTTATCTTGATCTTTTAATTCCACACAAATTTGCATATAACCAGAATAGCCGACAAGGAAACAGAATACTGCTCCCAGTAGTCTCAAGCACCGTCAATGAAGGCAGGGAAGTGGTCCTTTTGGTCACCTTGTTGAGCTTTCCTCTGTAGTCGATGCAAACCCTCCAGCCTGTCTGGAGTCTCATCGTGACCAGTTCCTTGCCTTCATTCTCGACCACATGTACGCCGGATTTCTTTGGCACGACGTGGATCGGGCTGATCCACCGCTGTCCGAGATGTGGTAATGAGGCCCAACTCAAAGAGTTTGAGTATCTCCACCTCGACAACTTTTTTCATTACCGGGTCGAGCTTCCTCCGGGGTCTCTCGACCGTATTGCATCGCCCCGAGCAAGATGTAGTGTTGGCAAACAAGAGGCTGATGCCCTTGAGGTCGGCTATGGTCCAGCCGATCGCCTCCTTGTACTTGCTCAAGAAGGCTCTCATCTCTTCTTCTTCTTCTTTGATCGTCAGCTCGGAGCTTATGATTACTGGCAACGTCTCGTTGGCTCCGAGGTAGATATACTTCAAGTGCTTCGGTAGGCGTTTGAGTTATAGCTTGGGGGCTTTCTTCAAGGAAGGTTGCATCATCTCCTTGTCATGCACTAGCGGTGATTGATAGCTTGGTTGATCGTCCCCGCTTTGGTCGGCTTCTATCTCAAGCACTTCGGTTGCCTTGACCTCCTCCTTATCGAGATATTCTAGGTCTTCAGTGTGTACTTGGATGATTCTGTCGTAGACGTCCTTGATCATTACCTTGGAAGAGTATCTCTCAACATCCTTCTCAGTGAGTGTCACAGCCTGCCAATCCAAAGTACGGATTAGCAGGGACTGTTACTCGGGAACGGGGATTAACGATCTTAATGATAATTGAATACGAAATTAAATAGGAAATGACAATCAAACTTATAAGACCTCAAACCATTAGGGATAAGCCGAAAACGTATTTCATACAAATTAGACCAACAGATCCTTGACAAAATGGTTCGACTGATCTGAAGGGATATGCTTCAATATTCAAAATATAACTAAGTGTTCTGAACAGCGGAAAGCATGTGAATACACATGTGACGATGTGCATTCAAGGTTATACTATATCAGCGACAAAAACTCCGACTGCTCAACACTTTGCCATCCATCGTCAGCTCAACCTGGACATTTAAAAACAAAAATGCAGGGCTAAGTACAAGAATGCACTTAGTGGGCTCATGCCAAAACACTTTCTTTAAATTACACTGCCCCTTAGTAAAACACGAGGATTTTAGTTGAAATAACTCGTGAATACCAAAACACTTTATCATTTCTCAAAAGATCGCTCGCCGTGCATTTTCCGTATGTATGATCCGATCATCCGTAATACTTTCTCATGATTCTGCTCACGCCGTAGAAGTAGGCTCCTTTACGGACGCGATCGTCAAGGTGTTGCTATCGGCACAAATACCTATGGTGTACACGTTAATCCTAGCTGTGTATAATCCTTCCGCATAGATCCGATATCGATTTTCTATAAAGTTGGGAGCCGACCCAACAATCAGAACTCTTTCTCACTGGCTCACCCAATCGCTGATAGATCCATACATAAAACATAAACACTTTGGGGGTGTAATCGAACAACGGCTCATAATCATTTTCAACCGAAAGCTTTGTAAATAAATACTTTTAAGAAAGCATAATAAATAAATCGCCGAGTAAAACCCACCGGTATATGTAGTCTTTCTACGGTCTCTTTCTATGTCTTTTGCTCAAAGTCACGTCCCACCTTAACGTAAGAACTATTTTAGTACATCGTCACGCTTCGATAGAGACGAACATCGATATAACGCCCTATGAATCAAATAAATCTAACGTCGAACTTATTCTGACATTTCCTAATCAAATTGATATCGATTATAAAATCACTTATCACATAAGAGATATTCTATCCCTTTATCACATAATGTACGCTTTTAATGTACTTACTTAACGAAGTTACATTTTTACTAAACGCACTACGCCACATTGATCACGATATCGTGTTCAGACGCTTTGACCTTGGTCAACGTTTTTAGTCAACAATTTTGACCTAGTCAACATTTAGTCAACATTTTGACTTTAGTCAACATTTTGACTTTTTATAATTATATATATATTTTTGAATTTTATGTGTGTTTCTAGTTCTAAAAATTCTCATAAAATCATAATATGTTTAAAACATCATTTTAGAACATATTATGCAATTATACTTAATAAAATAAATTTATAACATTAATATTCTTTAACCTATGGTTTTCGGTCATTATGGAATAATTATCTTAGACTTGTGCAAAAATTCTTATAAATTCACATATCACACTATTTTATTTGGGGGTTGATAATATGTAATTACTTTGGTCAAAGAAAAATTATGCACCTTAGTATTATACTATATAGTTTTCAAAAATTCCAATTAAGCATGTAAACATTTTTCAAAAATCCTAATTAATTTACATAACACATAATCATCATCAAGTATCCTTATTATAACATAATTTTTATCAATTATGGATTATTCATTAAAATTCCCTAAAGTCATATTTTCGAAAAGTGACTTAGGTCAAATTAATTTTTAACAATTCCAATAAATTCATACAACATCATATTATGAATCTATACCATCGATATGCTATACTAACACTTAAACATGAATTATATCTCATCATTTTATTTTTTTTCAAAAACTTTCGGTATTTATATACATATATGCTATAGTTTTCCAAAAATTCCACATAAATTCATATAAGCATATTTAATACCCTAGATTATTATTTCATGCTCAAATCAACAATTAAAAATCATAATCATCAACATATGGCAACCTCAAGTTTTCGGTCCACATATAAAATTTAATATCATGCTTAACTTTGTAATATAATCATAATATAAGCTTAATAACATGATATCTAAACATCTTAGCACATAACTCATAATTTTCGAAAATGTTAAAAATAACTAAGCTCATAACTTGAAATTTAACGGATGGAATTCGAAAATTCTAACATGTATGCGAAGCTCGGAAGGATTCTAACAATTTAATCGGTGTCGATTTTAATCGGCGAAGGTTTATTGATCTAAGGTTTGGATTGAAATTTGATGAACTCTCTCAAAATTTTCTCACTCAATTTCGGTACTTAGGGGTTCAGAATGAGAGAATGTAATGCTCACCTTATATTTATAGACCTATTCAACTTGTAGTGTAATTATTACATGAAATAACAATTAATACACTTGCTACAAATTGTCAAAGAATTCGGCCACCTCCATAAGCAAGAGACAAAAATTTTATCCTTATCAAATAAACTTCAATATGTCATCTTATCCTTTAATAAATTCATTGGATCATAGTTTTCACAAAATAATTAAATTACAACATTATAAAGTGTATGTGTGTGTGTCGGCTATATTCTATAGCTTAGGATTAATTTTAAAATTTTTCTATAACATATACTATATTATTATTATATAATAAATTCATGTTTGAAAAGTCAAATATTTCAACTATTACATGTGTCACTATTATAAGGTTTGAAATTAATTTTTCCAACATAATTTCTTCCACATTTTCGACCCCCACTAAGATCCAACCTTAGGTTACTTGTTCAAATTGAATTCTAACTCTACTTTACACCTAATAACATGATAAGATCCTACTCATAACCTCTCATTAATTATAGCATGATATTTATCAAAAATATCACATAAAATCATGAAATTTTTTGCTCTTATGGCACAAGTGTACTCCCACTTGTGCAAGTTGATGATACAACTCATATTATCTCTAATAATATCATATTAATATGATAATTATGATATATCATCAATTGGATAAGAATTAAAATTAATTAAGGCTTAGAAACTCTAATTTTCGAGAATCATAGGGATGATTCCAAATATTTTATTTTCTTGTATTAAATAGCTAATACATAGTTATGTGACATATTATAAGTCCTAGATGATGAATTAAATCATAGGAAAATATTTAAAACAATTTTAAGCCACAAAACCCTAATTTCAAAATTGTGGTTTTCAAATCGCTAAATTGTTCAATTTTTATTCCTTAATTTCTAGAATTATTTTGATGATAAATAATGTTTTATATCATAAAATAATCATAGGAATTTAAATAATATAATTCCATGATCATTTGACTAAGTTATCGATTCGTCTCTAAACGTAGATGTTTGAAACGTCTCAAAACGTTAATTCACCTCTAAAATGTTCATAAATAAATTAGGAACACTTTATTCACTTCTATAATGGTAGGGAATTCGAATTCTAAGCCTTGATGCTTAGAAATATCGTAAAGCTTAACTGTCGAATTTTTATTGACGTTAGGAATATACGTTCAAAGGAATAGCATAAGCTACATTCCTTAATTCACTGAGCGTCAGTGGATACTATATATATAAATCACCAAATTATGCTTAGTCAATATTGAGCGTTGACTAATTAAGATTTTAATTATCGAGCTTAAAACCCTAATTTACGATTTATGTTATCGTAATTAAGCATTTAAACTGCGGGATATTACAGTGAGACTGAAAAAGTCCACCATCTCGGTGTCGATCAAAAATTGCTAGGCTTTGTAGATGTCAAAGGTGACCGTCTCCCCAGCGAATTTGCATGTGAGCTTCTCCGTATCGCAGTCGATTAAAGTTCGAGCCATCTTGAGAATGGTTCGCCAGCAAGACGAGCCGCCGTCCGGCATCGTCCATATTTAGGACGTAAAAATTGGCTGGGAAAACAAGGTCCTGTACCTTGACGGGAACATCCTCAACGATCCCTTCAGGATAGACACTCGACTTGTCCGCCAGCTGAATCTCAACACAAGACGGTCGGAGTGATCCGAAGTTTCACTCTCGATAGATAGATAGGGCATCACATTGATTGATGCCCGAGATCGAGCATAGCTTGGTCTATCCTCGTTGTCCCGATCATGCAAGGTATATAGAACATCCCGGGATCGGTACACTTGATTGGGAGGTCTTGCTTGAGCACGGTTGAGATATTCTCCCCCATTTTGAACTCGCATCGTCAGTGTACTTAACTCTCTTGGTACATGCTCTTTAGAACTTGGCACACCTCGGCATCGAGGTCAAAGTAGTGATCAAAGGTATGCCGATCTCTACCTTTTAAAGATCTCGATCATTTCACTAATCTCTTGACTTCTTTGTTCCTTGCCAACCTTCCCGAAATGGAGGTCCGATCTTAACTGTCTTGTCTACCTTTGGCAAGGAAGCCTTCACCTCGGGTTCGTGTTCCTTGACCAAGTCCTCGACTTTCTCGGTTATGTCTTCGCCTCGATTGGCCTCGACCGGGCTCCTCCCCGCTGGCAAGTTCTTGCCGCCTCGTGTTGATTGCGCTGACGCGCATTGGGCTATATTTGCACTTGAGTAGGAAGTGTCCCTTGCTTTTGGTTGATCTTTGAGATCTCTTGCGTCAAGGTGTTCAGCTGGGTCAGCACAGATTGCAGGACTCCTCTTGTCTCTATTTTGAACTTGTCGAGGTCCCGCACCATCCTCTCTTGTGTAGCTCCTTGACTGTGCACTATCTCAGCTAAAGATGGCCGAGCTTGAGGTGGGTTCTGCCTAGGAGGTGCTTGATAGTGTTTGCCTCCGTACCTCAAGTTCTCATGATTTTTCCATGGTGGGTTGTACGGGTCGAAGCGGGGCTTCTGACCTTGAGCGTTTCCTCCACCATCGTTGTTGATATGCCCAAATGCATTCACCTCTTCTTCTTCGGCTACTTGTAGACACTCGTCCGTGTTGTGGGTGGTGGCAAAGCAAAGCTGACACGCTTTGACATTCTTCTTGGCCATAGTGGGCCTCAACAGGTCCATCATTTGTTTCATCATGGTCTTCATATCCTTCATGTCTGGTCCGTCTGAAGTAGTTGCTTCTTGGTTGGGCATCGTCTTAACCATTGCGTTGGCATCATCTTGAGACTCTTCACCAAGTCTCGCGAGTTGAATGCCTCACCGGGTTGTTTGTTGAGGATGGACTCTCCGACGCGCAGACTCACGAGCCGCCTCGAGTCGCCTCAAGCCATTCACATAGTATTTAATCGATCTGATCGAGATTTGATGATTGGGACACTTTGCCAAGATGGACTTGAAACGACACCAATAGTCGCACACCGCCTCGCCATTCCCATCCGGAGGAACTCATCCTTTCCTCACGCTTTGTATCCTCGAGACGGGATAGTATCTCTCAAGGAACTTCTGAAGCCCCGCCCAAGTAGTGACACCACCCGTAGCAAGTGTACTGACCACTCGAGCACCGCCGGAGAGTGAATGGAAAGTATATGAGTCGGATGTACTCTTTCTTGACTTCATCCAAGACACCTTATGGTGCTACACACCATTTCAAGTCCCGAGATGGCACTGGGGTCCTCTCCCTGCATATCAAGCTTGGCAAGATCTCGCGATGAAAGAGTGCCTCGGCCCCGCTTGTCCTCAATCTCGGGCAAAGTGATGCCCAATGGACGGAGACTGTTGTTCGGGAACATTATCTCCCAAGCGCCCGCCTCCCGGAAGTGGTGGGTTTTGTGATTCCTCTCTCCATGTTGTCTTGCCTGGTCTCGTGCCTCCTCAAGACTAGGGCGTTCTCCTCAGCTTGCCTCTTCTTCTCCGAATGGTCTCAATCTCTGGGTCAAACAAGAGCTCTCCGTCCTCGCATGCAAGGTTAGGTCAGAGCATGCAAAAACCAAACAAAAAAATAAAAAGTTAGTAACAACACTAGAATAGCGCAGCTCCCCGACAACGGCACCAATCTGACGACCTCCGGGAACCCATCGTTAGAGGTTCCAAGACGCATCAAGCTACATTTATAATCTCCTCCAACTTGAACACATAGTTCCGTTTATGGCAAGTTAAGGGGTCGAACCCAAGAGAGCTAATTGTGTTGTTACTCGAGTTGTCACGGTTTGAGTAGGAGGTTTCCCAGAGGGCAAGGTGTCAGTCAGGCTGACGGTCTCAGTAGAGATGTACTGAGAGATAGATCTTGAGCAGAAAGCAAAACTGAAACGTAAACACAAGGTAAAGATTAAATGACAAGTAGTTTGGCCAAGGGTTCCGCACGTTGAGATACTGGTCAAGACGTCGGTCATAAGTTCAAGGGTTTCCGCCCCGAGTGTATGTCGTTGGTTAAAGGTAGCAAGGGTATGCGCCCTTTTGGTTGTCACGCACACTGTGCCCCCCCCCCCCTCTTGCTCAAGATTTTAGATCCAAGCACTGAGGCCCCCGCCTTGCCTTGCCAAAACGGTCCCCAAAATAGGTTATCCCGCCCCAACAGCTTGACTCACTAGACAGCCCAACTAGCCACAGCCGGTCCAAGGGAGTGGCTCGCAGCCCTTTGCCCAAGGCCGACGGCTACAATCACCCAATCCAGCGCACTTCCCGGGACAAAAAGACACTCGATGTCTTACTCCGGTTATTGCTTGTAGCTACCCCTCCCGCAAGGCTACCGGCCGTGTTAACGCTCAAGGAAAGGAATAACATGGGTATAAAAGCCTAGAGCTTCGGGAACACCCACTCAAGGTTCTAAGTACGTTTAGACCTCACGACTCGTATGACCTCGACTCAACGTGCTTCACCCCGAGCCCAACCAAACCGACTACTCACTCATAATCGACATAAACATGAAAGCAATAAAAAGAACATAAACGAAACCATACTTGAATAGAAAATCAAACTGAAATTAAAGGCAGTCTCTGCCAAGCAGTTGCTCGAGCAGAGATCATAGAATACATAAAATAAATGTTTGCCCGTAGGACTTGTTTCTTCATCACCAATCACTCATGAAAGCAAAGATAAAATAAAAGAGATAGGTTGCAAAGAGAATTCGGACTGATGCTCTCACTCCCCACCGAAAATGTGTCTCATGAATAATTGTTGTGTGGAGTTGTTATGTTGGGAGCCTAAGTGCATCCTCCTTGTCTTGGTCAGCGTACGCATCTCGAGGCAGCATGTGGTGAGGGCAGCAGCTGGCACGGGCTCTGGACACCGACAAGGACTCCTCGGCTTCTGGGCCAGGCAGGTTTGTCTCATCCCGACGCCGCAGTCGACCTTTTCCTTTTCGGCAAAAATCAAACAGACGGTAGAGAGGGATCTGCCCGTAATCATCCCATTTTCGCAAGTCTCGCTAGAGTTCTTGTCTCTGCCTCCACCGCATCCCGAGATTACCCTCCGTCCCTGCGCACCCTCGCCCTTTTCCCTCTCTTCCTTGTCTCGATTATCTTCGCTTCACGCGGCCGCTGATCGTGCTCCACCCAATGCGGCATGCTGTCTGGCAAGATGTCGAATGCCTCGACAATGTAGTCTTCGGGATTTTACCTCTCACGTGAGGTGGCCCGATCTCGCCCAAGGTCCGCCTCAACCCGCAATATCCCAAGCGTGTCCTCCCGCACACAAACACACGCAAAGAACACACACAAATGCACTCTTTCTAGGGCAAGGACTACCCCAAAAGAGCACGAAAACGCCTCGCCACCATCTCATAAAACTCTAAAGTTAAGCGTGCTTGGCTTGGAGCAACTGTGGATGGGTGACCTTTGGGAAGTTTTCTCGGTGAGCGTGCGAGTGAGGACAAAGCACACCGAAAAGACTCATGTTGGTCTGGGGTCACCACAATCCGAAAGCCGATCACACAGATGGTATCGTGAGCCAACCTCTCCCAAGACGTGTGGTTCGAGGACTAACCAATCGGAAGTGGTGGCCATGTGACGCCCACGACTGAAGTACGGAGTGATCGCCGGTGCGGAGGCATGGACAAGGAGCGGCTCCGATTAAAACTTCAAAGAAGAGGGGTACATGAATGAATCGAAACGCACCAGAATGAGAGGGATTTCGAAAATATGTAGGTATGAGACTGCATATTGAAGGAGAGCTTAAAGGATTTGATATGCGCTACTCATACCAACAAGATGCATCTTCTTTTCGGGAGTCAATCTCATAAAAATTCTAAAGTTAAGCGTGCTTGACTTGAAGCAATTGTGGGATGGGTGACCCCCTGGGAAGTTTTCTCAGGGAGTGTGTGAGTGAGGACAAAGCACACTGAAAAGACTTATATTGGTCCGTGGGATCAGCCGTCAATCCGAAGCCGAGGTTTTACAAACCATCTAATTAAAATGTGTGGTAAAGAAATACAATAATAAAATTGTTTACATTTATGTATCATGTAATGTGACATAAATTAACTTATGCCACTTTCACGGATGACGGGTAATATGTCGTAAATTTCAGACGATAATTAATTTAGTGATGCACAAAATGATGTATATGTTGCAACATTAATGGAAACAATGCCGTAAAAATTATACTACAATTGATCATAATGTCACAAGCTAGTGTCGCAAATTATGATGCATAAATTCGGCTAATGTCATTAAATATGACGCAAACTAACATGCATCACTACAACTAAAGTCACGTAATGTATCGTGAATTTTATACGACAATTAGGTTAGCGATTTACAAAGTGTCGTATATGTTGCGACATAAATACAAAAAAAGTGTCGTAAAAATGCTACACGACCTTTTGCTACACAATATAAAGTGACACAAAAATTGTCGCAAGTTAGTTTTTGCGACATTAAAACAAATGTTAGCGACACATTTTCATGTCGTAAAAAGTCAACTTTCTTGTTGTGATATGGGAAGGAAAAGAGAAAGTTGCATGCAGTCATGAAACATGCATATGCATACGTTATGATATTATGAGAATAAAATCAAGTAAGTATTTATTTATGAAGCATATGTTATGGCAAGTCAAGTATATAGCCATAAGGGCAAAGTTTTAAATGTTTTTGGCATATACCCACTGAGTGCATTTTTGTACTCACGCCATGCATATATTTCTAAATATGAAGGTTGAGCTCGAGAGGATGTTGGAATCGAATGCTGCGCAAATGAGCTTCTCTAAATTCTTTTAACTCATGATGAAATTTTTTATTTATTGATGTTGTCATTTGATGTTATCATGTTTGTTGCCCCGAGTTTTATGTCTTCACACATAATTCTCAGCTACACTTTCCATTGCCGAACTTTGGCCTTCACTTGCTTATGTGTTTCGTTATGACGAAAGCATCATGTCTTTGATAAGAATCTTTATTCCATTGTTATGATCTTGGTATTTCGATTATGATATCGATTTGTTTTGTGAACAAGGATTTCACATGTTCATTGGTTATTGGTTGAATAATTTCTTGATTCGTTGAACTGTTACTAAATATTTAGTTGATTGTGAATCATCAATTTGGTTATCCTATCTTAATTATTTGCCCTCAGCCATTGTTCTTCTTCATTCGATTCTTTCTCGTGGTTTGAGGACATAAAATTATCCTTTGTCACAATCCATTCTATTTCTTTGAACCCTAATTGTTTAATTCCTTCGGGACGAAAGATGACATCTTATCTTTCCCTTGATGTACATTTGGTCATATTTGTTGATAATTTCCTTCTTAACCCCAAGTCATGGCCTAATTACTTGATTAAGTAGTCGGGCTGTGACACTACACAACATATACCTTACTAAAGCATTAGAAAACCCTAATTTCTAACATAATACACAAGCATTATGTATGTGTGCATGAGTGTTCCATTCATTCATTATAATCACATACCATTCATTCTAAACTTATAGATTAACTATCATAGTATCATTTACCAATAAAATCAAAACTCATACTTAACCATTTTGCTATATTTTTTATTATTAGCAATAATTAGCATAAGTATTCAATAAATTCCAATAAAATCATGTTATGCTCCTATCATACTATAGAATTTAATTACCAACTCAATATCATCAAATAAAATTTTAAACCATGAGTTAAAATAGCTTAAATTTTCAGTAATAATGATTTATTTCACATTGGTGTTCAATAAATTCCACAAAAATCATATCATGCTTATATCATATACTAAACATAAAATATCATCTCATATAATACATTAAAATTAAAACACATGCTTACTACTATATTTATATATGTACTCAATAAATTCTACCCACTTCACAATATGTTTATAATATGCAATAAACATGGAATATTAACTTTAAACATTAACTAAATATTTATAATATGAACTTAATGCTTGGAATTCTTTTTTGTCCTCACACATGTATTGTATATGTGTTCAATAAACTCCCAAGAAGGCATAATAGGTTCATATTATTTCTAAACATCATATATCATATTATTTTAAATAAATAAAAATCAAATAAATCTTAGAATATACACTACAAGAATTTCGAGTTATAGACCACGGGGAATCCCCATTGTCTATTATAGAAAACCCCGTTGTCTATCAAGTTATAGTCTATTAGGGCCGGTTATAGACCACGGGAAAATTCCGTCGTCTATCACAATATAGACAACGGGAAAATCCCCGTTGTCTATAGCATCATAGACAACGTGGGTTTACCCGTTGTCTATGTTATTATAGACAACGGTGTTCTATCTTTATACAATGGTTAAAACCCTTTGTCTATTGTGTTTTAGACCACGCGGACATCCCCATTGTCTATATATTAATAGACAACGGGGAGAAGCCCGTTGTCTATTGATCAGTCAACGAAATAAATTTATTTATTTATTTATTATATAATTCAAAATACTTGTTTCTGCCATTAAAAAACAATAATACAAAATATATAAAATATATATTGTCTCATAAATAGAGAAATCAAGGTACAATACATAAACGTTATATACCGGGAAAATCCCCAATCAACAATTGTAGCACAACAAATATTGTCTACCTAGCTAATTAAATTCATCCACAAAACATCAATTTCACCATCTTGAACCTTTCGTTTCACCATCTCTGCTCCAACATCAATCATCTAATTTGCCTCTCCATCTACATGATCAAAATAAGATGCAATTCAAATGTATAAATTTGTTAGCAATATAGCTTTGTTCTCTTTGATAGAGATTAACAATAATGAACGATGCAAAAAAATAATACCTTGCAAGTTGCACAAAGCTGAGACCAATTTCCATTAATCAAAGCAGGACTATTTATTTCGATCTTCAGAAAAGGCTCCTAGAGAAAATCAATAAATTCAATACAGGAAAAACTACACATGCATGAAAAGGCATGCTATTGCACTTAACTAAAGGTAAGTACCACAAATATGAAACAATGAATGACTAAACTAGTCGATCTGCCATACTTACTTCATCTTTCATGTTTTTTGGATCTTGTACATTCATTCTGATAAAGCGAGGGTCTTTGCTGCAAATTAGAAGCATAAACAAAGTTAGGCTCACCAGCAATCCAGTTATTATACATACAACATTTTTACAGAAAAAGCTGTTAGAAAGATAAGAATGTTTAGGTACGTTTCAGCAGCACAATGACTGACAACATCATGGAAATAAAGCCCGAAACAGAAAAATACAACTCAAAATTTAAAATGTATATTAAGATCACTACCATTTAAAAAGAACATAAACAACCTATTTGGCTTGTAGTAATAGCTGTTTTTTGCATCTGAATATCAAATGATTTTAGACATTATTTGAACACCATAAAATAAGTGGACATAGACATTTACTAATAAATATGCTGACAAGGATACTTCAATTCACTAAATAAGTTCCAGATTATTGACATTATAGTGTGATCCGTGTACAAATATAAAAAAAAAAGCTAAATGAACTATTCCTGAAAAATACATAAAGCACATAACTGTTGGATTTGTATACTGAAAGCAGTTTTGGTTGAGCTTGTATACAATGTTTCTGTTACCACTATTACAATCTCCTATCCGAATTGATTACTTGATTGCATATATCTCGTGTCCCCTTATCTCATATATAAGTTAGATCATACAGGTGTAGAAGATCACGTAAGTCCGTATGATTGGTCAAGCTTTAATGAGATATAAAAGGAATCACAATGAGACAACTTGAGGACGAGTTGTCAGATAGTCATGTATAGATAAGTGACTCGACTCTGTTGCTTGTCTATGCCGGTACGCCTCGACGTATTGATGGATCACATGAGATGAGTTCTTCTATCTCGACCGTCGGAAGAACCAAGATCTCGGTGACTTACGTATGATCTAAACCTCGATAAGGTATTAGGTGAGTATGAGTTCGACCATCACTTTGACTTGTTATGGGTGAGGGTTATATGTTCTAACCCAATATTCTCCGCATCTTGGGTGGTGGCAAAGGTTTGTATGTCATGCTAGTTATCTTTATCAAGTCACCGTATCCGCTAGGACGATGACGCCCCTTAAGGAGCTCAAAGGTTTTTGTACTAAACCCCGCAGTTGAGTTAGCTCAAGTACAATAATAAGGTCGAGTGGTATTACTTAAGGAATTAAAGATATTAATTATTTTAAGCAAATGTAATGCTCTAAATAATTAATGGACGCGATATCTTAAATACGGGATTCAGAATGTCTAATTGCAAGTCCGACTCACCTTCGGTAATAAAGGTAAGTCAAGATTTATTCTCTAGTGGCATGAATAAATGTTTATAAATTAATTTATGTTCTGGTCGAACATAAGATAATTAATTTATTTGAGACCCATCTTTATTCCTTGATTTGATCCTCGGTCGGTCCATCCAGCCCGTAGCCACATGGAAATCGGCGCCTCATCCTCTAAGGCAAGGATTTGATCTTCTTTATCCATAAGGATATTATTATATTTATGGGATATGCATGGATCCTTTCCTAACGGGATTATGGTAATGCATTATGAATATAAGGTAAGAGATAAGATCAAGGCTAATCCTTAATTATCCTTAGCATAATTTTCGAGAATCTTATAGTTCTTAGAGAGGAATTTTCAAAATTCCTAGAGAGATTAGGGTGATTTTCTCTCAGCATTCTCCATAGATCGCCCTCACTCGACGCTGGAGATTGGGAAACCGGATACACCCGTAAGATCAAAGCACGAGTCTCGACACGCTCATTCCGCTCATCCCCGATAGATTCAAAGGTAAACACGAGAAAACCCTCACGTGTTGCAATTAATTATATAGACACATGCTAGAATATAATCATTGTATGGTGAATTAAACATCCAAGATAGATCCCCGGAGAGGTCAAAACCGCTTTTCCTTTACAATTGGTATCGAGCCCGATCGTGATTCGCTCGCTGGATTAATTCACGCTTGATTATTACGCGCAATTAATTAATTGTTCGATCCGCTGCTCATCGTGGCTCGCTTTTATTTTTGTCGGATTTGGTTTTCACCACGAGAAAATCCGTGGTTAGATTAGATTTTTCCCGTAAATCTTATCCGTAAAAGAAGAACGAAGACGAAAGCACGAAGAACGAGACGACGGAGAACAGGTCGCACGGTGTGCGGGCGACGGCATGCTCGGCGTGCACGGCGCCGCGGACGCGCTGCAACCCGCACGCTCGGCGAGCAGGGCGAGACTCGGCAGATCGGTTGCCTGGCGTGCGGGGCGCGATTTCACGCAGGCGCCTCAAGACGCCCCGGCCGAGCACGCGAGCTATCGGGCCCGGTCGGGCGGCAGACTCGGCAGCAGCCAGCGCTTCATGCGCGCAGCGTGACGGGCAGCAGCCGACGAGTGGATGACGCGGCGGCACATCTCGGGTGCCAGGTGCGGGCGCGTGCCGGCGTCAAGGAAGCTTGCACCGCCTGGCGCGGCGGCACGCTCGGCGGTGCTCGCCGCAGTCGCGGCCGCCCGCGATCGTTAGGTGGCACGCATCGCGCGAGACCGCGCGCGCGCGATGCCGCTGGCAACGGGCGCGCTTGTCGCGCGAGATCCCGGCGCCCGCGAGCACCCTCGCGACCGCGAGCGTGACCGCGAGGAAACATGCTGTGAGCGCGCGACACGCGCGCACGGATTTCTCGGCGAGGCGGCACGAGAATCGCGCAGGAAACCTCAGCCTGCGCGATTTTCTCGACAGCCGTGCACGCTGCAGGTTGGGTGGCATGCCCCGACCAGTTGGACTGCACCGCTTTTCAAAGAAAGTGATGGTTTTGTTTGTAATAGCTAGTAGAGACACATTGTATACTAAAAGTTTGCTTTAGTATAAGTGGGAGATTATTGATTTGTATAATCGAAAGCGCTTTGGTTGAGCTTGTATACAATGTTTCGTTACCACTATTACAATCTCCTATCCGAATTGATTACTTGATTGCATATATCGTGTCCCCTTATCTCATATAAGTTAGATCATATAGTGTAGAAGATCACGTAAGTCTATATGATTGGTCAAGTTTAATGAGATATAAAAGAATCACAACCGAGACAACTTGAGGACAAGTTGTCGATAGCCGCGGTATAGATAAGAAGTGACTTGACTTGGTTGTTTGTCTATGCCGGTACGCCTCGACGTATTGATGGATCATGTGAGATGAGATCTTCTATCCGACCGTCGTGAAGAACCAAGATCTCGTGACTTACGATGATCTAAACCTCGATAAGGTATTTGGTGAGTATGAGTTCGACCATCACTTTGACTTGTTATGGGTGAGGTTATATGTTCTAACCCAATATTCTCCCGTGATCTCGCGGTGGCGGTTTCAGATGTCATGCTAGTTATCTCAGACGAGTCACCGATCGGTTTAGGATGATGACGCCCCTTAAGGAGCTCAAAAGGTTTATTGTACTAAACCCCGCAGGTTGAGTTAGCTCAAGTACAATAATAAGGTTGAGTGGTACTTCAATTCAAGCCAGATGTCCTAGTGAGTATGCCAATTCTAAGAATTCAATCTACCGTTAAAATTGTGGTCATTGCTTAGACATCACCGAGAGTACAACTTCCCGCCAAGTCCCTTCTGCGATAGTGATGTGGTTCAGTAAGGTCCAATCATTAATTTCATTTGTCATAAGGATAAGTTGACATGGATTGAAATTAAACGACTAAAAGGTATATTTTTAGTGCCGTCGGGGGTTCATGTAAACGCCCACACGCCGGGCTCGCGATGTGATTCCTCGGGCGATTGAGGTTTCAATCAATATTGTTTTATCAAAAGATTACAATATTGTTGTTACGTAATTGTAATGCGATCGTATGCTTATGTGTTTACATTATCTTTTTCGGATATGTCTCTTACAATCGATTATCAATATGCTCGCACAAAAACCTTTATCCGTCCGAATTTTATCTAGTGGAAACGAAACATGGAATATGTTCTTGTCATTGAAGAACACATGTTTGTCCTCACTACCCTAAACCCGATGCTCTATCGACGATCGACTACGGCAATGAGAGTCAAGTGCATTTCGCATAAGTCGAACAATATGGCAAGTGCTATATGATGACTACAATGTCCAAAGGCTTGGTACCGCAAAGATCGATCGATGGTAGACGCGATCAAATATGGTCAAGTCTCGAGAGTAAGTTTGGGCAATCGATCGAGATGTTCATTTCCACACAATGAGAGAAATCTTGGCGTGTAAGATGGAAGAAGGAAGTTCGTCCATGAACATGTCTCCACACGACTCATCTCATGGATAGTCTTGATCAGCTTGGGAGGAGGTACTGACGAAGCCAAGGTCGATATCATCCTCAATACACCCCCAAGTCTTTTGAGAATTTTTGTGAATGCGATCATGAGCAAGACCGAGTATACACTTAGTCGGGCTGCTAAATGATCTCGTGGCCGCCGGAAGCGAGTTATGGGTGGAGCGACATGCTCTTGTGCTAGCACATCTAGGGGCCCAAATTTTCCGCTGCAAAATGGAAAAAGAAAAGGGCACCAAAGGTGGTAGAGGCAAGGAAATAGTGGGAGTAATGGAACAAGAACATGCACGCCAACCGGAGGCTTAGAAGCAAAATGGCAGGAGTATGTGCTTCCGCGCGCGCAAGACCTGGCATTGGAAGGCCAAGTGCCCTATGCTCAAGGCTCAAGGTACGCCATTTGCTTTAGTAACTAAACATGTTTAGCGACTTGTTCTACCCATTCTTGGGTAGTAGACACGGGTGCGATCGATCATGTTTGTTACACCTTGCAGGGTTCCCCATGGACAAGGAGTCGCATGATGGCGAGATAACGATCTCCATGGGCAACGCGGCGAAAGTCGAGGCCTTTGCAAATGGGAGATGTTTCTTTATGTTTTGATAGAACAGCTTTAGTTTTAAAGACGTTTTGTATGTGCGGAGTTTCGCTAAACCTTGTTTCAGCTTTCAAACTATTTATTCACGGATATTCTCGTTATTTTTTATATGGTGTTTCTACCATAAGAAATGACGGTTATCTCGTGTTGCACATTATATAATTCGCTTTATACTATTTCGCTAAACATAATACTTATAACTATGTTGCATCTACATCAAACCTTAAAAGAGAAAGTTTCTTCAAGATGACACCACATTTCTCAGCATCTTAGATTAGGTCACATCAATCTAATAGGATCCAAAGACCGCTAAGAATCGAAGCGTTGGGAAATCTCACGCTACTCCGCTCCATCGCGAATCCTCGACATAGAAGGAAAGATGTAAATACTGCACTTTCAAAGCGTAAGTGGTTATAGAGCCAAAGAGTGTTGGAGCTAGTCCATTCGACCGTGGACCGATGTCCACACAAGCTCGTGGAGGGTACGAGTATTTTGTCACTTTCATCGACGACACTCAAGGTACGATACATATACCGCTTCCACCGCAAGTCTCGAATGCTTTGAGAAATTTAAAGAGTTTAATGAAGTGGAGATTTAAGCTCGGTAAAGTATCAAGTCATCATGTCCGATCGCTGTGTGCTAATACCTCAAGAACGAGTTTATGGACTATCTAGTGAAGTGGGATTACCTCCCAAGACACTTCACCGGCACACCACAAAGAAATGGTGTGTCGAGCCAAGAAATAGGACTCTTTGAAATAGTTAGATCAATGATGAGTTATGCAAAGATCGCTTATTTAGTTGCAGGGGTATGCTTAAAACCAGCGGCATACTTGCTAAATCTAGTACCATCCAAGTCAATGAAAAGACCCCTTCGAGTTGTGGTTTGGGCTAGCTTCAGTTTAAGCCACATATGATATTGGGCAACAAACATATGTCGTTGAACAAGAAGGCCGACAAGTTGGAGGCTAGATCCGACGCAAGGTCAATTTATCGGGCTATCCTAGAGGAACGAAAGGTGGTTTATTCTATAGTCCTAAGGATCAAGGTCATTATTAGACTAATGTCCGATTCTTAGAAGAGGATTATATGACAAACCATTAATCTAAAGTTGAAATCATTCTTCAGGAATTAGAAGACGATCGTATTCCACCACCGATTAGGCTAAAGGTACGAGATGCTCCGAGTCTAGTGAGGGATCGACACTAGATACTTCAAGAAATTGAAGTGGGTCGAGTTCCATCGAGATACCGACCGCATAAGTAGTACCTACCCAAAGAAGTTGTGCAAGATAAAGAACCACAAGCTCGCACGCAGCGCTGCTTATCGTGCCGATGAATACTGTCAGAGTGGGAGGTTGTTCGTCAACCCGAGTGATTTATGTTCAGTGGGTGAATCTTCGGAATTAGTCCCGGAAACGAATGAGCAATAATCGACCCATGGACGACTGGCGAGGCGATACTGAAGATATTGATGCAAGATCATGGCACACCGCCATGGACTTAGAAATTGAGTCCATAATAGCTATGGATGTATCTGAAAGACACCTCTACGACGGCAAGTAGCCATGTAGATAAGTGGGTATCAAGAGAAGAGATTCGGATGGAGAGGTTTCGCTTTAAAAGCCGTGCATGTGGCTTAAAGGGCACGCTGAGTCGAGGGCATCGATTTCGATGAGACCTTTTCATCAGAGCAATGCTCAAGTCCATCGTAATTCTTCTCTACATAGCAGCCCACTCGAACCCAGAGGTTGGCAAATGGACGTGAAACCGCTTAAACGTAAGCAGTTTTGAGGAAGGTAGAGACATTCTATGTCATAGAACCCAAAGGTTATGTGTGAACGGGTGAAGAAGATCTAGTATGGAAGCTAAGAAGTCCATTTATGGGCTTAGCAAGCCTCACGATCCTCGAACTTACGCTTTGACGAGGTGGTAAAGTCCTATGGATTTACCCATTGCTCAGCTAAAGTTGTGTGTATCGCTTAGATGTCAACAGTGATGTGGTATTTCTTAATTTATGTAGATGACATTCTTCTAGTTGGCAACAATGTGAAGTTGTTATCGGCGTAAAGAGTTGGTTATCCGATCGCTTCAAATGAAAGACTTATGAGATGCAAACGCATTCTTGGGATCAAGGTTTACCGAGATCGCAAGAAGAAAATATTGAGCTTATCTCAAAGCGCCTTTACATTGATACCGTGATTACTTTCGCTTTAGTACGCAGACCAAGAAAGGATTACTACCTTCGCGATACGGCGTTCCTTTATCTAAGGAACAGCCACCCATGACCGCAGCGAGATAGAGTAAAATGAGACAAGTTCCTTACGCTTCCGCCGTAGGAAGTCTCGTATGCTGCGACGCTTATGCACGAGGTCCGATATCCGCTATGCGGTAGCATAGTAGCTAGATATCGCCTAAACCGACAAGCTCATCGATCGCGAGAAAGCATATACCAAGCACCGAAAGGACAAGAGATTATAAGCTAGTTTACCATGCGATAGTCTAATGCCTTTATATATGACTGGATTTCCAAGTCGATCGTGATGAGAAAAGTCACCTCGTGCTATGTGTTTACCTGGGAGGTGGAGTCAGATCCTCATGAAAGTGCAAAGCAACATGCATTGCGGACTCTACCATGGAAGTTTCAATATGTAGCCGCTTGGAGGTCACTAAGGAGGTACGTATGGTTCAAGAACTACCTCATGGATCTAGGTGTGGTACCGGTTTGCCCAAGAGTATCATAGTTTCATCGTGATAACTCAAAGAGCTGGCAAGCCTCGAAGGAACCACCTGACTCACAAGCGACCAAACACATAGAGAGAAAGTACCGTAGTCATACTAGAAATCATGAGACGAGTGGACGTGGCCGATTGAAAAGATTGATACGACGGATAACCTAGCGGATCCATTCACAAAGAGCCAACAGAAAAGTCTACTAAGTCAACGCTCGAGGACTCGATTGCGCTGATGGCACCCACTTAGAAAGGAAACTTTATAAGTGGGAGAAGCAAAGTGATGGTTTGTTTGTAATAGCTAGTAGAGACACATTGTATACTAAAAGTTTGCTTTAGTATAAGTGGGAGATTATTGATTTGTATAATCGAAAGCGCTTTGGTCAGAGCTTGTATACAATGTTTCGTTACCACTATTACAATCTCCTATCCGAATTGATTACTGATTGCATATATTCCGTGTCCCCTTATCTCATATATAAGTTAGATCATATAGTGTAGAAGATCACGTAAGTTCATATGATTGGTCGCTTTAATGAGATATAAAAGAATCACAAATTGAGACAACTTGAGGACGAGTTGTCGCATAGCAAGGGTATAGATAAGAAGTGACTTGACTTGGTTGTTTGTCTATGCCGGTACGCCTCGACGTATGATGGATCACGTTGAGACGAGTTCTTCTATCCGACCGCCGTGAAGAACCAAGATCTCTAAGTGACTTACGGATGATCTAAACCTCGATAAGGTATTAGTGAGTTACAGTTCTTGACCATCACTTGACTTGTTAAGGGTGAGGGTTATATGTTCTAACCCAATATTCTCCGCATCTTGGGTGGTGGCGGTTGTCAGGATGTCATGCTAGTTATCTCAGACGAGTCACCGACGCTAGATGATGACGCCCCTCTGAGCTCAAAGGTTTATTGTACTAAACCCCGCAGTTGAAAGTTAGCTCAAATACAATAATAAGGTTGAGTGGTACTACTTATGAATTAAAGATATTAATTATTTGAAGCAATGTAATGCTCTAAATAATTAATGGACGTGTGATATCTTAAATACGAGGACTCAGAATGTCTAATTGAAAGTCTCGACTCACCTTCTGTAATAAAGGGTAAGTCAAGATTTATTCTCTAGTGGCATGAATAAATGTTTATAAATTAATTTATGTTCGGGTCGAACATAAGATAATTAATTCATTTGAGGCCCATCTTATTCCTCAGATTTGATCCCTGGCCGCCCATCAAGGCCCTGTAGCCACATGGAAATCGGCGCCTCATCCTCTAAGGCAAGGATTTGATCTTCTTTATCCATAAGGATATTATTATATTTATGGGATATGCATGGATCCTTTCTAACGGGATTATGGTAATGCATTATAAGTATAAGGTAGAAGATAAGATCAAGGCTAATCCTTAATTATCCTTAGCATAATTTTCGAGAATCTTATAGTTCTTAGAGAGGTTTTCTAAAATTCTAGAGAGATTAGGGTGATTTTCTCAGAGCATTCTCCATAGATCGCCCTCACTCGACGCCGAGATTGGGCAACCGGATACGCCTAGAAGATCAAAGCACGAAGTCTCGACTGCTCATTCCGCTCATCCCCGATGATTCAAGGTAAACACGAAAACCCCTCAAGTGTTGCAATTAATTATATAGACGATGCTAGGAATATAATCAATGTATGATGAATTAAACATCCAAGATAGATCCCCTGAGAGGTCGTAATCGATTTTCCTACAATAACATATCCTAGTTACCCGCTACATCTATAAAAGAGAACTATTAACTATTGATGCCAAGAACACACCCATCGGGCAAAAGACTAAAGCCGCTTGTTAACCTCGCGGTTTGAAGTGCATAGATAACCAAGAAAATAAATTACTTTGTCAAAATAACAGAGTAACATAGAAATGATGATCGAGCTTGTGATCGAGATATACCCATGATAATCGAATGTATATATGTTGCAAGCATCGTGGAGAATTATACACCAAAGAATTTGAGCAAGTCCCGCTTTTGAAAGTCTCGCTTAAGAAAGTTGTTGTTATCCCATCTTTGTCAACAAACTTCTAGCATTTCCACGCAAATCACATCCAAGAAAATCATTAGTCAACAAGATTAGTCGATTTGAAAGACTAGATCGAATCATTTTTGAAGTAAAGGAAAATTTATAGAAGAAAGAGGTGAAGACACGCTATATTCTGAGACAAAGTTTCCAAAGTACCTACAAGGAAAATGCGACTTGTCATGATTTTTATCAAAGCAAGCAGTCGCAGTGTAAGGCCAAGATTTTCTGCTACCATCAAATCTTCTTTCTTCCCCGCCATCACCGTATCAAAGGCATGCTTCTAAGTTACCCCTAATGGCATGCCCATTGCATGGGCGCAACCTAGATGATAAAAATACATTAGATGCTTCCAACTGTAGGTGGACACATTTTTGACAAGATAAATGCACAAAAACAAATATGAGGGGAAAACACGAAAATACATCCAGCGGTGGGAGCATTCCAACTAACCTTCTTTATCTTGTGCACTCTATGAGCATTCGATATAGCAAAGGCTTAATGCAACAAGAAATCCCTTTGTAAGCAATTTCTACAAATATCATCAATGAAATTTAACAAACTAAAATTAGCAACACAAACCATTTAAAAATACTAACAAGCAAGAAACCGAATTAAAATGTCAACGATTTGTGAGTATATTAAGTCAACAAAGACAAAGACAGTAGGATAGTTCCTTAAGAACTTAAATTTAAAATAACAATTACACTACAAGTAAAAGTCCCTAAAATCGAAATAGAAAGAAAAACTCGCCAATTGAAAGTACAACCTCCATCCGCCAACCGACCCTACAAAACTTCCTTGAGCTCGTGTCCTACAAAATATATTCTTAGCCAAGGGATCAATAGTATCTATGAAAGCACAATCATCAATAGAATTAGCGTAATGAAACATCACATTGTCATGTACGCAGGAAAGACACGGATTCACCAAGTATCGCTATTTTTAATGTGACACTCTTAACGCCTATAGTGTGTTGGTTGTGGCCATAAATAGCCTCTAATAATAGTGTGTTCCTTCCCATCTTCCCTAACCTCACCAATTTTCCGTAACAACAAAGTCAACAGTACTATCAACCCACCCACCTTTACTAATATATCCTCAACAATACCCTTCGATATCCGATAAACGGGTTTTTACTCGCTTGTTCATGCTTATTTAGATAATTTTAGATCGTTAAGCTGCGTTTATATAAGGGATTTCAATGCTTTTAGCTATTTTTGGTAGATAACGCTTGGGTTCCTCTTGGTGTTTTGTGCTTATAAGATGATAATCGAAGCATTAAGCCAAGACGAGCCAAAGACGGACAGAACATGGGCTAGTGGCCACCCTTGACCACCAGCCCGACCGCGAGCCCGCTAAAAACACTCTGGATGGCCACGACCGCCAGCCGGTCGCGAGGTAAAGACAAGCGACCGTGAGCCCGCTCGCAGAGTGCGAAAAAGTTTTATGCTCGAAATCCAATGATCGAGTTTCGCGATCGTGAGCTCGGCCGTGAGGCATTCCGACGATCGCGAACCCGCCGTGAGCGATCGGCGACTTACGGACTCGGCGCTCACGACCGAGCTAGCGATCACGAGCTCGGCGCAAGCTCCGGTCATTGGGCGTGGATTAGGTTTCACCCTGCTATATATACCCCTCAGCTTGCTCGTGCGCGCCCAACACGGAACATACTTATTTTTACATGTTTTTCATCGTCAGATATTTTCAATTCTTTCATTCTAGCTTCATTTAGATTCATCTAGACTTTAGATTTTCATTGTTTCACGCATTGTTATCATTTTGGAACGATTTCATCCGAACTAATTCCGTGATTTTCCGCTTGTTACTTGGTTTGGATATGAACCCAACCATTGTTCTTCCGACGCTTACATTACGAGTTTAATCGACGAATTTTATCTCTATGCTTGATTCGTATTTTATTTCATTATCTTTGTCTAGCTAAATTTTATTCTAATCCTGTGGTTTGTATGATTCTATCCTAAGTGTCGTGATTCCTACTAGTTGCTATTTACCTTCCAAATCATTGATTTGTGATTCTTGTGCTTAATAATATGTGTTAATTTCGATCAATCTTGATGCATATCTAGTCACGGCTAAATACTTAACAGCTTTAATTATCAATCGATCTCGAATGCACAATACTAAATAAGACTTGAATGAAATGAGATAGAACGTTTTTAGAAAGCATATTCTTTGTGATCATTTTGAATTGCTAATTTTTACCTCGAGACGAATAATAAATAGGAAAATTAGTAATTCATCGCCACAATTGTCGAATCGAAATTGTTGGTCACATATGTGATCTTCCATCTTGTCTCGGATTAAAATCAAGTTAATAGGAAGTAGGATAAACATACGTTGTGGGTAGGATTAATACATCCATAAGGTTAGTCTTTTATTCTTATTATCTCTTTAAGTTTTTATTGCTATCTTTATTTGCTTTATTTGATCTTGACTTTGAATTTAATATTCAAGTCCCAAAACCTTTCCAAATACCCAATACTGTCATTTGGATAATGATGAAGGATTATCGAGTTAGCTTCAGATTTTGCATTACAATCACTCTGGATACGATAATTTGACTTACAAATCTACTTGCACGCTTTAGTGTTAGAAAATAACGTGATCAAATTTGGGCGTCATGGCGGGATTGTTTAGATCATATAGGAATAACTCGCCGATTTGTAATTATTAATTTGAGTTGTAATTTAATTTATTTTATTTCGCGCGAGTTGATTTCTCTCTTTTCTCCAAGTAGTTTATGATCACAAGGTCCTGTGGATCTCCCGAGCACGCTTTAGATCCAAAATCGAAAATACCCAAAGGAGAATGAGACAAACGCTTCCGCCGTAGGAAGTCTCATGTCTGCGATCTATGTCTGAGGCCCGATATACGCTATCACGGTGGCATAGTAGCTGATATCGATCTAACCACAGGACAAGCTCATTGGATTGCGATAAAGCATATACTCAAGTACACGAAAAGGACAAGAGATTATAAGCTAGTTTACCATGCAGATAGTCTAATGCCTTTGGGTTATCTGACTTCGGTTCCAAAGGCATTGTGATGAGAAAAAGTCACCTCGGTATGTGTTTACCTTGGGAGGTGGAGCCGTATCTGGCGGAGTGCAAGCGATGCATTGCGGACTCTACCATGGAAGCCGAATATGTGGCAGCTTTGGAGGCGCTAAGGAGGCTGTATGGTTCAAGAACTACCTCATGGATCTGGGTGTGGTACACTGGTTTGCCCAAGAGTATCATAGTTCTTGTGATAACTTTCGGTGCGATGGCAAACTCGAAGGAACCACGGACTCACAAGGCGACCAAACACATAGAGAAAGTACCATGTCATACTAGAAATCATGAGGCGAGGGACGTCTTGATTGAAAAGATTGATCTGACGGATAACCTAGCGGATCCATTCACAAAGAGCGGTCGTAAAAGTCTCGAGTGTGCGTTCGAGGACTTGGATTAAGACTTGATGGCACCCACTTAGAAAGGAAACTTTTGTATAAGTGGGAGAAGCAAAGTGATGGTTTTGTTTGTAATAGCTAGTAGAGACACATTGTATACTAAAAGTTTGCTTTAGTATAAGTGGGAGATTATTGATTGTATCTTGAAAGCGGTTTTGGTTGAGCTTGTATACAATGTTTCGTTACCACTATTACAATCTCCTATCTGAATTGATTACTTGATTGCATATATCTCGTGTCCCTTATCTCATATATAAGTTAGATCATATAGTGTGTAGAAGATCACGTAAGTCTATATGATTGGTCAAGCTTAATGAGATATAAAAGAATCATACCGAGACAACTTGAGGACAAGTTGTCGGTATAAGCTGCGGTATAGATAAGAAGTGACTTGACTTGGTTGTTTGTCTATCTTGGTACGTCTCTGACGTATTGATGGATCACAGTGAGATGAGATCTTCTATCTGACCGTCGTGAAGAACCAAGATCTCGGTGACTTACGATGATCTAAACCTCGATAAGGTATTTGGTGAGTATGAGTTGCTGACCATCACTTTGACTTGTTATGGGTGAGGGTTATATGTTCTAACCCAATATTCTCCGCATCTTGGGTGGTGGCAGTGCTTGTATGTCATGCTAGTTATCTCAGACGAGTCACCGTATCGGTTTAGGATGATGACGCCCCTTAAGGAGCTCAAAGGTTTATTGTACTAAACCCCGCAGTTGAGTTAGCTCAAATACAATAATAAGGTTGAGTGGTACTACTTAGGAATTAAAGATATTAATTATTTGAAGCAATGTAATGCTCTAAATAATTAATGGACGGTGATATCTTAAATACGGGATTCGTAATGTCTAATTGCAAGTCCGACTCACCCGGTAATAAAGGGTAAGTCAAGATTTATTCTCTAGTGGCATGAATAAATGTTTATAAATTAATTTATGTTCGGGTGAACATAAGATAATTAATTCATTTGAGGCCCATCTTTATTCCTTACATTTGATCCCTGAGCTGGCCCATCCAGGCCCGTAGCCACATGGAAATCGGCGCCCCCTCATCCTCTAAGGCAAGGATTTGATCTTCTTTATCCATAAAGATATTATTATATTTATGGGATATGCATGGATCCTTTCCTAATGGGATTATGGTAATGCATTATAAGTATAAGGTAAGAGATAAGATCAAGGCTAATCCTTAATTATCCTTAGCATAATTTTCGAGAATCTCTATAGTTCTTAGAGAGGAATTTTCGAAAATTCCTAGAGAGATTAGGGTGATTTTCTGTAGCATTCTCCATAGATCGTCCTCACTCGACGTTGGAGATTGGGCAACCGGGATACAGTCTAGAAGATCAAAGCACGAGTCTCGATCTGCTCATTCCGCTCATCCCCGATGATTCAAAGGTAAACACGAGAAAACCCCACGTGTTGCAATTAATTATATAGACGCATGCTAGGAATATAATCAATGTATGGTGAATTAAACATCCAAGATAGATCCCGGGAGAGGTCGTAATCGATTTTCCTACAATAACATATCCTAGTTACCCGCTACATCTATAAAAGAGAACTACAACTATTGATGCCAAGAACACACCTATCCGTGCAAAAGACCAAAGCCGCTTGTTAACCTCGCGATTTGAAGTCGCATAGATAACCAAGAAAATAAATTACTTTGTTAAAATAACAGAGTAACATAGAAATGATGATTGAGCTCGGTATCGAGATATACCCATGATAATTGAATGTATATATGTTGCAAGCATCGGAGAATTATACACCAAAGAATTTGAGCAAGTCCTAGTTTTGAAAGTCTTCCAAGAAAGCTGTTGTTATCCCATCGTTTGTCGAACAACCTTCTAGCATTTCCCTGCAAATCACATCCAACAAAATCATTAGGTCAACAAGATTAGTCGATTTGAAAGACTAGATCGAATCATTTTTGAAGTAAAGGAAAATTTATAGAAGAAAGAGGTTGAAGACACTGCTATATTCTAGAGACAAAGTTTCCAAAGTACCTACAAGGAAAAATGCGACTTGTCTATGATTTTTATCGTGAGAAGTGTGCGGTGTAAGGCCGTATTTTCTGTTACCATCAAATCTTCTTTCTTCCCCGCCATCACCGTATCAAAGGCATGCTTCTAAGTTACCCCTAATGGCGACCCATTGCAATGGTGCAACCTAGATGATAAAAATACACATTAGATGCTTCGAACTGTAGTGGACACATTTTTGACAAGATAAATGCACAAAAACAAATATGAGGGGAAAACACGAAAATACATCCAGTGTGGAGCATTCCAACTAACCTTCTTTATCTTGTCGCACTCTATGAGCATTCAGATATAGCAAAAGGCTAATGCAACAAGCAAATCCCTTTGTAAGCCTACGGTCATCATCAATGAAATTTAACAAACTAAAATTAGCAAATACAAACCATTTAAAAATACTAACAAGCAAGAAACCGAATTAAAATGTCAACGACGGTAGCATATTAAGTCAACAAAGACAGTACAGAGGATAGTTCCCTTAAGAACTTAAATTTAAAATAACAATTACACTACAGTAAAAAGTCCCTAAAATCGGAAATAGAAAGAAAAACCTTGCCAATTGAAGAGTACAACTCCTCCTCGTCAACCGACCCTACAAAAACTTCCTTGAGCCTGTGCTCCTGCAAAATATATTCTTAGCCAAGGGATCAATAGTATCTATGAAAGCACAATCATCAATAGAATTAGCAGAATGAAACATCACATTGTCATGTACAGAGAAAGACACAGATTCACCAAGTATCGTCATTTTTAATGTGACACTCTTAACGTTTATAAGTGTGTTGGTTGTGGCCATAAATAGCCTCTCTAATAATAGTGTGTGTTCCTTCCCATCTTCCCTAACCTCACCAATTTTCCAGAACAACAAAGTCAACAGGTACTATCAACCCACCCACCTTTACTAATATATCCTCAATAATACCCTTGGGATATCTGATAAACGGGTTTTTTACTCGTTTGTTCATGCTTTATTTAGATAATTTTAGATCAGTTAAGTGCGTTTATATAAGTGATTTCAATGCTTTTAGCTATTTTTGGTAGATACTGCTCTTGGGTTCCTCTTTGGTGTTTTGTAAGCTTATAAGATGATAATCGAAGCATGAAGCGAAGCACGAGCCAAAGACGGACAAGAACATGGGCTAGTGGCCACCTTCGCGACCGCTAGCCCGACCGCGAGCTCCGTCAAAAAACACTCTGGACAGTTTCTCACGACCGCTAGGCCGGTCGCGAGGTAAAGACAAGCGACCGTGAGCCCTGCCCGCGAGAGACGCCGAAAAAGCTTATGCCTGAAAACTAATGATCGAGCTCGCGACTGTGAGCTCGGCCGTGAGGCATTCCAGACGATCGCGAACCTGGCCACGAGCGTATCGAAGGACTTACGGACTCAGCGTTCACGACCGAGCTAGCGATCACGAGCTCGGCCGCGAAGCCCGATGGTTGGGCGTGAATTAGGGTTTCAGCCCTGCGCCTATATATACCCCTAGGCTTGCTCATGCGCCTCCAACACGGAACATACTTATTTTTACATGTTTTCCATCAGTTTTCTGCATATTTTCAATTCCTTTCATTCTAGCTTTCATTTAGATTCATCTAGACTTTAGATTTTCATTGTTCTACGCATTGTTATCATTTTGGAACGATTTCATCCGAACGAATTCCGTATTTTCCCGTTTGTTACTTGGGTTTGGATATGAACCCAACCATTGTTCTTCCGACGCTAAATTACGAGTTTAATCGATTTAATTCTTATCTCTATGCTTGATTCGTATTTTATTTCATTATCTTTGTCTAGCTAAATTCTTATTCTAATCCTAGGGTTTGTATGATTCTATCCTAAGTGTCGTGATTCCTACTAGTTGCTATTTACCTTCCAGTCATTGATTTGTGATTCTTGTTGCTTAATAATATGTGTTAATTTCTGATCAATCTTGATGCATATCTAGTTGCCAGTTAAATACTTAACAGTTTTAATTATCAATCGATCTTGAATGCACAATACGAATAAGACTTGAGTCGTAGCTGAGATAGGAACGTTTGTAGGAAGCATATTCTTTGTGATCATTTTGGAATTGCTAATTTTTACCTTGAGACGTAACAGTAATAGGAAAAATTAGTAATCTACTGCCACAATTGTCGTAACTGAAATTGTTGGTCACATATGTGATCTTCCATCTTGTCTGGATTAAAATTGGTTAATAGGAAGTAGGATAAACATACGTTGTGGGTAGGATTAATACATCCATAAGGTTAGTCTTTTAGTCTTATTATCTCTTTAAGTTTTTATTGCTATCTTTATTTGCTTTATTTTATCTTGACTTTGAATTTAATATTCGAAGTCCCAAAACCTTTTCCAAATACCCAAATCTGTCACTTGGATAATGATGAAGGATTATTGAGTTAGCTTCTGTATTTTCGCATTACAATCCCTGTGGATACGACACTCGACTTACAAATCTACTTGCACGTTTTAGTGTTAGAAAATAACGTGATCAAATTTTGGCGTCGTTGCCGGGGATTGTTTAGATCATATAGGAATAACTCGTTGATTTGTAATTATTAATTTGAGTTGTAATTTAATTTATTTTTATTTCTTGCCAGAGTTGATTTCTCTCTTTTTCTCCAAGTAGTTTATGATCACAAGGTCCCAGGGATCTCCTGAGCAGCCTTTAGATCCAAAATCGAAAATACCCAAAGGAGAATGAGACAAGAAAGGAAGCGGCAGAGATGGCAGCGAATCCTGGCAATTGGGGTATACCTCCCGAGCATGCTGCACGTCTTCTGGCAGAGTTTGCAAAGATGCAGCGCCAGATGACGAACATGGGACTTCTCATCCCTGCTGTAGAGACGAGACCTCTAAACTATATGTACCGACCACCAACTAACCAAGGAGGTGGATGGGGCCCTGAAGTAAATGCAAACAATTTCAAGCTGAAGCCGGCCCTGATCAGCATGGTACAAGAAGAGCAGTTCGGAGGAGGAGTGACTGAAGATCCGAATGCTCATCTCGAGACATACCTGGATATATGTGACACCATCAAGCAAAATGGTGTGCCATACGATACGATCCGGATGCGCATGTTCAGATTTTCTCTGCGCAACCAGGCGAAGGATTGGTTCAAGAGCCTAGATCGTACTAGTATAAACAGTTGGGGACAACTTTGTGAGAAGTTTCTCTCGAAATATTTTTCGCCGGCTAAATCGCAGAAGATTGTAGCCGAGGTCTCCCACTTCTCCCAACAAGTAGATGAATCTTTATTCGACACATGGGAGAGATTCAGGGGCTTATTGAGAAAGTGCCCTCAACATGGATTCTCCAAAGAGCAGCAGATTATGCAATTCTACAGTGGGCCGACGCTGCATATGAGAAGCATTATGGATGCGTCGGCAGGGGAATGCTTGTTGAACCGCCGAGTGGAGAAGGCCAGCCGAATTATAGAAACGATGGCTGCCAATAGCTATCAATGGCCGATGGAGAGGATACATGTGGTAAAGGCAGTTGCGGTAGAGGTTGATCCCAGATACGACGATCTCATGGAGAAATTCACTCTGCTGAAAAGCCAGTTCGAGACGGAGAACGTAAATTATATAAATCAGAGGAACCGTCCTGGGGAAAATCTGGCATACCATCCTAACAACAGGAATCATCCCAACTTGTCGTATGCCAACCCCAACAACTTCCAAAGAACCTCCAAAGAAGCGCAGAAGGCAATATGGGATGATTCAGAGCCAAGAAGCAGAGCTTTGAGAAAAATGATGCAACAGTTGGTTGTGAGCAACCAGCAATTGGCACGCAATGTAACTCGCTCATCAAGACGACGGTCGAGGATTACACACCGAATCCACCGTGCAAAGAATGAGCAAACACATGCAGATAATGGAGAACCAGATTAGCCAAATAGCTGCACAGCTGAATACGCAACAAAAGTTGGGCCAATTTCCTAGCACTACGGAGGTAAACCCGATAAATCAATGCAATGCCATCTACTTGAGAAGTGGAAATGTTTACCGTAACCACCGGAGCGAGAAAGAAAGAAGACGAGCGAGGAGGAGTCATGACCGAGCTAGCGATCGCTAGGCCGGCCACGAGGAAAGAGGCAGAACGTTTGTCGAGAAGCTAGTGACCGACCTAGCGACCGCTAGGCCGGCCGTGAGGAATGGTCCAGAGAGTTCGGATGAAGAACTAGCAACCGCTAGGCCAACCGTGAGGAAGAAGGCAGACGCAGCTCCAGCGCCTAGCGACCATCCTCGCGATCGCGAGGGTGGTCGCGAGGTAGTCCAGAAGAAGATTCTGCCAACTTACACTCCTCCGGTCCCTTTCCCAAGTCGGCTAGCTAAGTCGAAATATGACGAGGAGTTCGACCGATTCAAAGAGATATTCCAGAAAGTAAACATCAACAGACCTCTCTTTGATGCGCTCCGAAAAATACCTGGATACGTGGAATTTCTCAAAGATGCATTGGCAAACAAGAGGAAGTTAGGGAAATTTGAAAAAATTAACCTTTCTGAAGAATGTAGCGCTATATTACAGCGGAAATTACCACTGAAACAGAAGGATCCTGGGAGCTTCATGTTGCAATGCGAGATTGTTGAGCATACATTCTCCAACGTGTTGTGTGATTTGGGAGCGAGCATCAATCTGATGCCCTTATCTGTGTTCAACCGCTTGGAGCTGGGGAAAATGAAGTCAACTAAAATTTCATTGATGATGGCTGACAGGTCAGTCATATATCCTAAGGGAATAGTTAAAGAATTGTTGGTAAGAATTCAGGACTTTGTCTTTCCTGCTGATTTTGTTATCTTAGACATACCTGAATTCAAGAATCAACCACTAATCTTGGGTAGGCCTTTTCTAGCCACTGGTCGTGCTTTAATTGATGTGCAGGAAGGTGATCTCACTTTTCGTGTCAACGATGAGGAGCTAAAATTTCAATATATGATGCCATCAAGGAACACGATATCCAAAAGAAGGAGGAGTGTTATTCCATCACCACTGCCACAGCTAGACCAATCTCGAGCTTGAATGTCAACCGACCATTTGACGAGCATGCTACAAAGAAGAGATGGACTCGGTATGGAACCCTGAGTGATTCATTCAAATTTGGGGGAGGCCGCTTCCACACTCAGTGGTGGTCTGCAGTCAATGCTAAGTATAGGAGCAAGCACAGGTTTGGGAAGAAGTCGGCTGCCAAAACGCCAGATTGATCGATTGATCAAGGTATGAAATGGTCTAGCTAAAGACATTAAATTAAGCACTTGTTGGGAGGTAACCCAATCTTTTTGTTTTGTTTTGCTTTTGTTTTCATTTTGTTTGTTTTTGTTTTATTTTTCTTGTGTTGTTTTAGTGTCTGTTTTGGGTTTAGTTGAATGACGAGCAGCCGATGATGAGAATTGTTTTTATTAGAAAATCGATTGCAACTGATTTTATGAGACGAAGCATGTTATGATTATTGTGAGTATTGAGCCTTTGAGAACTTGATCATATTTTTGAAACCTGTGAGACATGAACTTTTGACTGTCATATCTTTGCAGTCTTGTTTCTTTCTGTGTGAACAGTTTGAAATAGCATGTGTTTCTCTAGAACTTGCTCGGGATCTTTTTCGAGGTTGCATTGATGTGCTTAAGAATTGGGAGATGATATTAGGCATTCTTTTCTTAGCCTATATACTATCCAAACATTAACCTGTTATTCATATTATCCTTTGATGAGCCCGTTTGAGCCTACCTTATTCTTTTATGAAGCCGTGGGTTGGGTTATGTTGTTAATGCGAGATTTGGCCGCTTGAATTGAGGATTGAGAAAAATAAAATAGAAGATGAAAAGTGAAAATCGAAAATAGTTGCTTCCCATATGAGTTCAAAATTTAAAAAAAAAGTTAACACAAGTGGGTGGAAAAGAACATAAATGGGCAAGTAGCTAGTGCTTTGAGATGAGTATATCACTTATATAATAAGTGTGATGTTCTTAAAAGAAAAATGACTTCTTGGTATGGAAAATTGAAATGAATTGTGAAAAGTTGGGAATTGTGTCTTATGATACTTATGTTGTTTTCATTATGGGATTATGAGTCACTTAGCCTAATTATATCCCACCTTACCAAAGAGCCAACATTATAACCCGTTATAAAGACCTTTTTGATCTTAGTTCTTGAGCACATATTTGAGCTATGGAGAATTAGACGAATTACAAGCTTATGGTAGATTCCATGTGTTTTTAAACTTTGAGAGTATACACATCCTCCTTGATACACTTGAGTGTTTGAGATTCTTATATATATATCCATGCCGTGAGGATTTAAGTTTGAGAAGGCTTGTGCTTATGGTTATTTTGATATGTGGAGTTAAACGGAAGATGTTGTGGTTTGTTTCATTTGGGTGAATCTTTTGTTGCACATTGCTCTGAGGCTCATTGCTGTTGTAGTTCGACTCATTTCCTGTCTTTTGGTTGTCTTGCGTTTGTTCAGTTTTGTTTGAGGACAAACAATGCTTCAAGTTTGGGGGTTTGATAAACGCGCTTTTTACTCGTTTATTCATGCTTTATTTATATAATTTTAGATCAGTTAAGTGCGTTTATATAAATGATTTCAATGCTTTTAGCTATTTTTGGTAGATACTGCTCTTGGGTTCATCTTTGGTGTTTTGTAGGCATATAAGATGATAATCGAAGCATGAAACGAAGCACGAGCCAAAGACGGACAAGAACAGGGGCTAACGGCCACCGTCGTGACAGCTAGCCGGCCTCGAGCGCCGTCAAAAAACATTCTAGATAGTTTCTCATGACCAACCTAGTGACCGCTAGGCCGCCCCGAGGCAAAGACAAACGACCGCGAGCCCTGCCCGCGAGAGATGCCGAAAAAGCTTTTGCCTGAAAACTAGCGACCGAGCTCGCAACCGCAAGCTCGATCGTGAGGCATTCCAGACGATCGCGAACCTGGCCGCGAGCGCATCGAAGGACTTACGGACTTAGCATTCGCGACCGAGCTAGCGACCGCTAGCTCGACTACGAAGCGCGACGGCTGGGCGCGAATTAGGGTTTCAGTCCTGCGCCTATATATATCCCTAGGCTTGCTCATGCGCCTCCAACACGTAATATACTTATTTTTACATGTTTTTCATCAGTTTTCAGCATATTTTCAATTCCTTTCATTCTAGCTTTCATTTAGATTCATCTAGACTTTAGATTGTCATTGTTCTATGCATTGTTATCGTTTTGGAACGATTTCGTCCGAACGAATTCCATATTTTCCCGTTTGTTATTTGGGTTTGGATATGAACCCAACCATTGTTCTTCCGATGCTACATTACGGGTTTAATCAATTTAATTCTTATCTCTATGCTTGATTTGTATTTTATTTCAATATCTATGTCTAGCTAAAATCTTATTCTAATCCTAGGGTTTGTATGATTCTATCCTAAGTGTCGTGATTCCTGCTAGTTGCTATTTACCTTCCAGGCATTGATTTGTGATTCTTGGTGCTTAATACTATGTGTTAATTTCTGATCAATCTTGATGCATATCTAGTTGCCACTTAAATACTTAACAGTTTTAATTGTCAATCGATCTTTAATGCACAATACGAATAAGCCTTGAGTCGTAGCTGAGATAGGAACATTTTAGGAAGCATATTCTTTGTAATCTTTTTGGAGTTGCTAATTTTACCTCGAGACGAATAAAGAATAGGGAAAATTAATAATCATCGCCACAATTGTGAATCGAAATTGTTGGTTACATATGTGATCTTCCATCTTGTCTGGATTAAAATTGGTTAATAGGAAGCAGGATAAACATAAACTGTGGGTAGGATTAATACATCCCTAGGGTTAGTCTTTTAGTCTTATTATCTCTTTAAGTTTTTATTGCTATCTTTATTTGCTTTATTTGATCTTGACTTTGAATTTAATATTCGAAGTCCCAAAACCTTTTCCAAAAAACTAAATCTGTCAGTTGGATAATGATGAAGGATTATTGAGTTAACTTCTGTATTTTCGCTTTACCATCCCTATGGATACGATACTCGACTTACCTATCTACTTGCACGTTTTCGTGTTAGAAAATAATGTGATCAATATCTCACGGACCTATCAGCTAACTGTAGACACATCTGAGTGGGTTTAAGTACACCTAATTCTAATTATTTGAAAATTAAATAAGGTATAAGATTAATCCCGGCCCCCAAATCAAGTTTGCCGGACGTTTTCTTACATTACCCAAAGCAATTTTAACAATAAAACTACATGGATCCCGAAGCTTGAGAGGCAACTGGTGCTATATGATAGAATTAGCTGCTTTGGAGACCACTACTTTCTCTTACTCTCCAAACCTTCTCTTCTTTGAGACTAGCTCTTTGAAGAACTTGACGTAGGCTGGCACATTTCTGATTACGTCCAACAGAGGCAAATTAACATTCACCTTAGATAGGAGTTTGTAGAACTCATTGAATTGCTGGTCCTGCTTCTCGTTCTTCAGCCGGTGTGGGAAGGGTATCGGTGGAGTGTAAGGCTTTGCTGCCTTATGCAATTTGACCTCAGTCTCTTTCTCATTTTCCACCTCCTGTGACTGCAGCTGCTTGTCTGATGTCTCTCCCACCTTATTCTCAACTACTCTACCGCTCCTTAGAATAGTGACGGCCAGAGCCTGATGGGTTTATCTTGGAAGTTTCCCCACTGCTCCATACTACAATAGTTTATTAATCTTGCTAGCAATCTGTCTCATTTGCATCTCTAAACGCTTAATTGTGGAGTCTTGAGCATTCATTCTTTGGGCGAACATATCCTCCAGATGACCTCTGAGGTGGTGGTGGTGGAGGTGCTCGCTGATACTGTTGCTATTGTGGGAACAACTGCTACTGAGGATAGTGCCTCTGCTGCTAAAACTGTTGCGGTTGTGGAGGTCTTCGGTATGGGGCATTCTTATTTGAACTCTGAAACCAATAGGAAATGGAATAATCTGAAACCAACTCTAAATCCGAATCCAACCGAGCTAACAATCTATGGTGCATAAATTAAAAGGAACGAATGAAAAGCAAGAATGAAGAATAAAACTCTGGTCTCTCGTGTCTCTGTCTCTCTCAAAACTACGCTCTAGAACAAAAACTCTGACTGCGGAACTCTAAAAATAGGCCAACCCTAACTCAGCATGCGTGCGTTTAAAATATCTAATTAGTGAATGTTGGTTGCATGCTGAGCGAGTGCGATGCGGGCGTAAAAGTTAGGGTGAGCGCCGGTTGAGGACGAGTACTCACGGCTCGGGTACTTCTATTTTAAAGGTGAGTGCCGATTGGAGATGAGCGCTCGCTGCTCGGGTTCTTCTGTTTCAAAGGTGGGCATCGGGTCGAAGTGAGCGGGCGCTCGGAGGGCGAGGGGACACGCGAGGACTGAACGGGCACGTGGGATAGGAACGGGCGCTCGGTGATGAGACGATGCTCGTTGGGGAGGTGAGCGAGTGGGCATCCAGCGGCAAGCGGGCATGCTACGGGCGCGGCGGGTGAATGTACGTTCGGCAGATGAGCGGGCGCTCGGCGATGGCGAGCGGGCGCTTGAGGGGGAGCGAGCGTGCGCATGGCCGAGAGGGAGCTTGGCGATGGAGGGCAGACGTACAGCGGGAGCGAGGCGCTTGGTGATCACGCGTGTTGCACGGTGCAAGCGTTGAATACGTGTTCGGACAGGCACGTGCCATTTTCTATGGATGGGCACCGTGCTCTGCGGACGGGTAGGGGTGTTCGCTTTCATGATGGGCCACGAATTTTGGATTCTTGCTCAAATAATGAGCAAATTCCCACAATAAGCTGAGAACAATAATAAGATCTTAGAACTAAATCACAAAACAATCCATGCTAATAAATTAATAAAAAGATCCATAATCAAAACTAAAATCCTTCGGCAAGACAACCAAAATCACACCAAACAGATACGTGCCCCGTCGCACGCTGTCTCGCCCGTCTGCCTCGTCGAGCACTGAGGAATCCACCTAGCTCCAAGAAACATTGTGTATGGCTCGCACTCTCGGCCTGGCCCCCATGCTTCGCGCGATGGGCACCCCCACGTTGAGCTCATGCGGTGTCTCTCGACCCGTTTTTACTGTCCGCCTGCACGTCCGGCACAGTCATGCACCTCAATTTGTTTCAACTAAAAGTACACTCTTAATTGACTCATAATCGAATAAGGTAATCGTAAATGGAAAGTTGATCCAAGTCGTCTCTCAAGGAAAACTTAACAGAGCTTATTGTTCGTGTCACACACAAAAAATGGTAAATCCAAAACACTCTAACACCAAAGTGGGTTTTGGAACAAACGGGAATTGAAATAAGGAAAAGTAAACATAAGTAAAAGTAATCCTAGCTAGGGGTTGTTAATCCCTAGTTGATACATAAAGAAATCACAAATAAGGGTAGCTAATTGCGTCGAACAAAACTAAACCAGTACCATCAATCACAATAACAAACAACCTAAGCAAATTCACCTAAAACATAAATCTCCAATCCAATAGCAAAGCACAAAAAAGGTGAACGATTAAAAGATCAAGTAAACAACGATTAACACTTCAATAATAACTCGAGACCAACTTCATAAATCAGAAAACAATAAAATACGATAGAGAAAGATTCAACACAATAATAATAATTTAAAATCAAACTTCGTGAATCGTAAATGATAGAATGCAAAAGGAACGATAATACCAATATGAAAAACAATAATCCAAAGCCAACTCTGAATCTGAATCCAACCAAACTAACAACTATTGTTTTGATGTGCAAATAAAAAGGAACGATAGAACTGCTGAAGAAGAAAAATGAGAAAAGTGTATCTAGTCTCTTGTCTGATTCTCTATGTCACTTCTTAAAAACTGATCTTCGAAAACCCTAGCTCTCAGCGTCCGCGTGTTTAAATACTTCCAATGAGTGAACGCCGGTTGCACACTAAGTGAGCGTGATACGGTGATTAAAAGTCAGGGTAAGCGTCGGTTGGGGCAAAGCGCTCGCCGCTCGGGTGTTTCTGTCTCAAAGGTGAGCGCGCATCGAAGGTCGAGCGAGCGTGCAAGGATGAGCGGGCTGTGAGCAGGCACGCACAGGCGAGCGAGCGCGCAAGGATGAAAGCGGGCACAACAGGGCGAGCGGGCACGGCAGGGTGAGCAAGATCGGGTACTCGGTAGGTGAGCGGGCTCTCGGTGGTGAACACGTGTTGAAAGTGCGAGCGCACCACGTTACGCGGGCGTGTGCACATTGCAAGGGAATACCCGTGCTCTGCGGACGGACGCGGGTGTTCTTTTTCATGATGGGCCATGAGCTCTGGATTCTTGCTCAAATAATGAGCAAATTCCCTACATCAAGCCGAGAACAATAATAAGATCTTAGAATTAAATCATAAAGCCATTATGCTAATAAATTAATAAAAAGATCCACAATCGAAATCAAGACCTTTCGGCAAGACAACCAAATTGATACCAAACAACTCTCCCACACTTATCCATTTGTTTGTCCTCAAGCAAAGTCTAGATTAATAAGAATAGAAAAATAACTCATGCAACTTCACTCTTAATCCAATCAATCAAACCCCTTTTTGTTTTTCCCCCAAAGTTGGTGAATACATATTCAAAGTTAACGTGAAACCAATCTAAGATTGTGAGGGATGTCAAATAAACAAGAAGGTGATTATTGTTCAGACCTAGCTCTCCGCTAAGGGTGAATTAACTATAGTGGTCACATTTAGCAACAAGTTCATTTTTAAGATATAAAGAAGGTTTTAATAGAATTTGGAACAATGTTCGAAAGGTGAATTCTCGATGAACACGAGTCTCCTATCGTGGTTTCACATGCCTATTTCTTGATTTACGAGAGAGAGAGGCAGAGTCCCATCCTCCATTTCAACAATCTCAACAAATTATTGGAGTTTACATTCTCCTTTTTTTCAATAGGAAACAAGTATATAGATAACCACAATGTTAACACTACCCCTAACATTAGCCGGACAAATCAATCCATATAATCTCGTCAATTCACATTGCACTTTAATCACATATCATCAAGAGAAAAGAATTACATCAAGGTTTGACCAATACCACAAAGTTCAGTTGCACAAATAAAAAATCTGACTTACTCGCATAGACAAAAACATGATTCCAAGAGTTCAAAATAATCACAAATGCACATCACCAATCATGCAAATAGACATGACACGACACGAAACCAAATACCTCCCTCCCGTGCTAAATTCGAGCACTGTCCCCAGTACTCAAAACATTAATATCACAAGATGGCCAATAGAAGAGGAGACTTCCCTGATAATAGATGGCAGAAAGAGGTCCGCTCACACACCGTATCCCATAAGCAGGCCTGCAGTAGACACCATAAAGAAACGAAAAACTCATCACAATTGGAAAGAAACCACCCAATAGAAAAAAAACGAGAGAAAATAAAAAATAAAATAAAGAAATATGTACATACTCTCCAACAGTGAAGGATAACTGTTGGTCCAACGGTGGTGGCGGTAGATAGGCATTGTGGGAAAGGGACCAGACGTCCCACTTGGCCTCAAGGTCAGCCAGATGCTGCTCTTGGGTGTCTAATCGCTGGTAGATATCTTGACGGAAATCCCCAAATACCGGTTGTGAAGATTGGCTGAAGTCGGTGAACTAGCAAGAGTGGTTGTCAAGATGCTGATATACCTCATCACGAACTCTCCAAACCCCTAGGTCATGGATTGATTGAAATATGTGAATTGATGACCCATTCGCTGCCTGTACTCCCCCTGACTCCAAGATAAGCCCCCAAACTGCTGTGAAGTGGCCTTCTGAAACTGGCTAAAGATGGAGTCAAAATGAGCCCTAAAATCCCTGAAGACGTCACTGGGGGGTTGATAGATGCCGGGGTAAGTCAGGACGGGCGTATCTTGTGCTCCCGCCTCTCCTTCTTTGGCGGCCTCATCCTCGGGATATCCTCGTCCATCGGTGTGGCTATGCTAACATGAGACCCGGATGAACGGTGCTGCTTAATCATAATATACTCATGCACACTGCATTGTGCCTCATAAGGTAGCAATGTAGTCGGGTCAGATGCTATCACCCGAAAGTCGTTGAACGTGATAGGAAAGTTCTCAACGACATTGGAGCCCGATTGTGGAACATTATCTGCAGATAGTCCCCCAAAGTACTTGCCTAGAATCAGAGGGTACTAGCTCAAAGATAGATGCGCCTTACGGTGGTGCCTCATATAGTCAAAATGTTGCCACAAGAACGGTGCCTTAAAAACTTTCTTGTTATTCACAACACACCACAAGAAGAATACTTCGTGACCACTCACTTTATTAGCCTGCTCCTTCCCTGTGAGGTTATAGGCAAGGAATTTGTGGGCAATAACCAGAGCTGGATCCTTAAGAAAGGCACTTGGAGTGCCCACTGCTGTCCAATTATCAAATCAAGTTAGAATTTTTCACGTTTTAGCGAGAGGAAAATCTTTTGGTATATCAGTAAGTCCACTAGTATGAAAACCAAAGGCATCTTGCATAAGCTTTGGGGTTAGAGCATATCTATTCCTCCCCCAATCCGACAATAAGCCGATGTGAAATTAGGATTAATCTAAAGTGACATACAAAATTCCCTAAGTTGTGTCTTTATACCATTATCTGCTTCCCTCATGGCAGAGTCAAGCAAACCCCAAAATTTCAGATAACGTTTCACAATTGGATCAACAACAAAAAGCCAAAATATTCCAATCATAAGAACGTGGGTGACTAACCTTCTTGGAATGGACAACTGTGAAAAAAATACCTTCTTGTGGTAAGTAAATGGGGAAAGGGGCTGAATAGTTGGTCCGTAAATCCTCGGGCACCTCATTGGATCCCGAAGGGCCCGCGTCTGTACTTGCTCTTTTGGACAAAGAGACGAGTGGATTCTTTGTATGAACCATTGTGAACGGGATGCGGTTAGGGATGGGGCTTGCTTGGAATGGGCTCAGTGCAAGGAAGCGCGTGCTGGGAGAGAGGCTGGGCATGGCCGAGCGAGCGAAGGGCGCGTTGGGTGTGCACGGGCGAGACGAGCGGGCAATCGGAAGAAAATGCGCACGGGCGCTCGAAAGCAAAAGCACAGGGTGAGCAGGAGCTCGAAAACATAGCATCGGGTGAACGGAGGCTCGGGAGCAATAGCGTCGGGTGAGGTGTGCGTGGTGCGAGCACCGAATGTGCATGGGGCAAGCACCGGATGTGTGTGGGGCGAGCACCGGATGTGTGTGGGGTGAGCGTCGGATGTTCGTGGGGGATAGAATCGGTGCGTGCAATGGTGTCCCACTAAATGCTGGCTTGGAGGTTGAGCGGGTGCTTGGAGAGCGAACGGTGGTGGAGGTGGCAACAAACGGTTGTAGCGACGGTGACGAACGGAGGTGAAGATGTTGTCTAAGTGATTTCTGGAGAGGAATGGGACACGACGCTGCAGTGAGAAAGAGGAATGAACATTAGGGCACGGGTGCCCTAATTTAAAAGAAATAGTCAGCACCGGTTCCAAGTTGAGCACCGGTTCAATGCAAATTGAGTGTCGGTTCACTATGAGCGCCAGATGAGGGGAGCTTCTGTACTAATGTTAGCGTCGGCTCAAAGATGAGCACCAGTTTTGGGTTTGCTTTTGTACCTATTTTGAGCGCTGACTCAAGATGAACGCCGGTTGAGATGTACAGAGGGTAATTGAGCGTCGGTTCTCTCTAAACGCTCGTTCAAAGGTGCTCTATGTTTAACTCTTGAACTGGCGTTCACTTCCAAATACCGGTTTACCCCTGAATGAAGCTCGTGGAAGTTGATCGTCGTGTGAGGTATGGACTCTAGATAGATTTTGAACGCCGAAGTATCACGGAACGCCGGTTGAACTGAGAGACTTCAATAAAAAATTCAACACGCTCTTCACCTCATTGCTCGACGACAATACGCACTATTTTTCATCTAATCTTCCAACTTCTGAACAAAAATAAAAACAAAGACAATCAGATAGACCAAAAAGACCATATAACTTGGCAAAAAAAGAAAGAAAAGAACAGAGAAATCCGTGGGTAAACTCCCACGTAGTACTCAGTTTAATGTTGTGAGCACGACGTAGTCAAGTCAAAGATAGATAGGATTAATGAGCATGGTGCTCTCCACTTCTTCTAGACCCTCTCGATCAATGTAAGGCTTCACTCGTTGTCCATAAACAGTAAATGATCAGTTGGTGTTAGGATCGCGAAGTGAAACTGCTCCGTAAGGAAACACCTCCTCAATGATGTAGTGACCACTCCACCTGGAGTTGAGCTTTCCGGGAAGAGTTTCAAATGGGACTATAGAAGTAAAACCTTCATTCTCATCTTTAAATCCTTCTATCCGTTGATCTTGAATCCGTTTTACTTTATCCTTATAAATACGAGCATTATCATATGCTTCATCCTGCAATTCTTCGAGTTCGGTCATCTGGAAGGCTCTACTCTTGTCTGCTTCTATGTTGTCGAGATTCATGCCCTTTATCACCCAATAGGCTTTGTGCTCAATCTCCATTGGTAAATGACACGCTTTTCCATACACAAGCCTATATGGACTCATTCCAAAAATGCTCTTAAAAGCAGTAAGGTATGCCCAAAGTGCAGCATTCAACTTCATTGACCAGTCCTTCCTGGATGGTTGGACCATCTTCTCGAGCACATCTTTGATCTATTTTTTCGTGCCAGATGAGATACTTTATCAGTTTTTCTATGACGGGTTGACGTATAGGTTTCAGTACATGGTGGACAATGCTACAGGTGTAGATATTGGTTCTCGAATGGTAGTAAATATTGTTGATATTTTTGAGGCTATGGCAGCTACTTCAAAGCAGAAATCCAATTGAGGTGGAAGAGCCAAAACACATGCCGTCACTCCTTCCTTCGACATGAATAAGCAAGTGGTTGAGCTAATAAGGAGGTGCAAGAGCTTAAGATGAGAAAGCCGATCCATCAGCCCAGTATGAGGATATCATGGAACCTTCTAGAATCTCCAATGAACCCGGCATAATGTTGATACGTGCCCCAGGATGGGAGAGCATACCTTCGAAGGGGAAGCCGAAGCTTATGCTATGCAGGCATTTCAACCCCGACAGCAGTTCGAGCCTAATCAACAACAGTTTGGCTAGGGGTGGAGGAATCAACCTAACATGGGATGGAGGAATCAGAATCAAGGGCAGAGTTCAAATCAGAATGCCCTATACCGAAAACCTCCACAACAAGAAGAAGCTTTAGTCAGCAGAGGCACTATCCACAAGAAGCGGCAGCCCTACAAAGAAGAAGCAGATCAACGAGCACCTCCACCACCACCTCACAGGTCATCTTTGGAAAATATTTTCGCCCAAAGAATGGATGCTCAAGACTCCATAACTAAGCATTTAGAGATGTAAATGGGACAGATTGCTAACAAACTTAATGAGCTAGTACAGCAAGGTGCAGGGGAAAACTTCCAAGCCAACCCCATCAGGCTCAGGCGGTCACTATTCTAAGGAATGGTCGGGTTGTTGAGCATAAGGATGGAGATACATCAGACAAGCAGCTGCAGTCACAGGAGGTGGAAAAGAAGAAAGAGACCGAGGTCGACTGCATAAGGCAGCAAAGCCTTACACTCCACCGATACCCTTCCCACACCGGTTGAAGAACAAGAAGCAAGACCAACAATTTAATGAGTTCTACAAACTCCTATCCAAGGTGAATGTTAATTTGCCTCTGTTGGACGTGATCAGAAATGTGTCGGCCTAAGTCAAGTTCTTTAAAGAGCTAGCCTAAAAGAAGAGAAGGTTTGGAGAGTACGAGAAAGTCGTGGTCTCCGAAGCAGCTAATTCCATCCTACAACACCAGTTGCATCCCAAGCTCCGGGATCCAGGTAGTTTTATTATTAAAATTGCTTTGAGTAATGGTAAGGAAGTTTCTGGCATGCTTGATTTGGGAGCCGGGATTAATCTTATGCCTTATTCAATTTTCAAACAATTAGAATTAGGTGAACTTAAACCCACTCGGATGTGTCTACAGTTAGCTGATAGGTCCGTGAGATATCCCAAGGGTATTATTGAGGATATATTAGTAAAGCTGGGTGGGTTTATAGTACATGTTGACTTCATTGTTTTGGAAATTGGTGAGGTTAGGGAAGATGGAAAGGAACACACACTATTATTAGGGAGGCCATTCATGGCCACAACCAACACACTTACAGACGTCAAGAGTTGTAATAACCCAAAAATTTAAAACTTTTATTAGTGATGATTAAACCAATTACTTGTGGTTCTTAGACCTTAATTATGTTTAAGGTAATCAACAAAATGAATTAGTATCGATTCGGAGATCAAAAACTAGAGAAATAAAAAACTAGTGATTAGTCCTACCGGATTAAGGTTTTCTGAATAGCCTGAACATAGAATGAAAGATCGAGAATGAATCTCAACAAAAGGATTTCATTTCTAGAATCGTCTCATGAAAACATGTGAGAAGCCAAATAATTGGAATTTTCAGGCATGCTTGCCCGGTCAGTCTCAAAAGTACTATTCACGAATCGGATCAACTTCCAGTCCGCGCTAATCATGAAAATTAATGATAACAATCAAAATCATGGAGGAATATATTATTATGAATTTAGAATTCATAAGAATCAATTTTTGAATGAAATTCCTGAAGAACTTAACCGAACGCCGGAATATATACCGAAAAAACCCTAAACTGATCCGAACGAACCGAAACTCAAACCAAGGGTCTAAATCAATAAGAAATGATAAAAACTGATAAAGTATCTCATCTGGCAAGGCATGGTGAGGGAACTTCTGCAATAAGTCTTTAAACCGTTCCCAAGCTTCATGGAATAGCTCGTCTGACTATTCTTATTTGGGTAGTACTTAGTCATAAACTTGTCTACCATGGCATTCCAGTTCTGCAGAGAGTTGGTGGGGAGTGCCAGAAACCAGGACTTTGCCCTATCCTTCAGTTTATATGAGAAGCAGCGCATTAGTCAACCCAACGGGAATGACTTCAACACCGAATAGAATTTCCTGATGAAAACCAAAGCATCCTCATTAGCAAGCCCATGAAATGTAGGCATGAGTGAGAAGTGATTCGGCTTGAGCTCATAATCATGAGCTGCTAGTCCAAGTACAATAAGGTAGGTAGCAGCCCCAATCACCGGTTTGTCGAAATCACGTAGAGCTCATGCATTTTCACCCATTTCTCTCAGCGGGGGTGTCTTCTCAAAGGAAAGATTATCTCTGATTACCAGTTCTTATTGTTCCCCACTCTCAATAGTAGCACAATATTCCTCAATTTCCGGGAGAAACGATCTCTTAAGCTTACGAGTGTTGTCCAACGGGGTAGCAAGCAGTCTATTGAGACTGCGGCGACCTAGCATGCACAACACTCAAACAAAACAGATCACACGCAACTGGAGTATAATAAAATAATGAAAAAGAAACACATAAAACTATCAACACAAACAATACGCCTAAAGTCTTCCCCGACAACGGTGCCAAAATTTGTTTCAACTAAAGGTAAACTCTTAATTGACTCATAATCGAATAAGGTAATCGTAAGTGAAAAGTTGACCCAAGTCGTCTCTCAAGGAAAAATTAACTTGGCTTATTGTTCATGTCACACACAAAAAGCGGTAAATCCTAAACACTCTAACACCAAAGGGGGTTTTGGAAAAACGAGAATTAAAATATGGAAAAGTAAACATAAGTAAAAGCAATCATAGCTAGGGTTGTCAATCCCTAGCTGATACCTAAAGAAATCACGAATACGGGTACCTAATTACGTCGAACAAAACTAAACCAATTCCATCAATCACAATCAAAAACTACCTAAGCAAATTCACCTAAAACATAAATCTCTAATCCAATAGAAAAGCACAAAAAAAGGCGAACGATTAAAAGATCAAGTAAACAATTATTCACACTTCAACAATAACTCGAGACCAACTTCATAAATCCGAAAACAATAAAATGCGATAGAGAAAGATTCAACACAATAATAATAATTCAATATCAAACTTCGTGAATCGCAAATGATAGAATGCAAAAGGAACGATAATACCAATAGGAAAAACAATAATCTGATGCCAACTCTGAATCTGAATCCAACCGAACTAACAACTATGGTTTTGATGTGCAAATAAAAAGGAATGATAGAACTGCTGAAGAAGAAAAATGAGAAAAGTGTATCTAGTCTCGTCTGATTCTCTGTCGCTTCTCAAAAACTGAACTTCGGTAGCCATAATAGCTACTGCCCGATTTTTTTTTCGCAGCCACTCCTCGCGGTCGCGATGGTGGTCGCGAGGTATGTTCTTTTTTTAAAAAGAAAGAAATTATACCTTGGGACTCAAAAACAAACAAACAAGACACGACACGGAAAAATGAAGAAAAACAAGAAAAACAAAACGAAAAACAAAACAAAAGCATGAAAAAAAATATTGGGTTACCTCCCAACCAGTGCTAGATTTTTCGTGGCTAGCTCGACGTTACCTCTCATCAATCGGGCGATTTGACAACTGTGGTCTTTCCAAACTTTGCTTGCCTCAGACTTATCATTGACAATGAGACCACCATTTAGCGATGAGTAGCCTCCCCCAAACGTAAACGACTCACTCTGAGTTTTATGCCTAGTCCACCTCTTCTTTGTAGCATGCTCGTCCGATGGTCGATTGAAATTCGAGCTCAAAAATGGGCTGGCTGTGGCAGTGGTGACCGAATAACAATCTTCATGTTCTGAGTTATCATTTCTCGTGATGGCATCATAGATCGAAATGGTTAACTCATCTTTATTCACACGGAAGGTGAGATCACCCTCCTGCACATCGATCAGAGCCCTGCCCGTGGCTAAGAACGGTCTCCCTAGAATGAGAGGCATGTTCCCATCCTCTGGCATATCAAGGACTACAAAATCCGCTGGGAAGATAAATCCTTTGACTTTGATAAGCACATCTTCCACTATCCATTTTGGACGGGTGACTGATGCGTCTGCCTTTGGGAGAGTAATTGTAGTAGGCTTCAATTCTCCAATCTCCAATTTGTTAAATATGGACAACGACATCAAGTTGATGCTTGCCCCTAGGTCGCACAGAACTCTGGAGAAAGTGTGCCCTCCAATGACACAATGTATAGTGAAGCTGCCTGGATCTTTCTGCTTCAATGGCAACTTCTTTTGCAGCACAGCACTGCACTCTTGAGACAAATTAATTGTCTCGAACTTTTTCAGCTTCTTCTTGTTGGTGACGGCATCCTTGAGGAATTTCATGTACCCCGGCATATCTTTGAGTGCATCTAGTAAGGGAATATTGATATTCACCTTCTCGAACATTTCCAGGAATCGCGTCAGCCTATCATCGTGCTTCGGCTTGGCTAAACGACTCGGGAACGGAATCGGAGGGGTATACGTCGGATATTTGTCTACTGGGCGTCCCTCGTGACCATCCTCGCCGCCGCGAGTGCGGTCGCCATGGTCCGAATCGCTTCACTTTCTTCTTCGTGGTAGGGCTCGTGGTGGTCGTGGGCTCGGTCGCTGACTTCCCCCCCGAGCTCTCTGCCTGATTTCTCGCGGTCGCTTCATTCTTCCTAGCGATCGCGGGGTCGCTCGCAAGCTCCTCTTGAATATGCTCTGTGTGATGTCTCACGTTCGCGAGGTGCTCTTCTTTCTCTCCTTCTTCGTCCGGGTGGTTCTGGTACGCTTTTCCACTTCTCAACTGGATAGCAAAGCACCGATTCTTTGGGTTCACTTCAGATTACTCGAAAATTGGCCCGCTTTGGTCATGCATTTTGTTGTGCGACTATCGACCGATTTGATTCTCCATCATCTTCAAGTGTTTGCCCATGGTCGTTACATCGATTCCAACCGTGTTATCCTCTCGCCATGAGTCTTGATGAAAGAATTTCATTGGGTCGCCATTGTTGGTTGCTCACAACCAACCGCTGCATCATATCCTCTAGCTCGCTTCTTGGGTTCTCGAATCATGCCATTCTATACAGTGAAGCCTGCTGGAGGTTGTTGGAAATTATCGGGGTTGGCATACGAAAAATTAGGATGATTCCTGTTGTTAGGATGGTATGCCGGATTTCTCCCATGGTTCCTCTGATTGATATAATTGACATCCTCTGTCTCGATCTGGCTCTTCAAAAGAGTGAACTTCTTCAGAAGATCGTCGTATTTCGAGTCGACCTCTACAGCAATTGCTTTGACCAATGGCATTCTCTCCATCGGCCATTGATAACTATTGGCCGCCATCTCTTCTATGATACGGCTGGCCTCCTCTACTCGGCGATTCAACATGCATCCCCCTGCCGATGCATCTACAATGCTTCTCGTATGCAATGTCAGCCAACTATAGAACTGCGTGATCTACTGCTCCTGGAGAATCCATGTTGTGGGTACTTTCTTAATAGGCCCCTGAATCTCTCCTGTAACACCTTGTTTTTTTAGAAACCAAGTTCTACAATAATAATGATAATAAAACTTACAAGCATCTTTATGTCAGATGTATATAACTTATAATTAAAAGTGAAGTTATAAATTTAATTTTAAATGCATGTGATTAGGCTTCATTAATGCAAGAATTTTAATTCACGTTTCAAACTTATGTGAGAAATACGCATTCACATATATAAATTTATTTATCATTAATTTAGCTTTAAATGCATGTCTAGTATAATCAATTAATAACTTAATCCATTTTACATGCATGATAATAATACTATAATTTATTTTAATTATTAACGTTATTAATCATCAAATTGTGTAAATCTTATTTTCAAATATATCCGTATTGCTAAAATAAGAGGCTTATATGAATAAAGGTTATACATATATGAATAGATAGGTATTTAGCTGATATGATTGAATGTGATCGGGATGTACTTTTGTTGTATTTTTAGAATAAACAAATGAAAGTAATTTTGTGAGGTTTGGTTTTAAGCTTTCACACCCACGTAAATTTAATTCCTTCATTTATCAAGAAATGATTTTATATCTATCTTTATCCTCTTTTATGGTTTGAAACTCAAAATGGATAAGCTTTATAAGATTTATAAATCACATCATATAAAATTCATGATTATCGAAAGCCTACTAATTTAGTAGTATGAATAGGGGTCCATCCCCTACCCAAAGGGGGCACGTACAATATAGTGTATATACATTGAAGTTTTGCCAGTGAATAAAAGCAACGATGATCTTCTACACCAAGTTAAGATTAAGGTGGGAAAATTGATGCTTGTGGTTATGTTATCCATATTGTTTTATATGTTTTTATATTCACATTGATTATATGACTATATGTTTTTATTTTAAAGACTACATGGTGTTTATGTTAATACACATGTTCTCATGTTATACTATATGTTATTATTATATTTAAAGCCTCACAGAATATTAAGGCCTCATGTTATTATTATATTTAAGACCTCACAGAATATTAAGGTCTCGTGTTATTATTATATTTAAGGCCTCACAGAATATTAAGGCCTCATGTTATTATTATATTTAAGGTCTCACAGAATATTTAAGGCCTCATGTCATGTTATTATTATATTAATTTAAGACCTCACAGTATATTAAGGTCTCATGGTATTATTATTATTATATTTAAGGCCTCACAGTATATTAAGGTCTCATGTATTATTATATTTAAGACCTTACAGTATATTAAGGTCTCATGTTATTATTATATTTAATGCCTCACAGTATATTAAGGCCTCATGTTATTATTATATTTGAGACCTCACAGTATATTAAGGTCTCATGTTATTATTATATTTAAGACCTCACAGTATATTAAGGTCTTACAGTTATATATATATTTTTCATGATATTAATTTCTATTTATGTGGTAATATGAAAGATTAACTTGTATTACATATGTGGATAATTGCATTGTTCCTCACTGAGTATATTTATAATATGCTTACCCCTATCTACTTTCAGTTTTGCAGTTGAGGAGTCGAAGCAGCCATGGAAGTCGAGAATGACTAGTACAATAAGAAGTCGTTCAAGTTATGAGATTTTCGATATTGATTAAAACTTAAGTTTAGTTTTCTTTAGTTAAGTCATTTTCAAATTAATTTTTTTTTTTTAGACACGTCTTTAGTTTATTATTTTGTTTAATATGGTCACTTGGGAAGACAAGATTGATCCAGTCCTTTCGTAATAAAGTCAAAATTAACTTTATTCTTATATGTTGAGTTTACAAAAGTTTCATTTGTTGTTCAAGTTTAAATTAGATAGCAATATTATATTCTTTTGAAATTTTGGAGCGTTACATCTCCCATGCCTCGAATAATGACTCGTCTCCTTGTTGGCAGAAATGAGAGATTTCGGCTATTATCTTCTGCGCTTTCGCCGGTGGAAAATATTTCGAAAGAAACTTCTCGCAAAGTTTCCCAACTATCTATCCCAAGATGGTCCATGCTCAACCAATCCTTCGATCGGTCACAGAGAATCCGAACATGCGCATCCGGATCGTGTCTTGTGGCACCCCATTCTGTTTGATGGTGTTACATATCTCGAGGTATGTCTTGAGATGGGCATTCGGATCATCTGTGACTCCTCCTCCGAACTGTTCTCCTTGTACCATGCTGATCAGGGCCGACTTTAACTCAAAATTATTTGCGTTCACTTCCGGGCCCCATCCTCCTCCTTGAAACTATTCAGTAGGAGGTCGGTACATATAGTTTAGCGGTCTTGCCTCTGGAGCAGGGACAAGGAGTCCCATGTTCGCCATCCGCGCAGATCTGTAAACTCGCCGTAAGACGTGCGCACCGCTCGGGAGGTATACGCCCATTGGGAGGAACATCCCCGTTGTTCGGATTTGCTGCCATCTCTTGCCTTCTTCTTTCTCGTCTTCTTCTCCTTTGACTGTTTTCGATTTCTGGATCTATAAGTAGTTCGGGAGGTCCCTGGGACCTTGTGATCATAAACTAGCTCGAGAAAAAGGGAGAAATTAGATCTATCAAGAACAAATAAATAAAATAAAATACAACTTGAATTAATAATTCCAAATTGTCAAGTTATTCCTATATAATCTTAACAATCCCCAGCAACGGCGCCAAAATTTGATCGCTCACTTTTCTAACACGAAAACGTGCAAGTATATAGGTAAGACGAGTATCGTATCCACAGGGATTGTAACACGAAAACATAGAAGCTAACTCAATAATAATTCATCATTATCCAAGCAACAGAAATTTGGTTTGAAAGGTTTTAGGGATTCGGATATTAAATCCAAAGCAAAGGTAACAACGCAAATAAAAACGAAAACAATAAATACTCAAAGAGATAACAAGAGATAAAGACTAACCCTAGGGATGCATTAATCCTACCCACAACGTATGTTTATCCTGCTTCCTATTAACCAATTTTAATCTAGACAAGATGGAAGATCACACATGTAACCAACAACTTCAGTTACGACAATTGTGGCAGTTGATTACTAATTTTCCCTATCACTGTTACGTCTCTAGGTGAAAATAAGCAACTCCAAAAGGATCACAAAGAATATGCTTCCTACGAATGTTCCTATCTCAACTACGACTCAAGGCTTATTCGTATCATGCATTCAAGATCGATCGACAATTAAACGGTTAAGTAATTAATCGGCAACTAGATATGCATCAAGATTGATCGAAATTAACACATATAATTAAGCACCAAGAATCATAAATCAATGCACGGAAGGTAAATAGCAATAGCGAGTGAATCACAACATTTAGGATAGAATCATGCAAACCCAGGATTAGAACGAAATGAGCTAGACATAATAATCGACATAAAATAAGAATTAACCATAAAAATAAGAATTAAATAGATAAAACCCGTAGTGTAGCGTCGGAAGAACAATGGTTGGGTTCATATCCAAACCCAAGTAACAAACGAAAATACGAAATTCGTCCAGACGAAATCGTTTCAAAGCGATAAAAATGCGTAGAACTAATGTAGAACAATGGAAATCTAATGCTTAGATGAATCTAAATCAATACTAGAGTGAAAATATATGAAAAACTATGAAAAACTGAACAAATTCGTGCTAAAATAGGTCTGGAGCGGCTTGGGGCCGCGAAGGGGGGGCTATGCCCTATTTATAGGCAAAGTTGGAAACCCTAATTTTTGGACTCTGCCGACACGCTTCGCGGCCGAGCTCGGGGTCGCGAGCTCGGTCGCGAGGGATCATCCTCGCTCGGGTTCCTTCGTCTTCTCGGTTGGGCACGCGCTCGCTAGCTTGCCTCGTGACCTGGCTCGCGATCGCTAGGTATGGTCGCGAGAAATCGGGCAGTAGCTCTTTTCAAAGGCTTCGCACGTCGGGTAACTCGCGGGCACGTCTCGCGGTCGCTGGGAGTGGCCGCGTCGTAAGGATTTTCCTCGCGGCCGACCTAGCGGTCTCTAGGCCGGTCGTGAGACATCAGATTTGTATTGTTCTCGTGCTTGCGCACGGGCTAGCGACCGCGAAGGTGGTCGCTAGGCCCTGTTTTAGCCCTTCTTTCGCTCGTGCTTCGTTCCATGCTTCGTTATCATCTTATAAGCCTACAAAACACCAAAGAGAAACCCAAGAGCAGTATCTTCCAAAAATATATAAAAGCATTGAGATCCAAGACATAAACGCACTTTATCGATCTAAAATCATCTTTAAAAATCAACAATAAACGTGTAAAATGCGCGTTTATCACCAAACTTTTAACTTTACTTGAGTTTGCGTTTTGTTGTGCCGAAATGAATTTAGTTTCAGATGGTCGATATTGTACTTGATGTTTGTGATATTGAAACTGTTGATTGTCCATGGTTTTGCTTGTGATTGTCCTTGACATGTTTCTGTCTTGATCAAAAAATTTACATGATGTTTTGAATTGTTTGGTGAATTATTGTTGTTGAAGCATGCTTAGAATATATTCTTGGTCAGGTTTGATTAACCCGTGGTATCAGATTATTGTTGACGTTGTTGTTTGTTGTTATTATATTCGTTTTCTTTCGTTATCCCCCAAGTCATAGCCTAATTGCTTAACTAATCCTTAGTTAAGGGGTCAGGTCGTGATAGACTGGTATCAGAGCAGTTTTGAGTTCTGAACCTTTGAATTATTATGAGTCTAGTGCAGCTTGTGCACTTTGAGCATGTGAATTCCTTTGAGTTTAGTTCTGTTTTGAGAATCTAAGCTTATAGAGTCAGTTTTTTTTAAGAGAAGTTTAACATTCCGATTCCATCATCTCTAGCTTACCCAGGTAAGAGCTTGTGATTATGATTTTTAGATTTGATGTTGAGTATGTGCCTTATTAAATGAATTGCTACATGTGAATGTATGCATGAGATGAATTATTGCTTTATGAGCTGAAGTTGAGAATAGATCCTGAGAAAAGATAACAAAGCAATATAGCATGATTTTCTACAAGTGCCTGAGTTTTCTTTATATCTAGGATGACGAGAACCACTAGGACAGCGCAGAAGAGATCGACTGGTATGTCTATATCAACGAGGATCAGAGATCATTTCTATCAGTATACACGAGACGAGCAGCACACTTTGGGTGAATTTCTCGCTCAATTCCATCGCTCATGGCGTATCGGGACTAGATGGAATAGTCCAGTTGATTCCCTTATTACCTAAGGAATGGTAAGATTAGGCTGCTTCCATCGCCATTAACTGTATTGAACCTGGCTTTGAAGCTGTTGAGCAAGCCAATTTCCCCAGACTTGTAGCCACTATTAGTTATTTGTACTTTATGCATTTGAGTCCGCCTTCTAGGACTTTTCCTCCTGTAGCCGACTTCACACTAGTCGTTCATCAGCTCCAGCTGGCTAGTAATTTTTCTTTTATACCTGATGATGAGAACCTTGATCCTATTGATATTAATTCTACGATTCCTAGCTATGATGCTAGCACCCCTGTTCTAGAGATAGATCCATATTTACCACATACCCGGTTATCTATACCCAAGCATGATGTGTATCCTACATATTTTGATCACCATCTCCTCAGTTGTGAGGTGTTCCCCATTGACCTAGATTGGTATTGTTAACCTTTAGCATCCCTTGATGATCCTACACCGATCCAGTCCATTTCCTTCTCTCATGTTGCTGAGATACCTCCCCTAGAGATTTCCAATGAAGGCTCAGGCTAGTTCATCGAGCCCACCAGGTGTCTCGAAATCTTTTATGTATGAACCTGAGTTTTTGCCAATGGTTGGCACAGTACAGCAACAACCCCTAGATCTCAGCCAAATGCCTTTTGTGACTGATCCTTATATTGTTTGCCCTGGAGTAGTTTCATTGTACTCGTTTGCCAAATGTGCCTAGGATCCGCTACCTTTTGAGATTGAGGAAGACGTGGAGATGCCAGACTCCAATGAAGCCGCATATGGCAGTGTGAACATAGTAGCAGAGATAGTGATAATGATGACTACCTCTCGTGGGCATGATGATTTCTGTTTTAGAAAATAGACAGTTTGTAGATATATATATATATATATATATATATGATGCGTTAGCGTGCTTGAGAAGTCGTTCCGGATATATTTTTGCTCGAGATGTAAAAGCATCGTATATGCTTGAAATCCGTTGGATGGCAAAGTTTTCCCTGCTTTTGTAAAAGTCATCAAAGAGGCAATTTTCCCTATTATATATATATATATATATATATATATATTGTAATATCCTGATTATTTAAAACTAGGTTATGATAATATAAGTCGTTAATTAGGATTTTTATTTTTATAATCAAAATAGTAATTTATCGAAGCTCAATTTCGATTATCCATAATACGAGAATTTTCATATTATATCCTTAAACAATTAGTAAATTAAGGAATATATATGTTAATCCTTCGAGTGCGTTTTTCCAACGTCGATTAATTTTTGATAGTTAGTCTTATGTTATTTTTCTAAACGACGAAGCTTAGAATTTAATTCTATATTAACGAAGAATTAATATGGTGATTACGACTTTCTTATGAACGTTTTTGCATGATTCGAAAATTTTAGTATAACGTTTAAAGAATTACAATATTGAAAGTCCTATGATTATTTTATGAAACAAGTGCATTTTTTATATATCCCTTCTCTAAAATAATTTTATTTATTACAGAAATGAAGATTGGACAATTAATTTCTATTTTTCTACAAATGGTTCGAAAATTTCATCTTAGAACATAGAATTGTTCTTGTTCATTTTTTTATGATATATATCATCACCTAAGACCTATATTATATCATATTAGTATTAAATGGAAAAAATGAAGATATGTAGCATATTATACTATAGTGGACGAAAATTATGGTGCAAGTGTGAAAAGAAGAAAAAGTTTCATCTTTGTTGAAAGTGATGTGTAATTATTTTGAAAATGAAAGGTATTTAATTTAGAGATAAGATGAGATGATTAATTAATAAGGTGATAAGGTATTATTTTTTGGTAGTAAGGGTGTAAAATTTTAAGAGATAAGAAAGTGTATTTTGTTGACTTTTTTGTAGATATTTTTTTTAAAGCTTGATTAATGTCTCATATCACCAAAAAAATAAAAACCCTCATTCTCTCACACCATATGCATGAAATTATTAAGAGAAAAAAATAGGAGAAGTGTTCTTACACTTTTTCTTGAATTCCAAGTTCGAAAAATCGATTTCTTCGCCAATCGACTCTGATTAAAAGGTTAGAAATTATATAAGCTTCTTAGATATTCAAAAATATTAGAAATCCATCGATGAAAAATGAAGTTATATGCTATTTTTATTTCATGTGAAATTTGAGAATTTTATTTAAAAGTTTAAGTTGTTAATTTAATATGTTTATATGATGGTTGTAAGCATATATTATGAATTTAGTACAAGGTTGAGCATGTTAAAATTTTTCCTATTATAGTTGAGATATATGAGATTTATATGTTGGTGATCATGATTTTTAATTGTTGTTTTGAGCATGAATTAATAATAGTGAGTATTGTTTAAGCATGTATGAATTAATTCATAATTTTTGGAAAATGTTGGAAATTATTTAAAATAATTTCAAAAATCTTAGTGTATGATTTATTGAGGTATGATTGGTGTATGATGGATATTAGTGTATGTTGTTGATGTATGATGAGAATAATGTATAGTGTGAATTAATTAGAATTTTTGAAAATTGTATAAGTATTTTTCCAAATTTTTCGAAAACTATAGCATGAAGGGTTTTGATGTCAAATTTTTCTATGAATAATGTTATTAGATATTATTGATCTTATGTTAATATAGTGTGTTATGTGAATTTATAGGAATTTATGGAAAAGTTTTGAATTTTGTTTCAAAAGTCGAAAATATGAAAGTCGGAAGTTTAGAGTTTCAAATTTATTCTATCAAATGTGATCACATATGTAGTCCCAAAATATGTTTGAGATATACTATGAATTTATTTGATTTTTAAAGTAAGGTATAATATTTTTACGTTGAAACGTTTTGTTAAGTGACGTAAGATTATGAAATATAAAGTGTTATGCTTAAACTAGTTTCATCTATATGTATGTTTGGCAATGATTGAATGTTAAAGTGAAATTATGAAATTTATTGAAATATGATTAGTAATAAATTAGTACTAGAGTATATATCCAAGTTAATTGTTCTAAAGATAAATTTTGAAAAATGCATGTATTTGAAGTTTAAATGACTTGATTAAAGTATGAATGTATGAAGTATGTTACTGCATGAGTAGAGTTATGTTTAACGCACATAGTTATGTTTTACGCCTAGTATAAATATGAGTTTCTCTGAATAGATACACTAGGACGTGTGAGACGAATTAGAGATATAACAATATCTCTTTTATATAATTGATTTCATAATTGAAATCATTTTAGCGGAAAATGACTAATACGAGTTCAAATGATTGACCTAATTTATTAGTATGAGGTCTGAAGCAATGTTTCGTCTCAGTTAGAAACGAGAGTTTATAAGTTAGATTTTCAATGAAAATACGACCGACATACTAAATTAGTTTCTTACGTAAAGGTGGTGCACGAAGGTGAGCAACGAAAGTAAAGGAAGGAAACTCATTGTGAGAAGGAGAACATACCAAGTGGTCTTTTTCTCCTCAAGGATAAAATAAAATGACAATTGTTTTATTTATGATGCTTTCTTTGAAATGAAAAGTCTTTATTTACGATGCTTTCTTTTGAGAAATGATGATGAAATGCTATTATTTAATTACATGTCCAAAATGTCTATGTTTTATGTATGGATCCTATCAGTGTTGTTTCGCCAACGTAAGTTTAATCGAATTTGGATCCTATGCTAGAAGGAGAATTAAGTAGTGCGGTTAACGTGTACACTAAGGTAATCAGTACTTCTTTGAAAGGTTTGCTCACCGATTCACGGTGATGTGTCTTTGAAAGGTTTTCTCGGCCGGTCACAACATCCGTGGAAGGAGGCCTCCTTCTACGGTGCAAGATGAGTTATATGAGATAGGATATGGATCATACAGACAAAAAATATATCTAGCCAGACATAGTTTATGGAAAATGACAGAAAATGTTTAGTAAGCACAAGCATTTCAAATAAAACCTCGTGTATTCTTGATGGGCAAATGTAATTCAAAGTTATGATAAATGTTTTTGGCATAAGTCCACTGAGTCTTTGTACTCAGCCCTGCATGTTTGTTTTAAAATGTGCAGGTTGAGCTGCTGATGAGATGGAGCAGTGTTAAGCAGTAGGAATCTTTTGTCGTTGATAGTAGAGCCTTGAGTGCACATCTTCATATGTATATTTCACATGTTTTCCGCTGCAAGAATACTAAGTTACGTTTTGATCAGAGAACTAGATTCCTTTAGATCAGTTGAACCCTTTTGTTAAAGATCTGATGGTCTAGTCTCTCATATGTTAATTATGTTTGCTTAATCTCAAATGCTTTGAAGTTCTAGAAGTTTTCTTGATATATGTCTCACAATTCGATATCCCATTTTCTTTTCCCGCTTCTTAATTCCCATCCCAAGTAATAGTCCCTGCTAATCCGTCCTTAGGAATAGTGGGCTGTTACAAAGTGGTATCAGAGCAGTTCGTTTTTCTTGAATCCAAAACTTTCTTCAAGTTAAATCAAGTCTAGATAGAGTCACTAGACTTCTAAGAGGTCAGTCGACTATGCTCAACACTCAATCACACCAAGCTCAACCAGAATGAGGTAAATGATTTCTCCCAGTTTTGGAAATGAAAGTTTAAAGTGGAAAATGGTTGAAATGATGTTTTAAGTTGTGAAAAGAAAAAAGATATGAGAAAAGTTGACAGTGATATGTCAAAAGTGAAATGTTTGAATTCGTGGAATTCAATGAGATTTATTGTTATGAACGAGTTATGTTATTAGTGTTAATTTTTTGCAATTACAAGTTGTTGATGACAATGACTATGTTATCCCAAAAGAACGTAGACTGTTTAAGCGTATGATCCCTTTTGCGAAATAACATAGAAATATGAATTATGAGAATTTTATTCCATCTTGAGAACAAAAGCGAGATCGAAATGAGAATTACGTGTTCAAAGACGAGAACAAAGTGGAGAAAACCAAAGGACATAAATGGAAATGATGATGGCGATAATTGAAGGATGATTTTGAGATGATTAATGTCACTATGCGATAGTAACATGAGTATAGTCTTTCCCTTTGGATGTTCACACGAAATGGAAATCCAAATTGACTATGACTTTTTTGTTAGAATCGAAATAGAGATATGATCAAAGAATCAATTGAGTTTAGTATTGTGGTTTACATAGAATGGGAGACCATGGTGTGGTAGAAATTTTGAATGCTAAAATGAGAGTTGAGTTTTTGAGTAGTATGAGTAGAGTTTGAAATGTATGGTATGTTGATAACCCTTACAATTTATGATGACCCAGTACAAGTTATATGAGGTTTCGAATTTTATTCATTAACCAAGTTCTGTCATTGAGTTTAACTGTATGATCTAGTTTCAGTTGAGATATCACTTGAGATTCTCACTTTTTGTGAAAGAAGTTTACAACCAGAAAATTTATAAAGTGTCCTTTTGAAACCAAGCCCTCATGTGATTGAGAAGTATTTGTGACGGGTCTGGCCAACCCATATGACCAAAGAGATCTCAGTAGTCGTCATTCTGGTCTTCGGACCCTATATTCCAATTATTCAGTTCAAAGAACATATTGGTTCAAACTTTAAAAGAGATCGTCTCGAATTGTGAACCCTTACCATTTGTAAGTTGTCGTGATGAGTTTTGTTCAATCCTTGAAACTAATAAGTATGATATATGTTGACTTATATTGTCACTTAAGTTTTCAGATTAGTAAGGTTATATACATCAAGTTATGATGTAGAGAAGTTCTCGATGAGGCTAGGTATATTTTCCCCCCATGATACACATGGATGTGATGACCCTTGATGGGCTTTTCAGATACTGATGACAGTAAAGTTATAACACCTTGTGAGTGTTATGATATTAAAGTTATGAACAAGATACTCTTTAACATTGAGTGCTAGAGTAGAAGTAAAGGAAGGTATATAATATTCTTGGTCTTGGAAAATAACCTCCTCGTATTATGTTATAACAAGAGAGATTACAACTTATCTTTAAGATAGTTGACTGTCCTTAAGATCTCGTTAGTAGGTTGGACATATCTAAAGTATGGAGGTGGCCGAGACTCATTTTAACGGATATATGAGGAATGACAGCATCCAGTTAGCAAGTCTCACACTTTACACCTCAACCCTTAGAATTATGCTTAAGCAGAATTGATTTCGAGTATTTGAGACCTTAGTGAAACAAATGATAGTGAGATTGATGGATCATAAATATTGAGAAGTGTGAACAACTTGGAGTAGATAGTACCCATACTACTGACTCCGACATGATGAGCCTTGTCTACACCCCGGGCGATCATGGATCTAGTTCTTAGAATTAGATAGTATTTTTGTCTATATACCTTGTATATCTTTTGATGTATACGGAAACGATGAGTCGTTCCAACATAAACCCTTATTCGGATGTCCACGGTAGCATTTAGATTTTTGTACGCACCATGACTAGGTACACTGAGTGATGCTGATATAAATTTTTGGAGCATCATACTCCGTACCTGGCCTTTTGTCGATCTTAAAAGTGATAATGAAAGTCCTCGTAGAGACATTTGATATGATCTGATGATAGCTCCCCGAGAGCTTTGGTTTTTGAGGTTGTGATATATGGTGTTCGATGACGTGCTAGATTTATGCTTATGATCATATATACATATCGTGCTAAGATATTTATGATCCTGACGGATGGTATAAGAAGATATTTGCTTATGTATATTTATGAAAGCACTACTACAATATTACCTTTTTTCTACACCTCATATACTACGTTTTTTCTAAAAATCGTAGTTTATAGGTATAGACTATGCTTTTTTTGTAAAAACCGTAGTCTATGTGCAAAAATTGTTGAAATATAGACTACTGTGTACTTAATATGCGTAGTCTTTATGATGTAATGACTACGCTTAACAAAAGCGTAGTGTATGTGCGTGTTTTTGATACCCAATAAATTACAGTTTTCAAAAAAGCGTAGTCTATGTGCATAAATTTTAAAAAAAAATTACAGCCGTAGGATTCGAACTCACGACGTGTGAGTTTAGTAACATATGGCTTAACCATTTTCACCAACAATTCAATATCTATCATGATGGACTTTATTTATATTTATATTTACAAGCTTGACAGAATTTACATAGGTATTTCGGACTTTGACAAATTTCTTTTGCCGCTCCTGCTCGATTTTCTCCTTTTTGTAATTTTATGCAGTGGATTGGATTAGACCCAAATCATAAAATATAGTAAAATTCGAGCTCTTGCTCATTTACCCGTCGCATTATATTTATTATCCTCACATGCTCCTAAATTCACTCAGCGTGCTTGGGTTTGAAGATCTGCATTTTAGCTGGGTGTCTTCAATTTGAGGTACGATTGTTTAATTAAAATTTCCCTCATCAATGATTCAAAATGTGCTAGATTATTGTGGGGTTTTGTTATGAGTTTCCGCTTCCTAGTTTGAACTATACCTCGTTTACAAAACCCTTCTGGATTGATTTATTTTGGGTTGAATTTGAAATGCAGTCGAATGTAAGTCCTTTTTAAGTGAACAAATTAGGTAGAATGTGGTTTTTTTCTTTCGGTTTGTGATTTTTCGACTTGTACCAAATAATATGTTTCGCCTAAAATATCAAGAAAAAAGGTAGAATGTGGTTTTTCTGGTTTTCTTGAACCAAAGTGCGGGTTTAATCATATGATACTACTTGTTTACTGAAAGCAAAAACTTTCACTTAATTTACTTTTTTCTGGCATTTTACGTTCTTGAAATTTCTTGAGAAAATGTTACTATATCTCACACGGTGATGTTTCTTACTTGCTTTTCTGTTGTTTCTTTATTTATTAGGAAAGGGGGTTACAATTTTTCTGAGCCGTGGTAAATTTTCGTTTCTTATACCAAATGTGATTGTCGGTGGTGGTAATTTACAATTCTTAAAACACTCTATGAAGAACTTGATGTTTCAATTTTTCTGCATTTGCCAGCATCTTTGGTAATCTGATTACTGATAATTTTGTTTGTGATGCTCGAAGGTGGTGCGTCTTGTGATGTTATCTTGGGAGATATCAATATCATAGATTGAAGTTGTCCTGAAACTGTGTAAAATGGAGAACTATGATATACTGGAGCAGATTGGTAAAGGGTCCTTTGGCTCCGCCTTGCTTGTTAGGCATAGACAAGAGAAGAAGAAGTAAGGGAACATTGTAACTAGAATTTTATCTCTGTAATTAGAGTTTATGCTTCTCTTATTGTTGATTTCTTCTGTTTCTTTCAAAGGTATGTTCTGAAAAAAATCCGCCTTGCTCGACAGACTGATCGAACCCGTAGATCTGCCCACCAGGAGGTGATACTTTATTTGAAATGCCACTATTTGATCCTGGGATTGTGGAAACTTTGAATTTGGTGTTAGTGATGATTCACATGAAATATGTCTGCAGATCTGCGTCATGAAATATTATTTTACGCACAATGCAGAAACTACTTTTTGTGGGAAATATGTACATATTAGAATTTGTGAATATGATACGGTTTAGTTGACAATTGCTATAAGTTCTGGTTGTATGGGATAATGTGACGCACATATCAAACTTAAGAAATGGTTGCTCATATATAATTTTTGTGGTCATAGGGATTGTGGCAAAACACTTCTAAAAGGAACAAATGTTCTTTCTTCTGGAGTTTCTCGTATTGAAGCAGAAGATATCTATATGTTTTGCTTGTAACTTGCCTTATTTCATATATTTCGGGTTTAGATTTTGTTTTTCTTTGTGCAGATGGAGCTCATTTCCAAAGTCAAGAATCCATATATTGTGGAGTACAAAGATTCCTGGGTGGAAAAGGTACGCGACAGAATCTTGGAAAACCATTTAGTCAAACTTACAAATGAAATGAGATTAATTCTTTTCCTGATTATTCATTTACATAAGAAATGTGTAATGCGATGATTATTAGGCTTAGTCACAAGTACAAAAAGTAATTTTTGTAGTTGCTCAAAGGTTCAAAATAAAATAGGAACCAGGTGACTTAGTCTGATTTACAAGTGTTGCTCAACCTATTTAATTAGTTTTTGCTATGCTTAGTTGCCTTTTTCTCCTTAAGATTGAAAATTCCAGCTAGAGCTTGTCTTGGTATTAGTTTATTCTATATAATCTCATTACGTTGTAAATTCTATTATTTCAGGGTTGTTATGTGTGCATCGTGATTGGTTACTGTGAGGGAGGAGATGTGTAAGTTGCTAGTTTCTGGAATTGTATGTGCAGATATTAGTCATACCTTATTTTGTTTCTCTGTTTCTGTTGCCTTTTATGATATATCAGGGCCGAAGCCATTAAAAAGAGAAACGGGATTCATTTTCCTGAGGAGGTTCTACAAAATCTAATTTTTCTATTCTCTTAGGTTATTCACCAAGCTTATCTGTCAATAATTGCATCCATTTGCTGAATTACGAACAGAAGCTTTGCAAATGGTTGGTTCAACTGTTAATGGCACTGAATTACTTGCACTCCAATCACATTCTTCATCGTGATGTCAAGGTAATAATTGCCCAGCATTTAATATATTTAGATACGTGAAAGCAAATTAGCATATTAAAGGCTCTGTTCATTTCTTTCAGTGCTCGAATATTTTCTGACGAAAGATCAAGACATACGTTTAGGTAAGTAATTATTATTATTCTTTGTGCCTGCTACTTTTGATGCCATCATGAAACTTTTTAGTACGAAAAGGCATCCATTTTTCTATTTCACAGTCACTTTAAACTTTTCTTCTATTGTATTGTTTCAGGGGATTTTGGTCTTGCTAAAGTATTGATTTTTGATGATCTAGCTTCCTCTGTGAGTATAATGACAAAGCAGATGCCAATTTCTTCAGGATCTTCCTCGTTCATAAGTTAAATTGTTTTTACGGTATGAAATTACAGGTAGTGGGTACACCTAGTTACATGTGCCATGAGCTTCTTGCTGATATACCTTATGGTTCCAAGTCGGATATCTGGTCCTTAGGTTACTTTCTCGAGATCTTGTAGTTCTTGAACTTGTTACATTGTTTGGGTTTTTTTCATGACCATATGAATTTTAACTTATCTTTTCAGGGTGTTGTCTTTATAAAATTGCTGCTCATAGACCTGCATTTAAAGCCTTTGTAAGTCTAATTCTGTTAAATACATGCTTGCATGCACGTGAGTGCTCGTATTATTTATGGAACTTAGTTTGTTGTTTTGTCTCCTTCAGGGAAGGTCTATCCATGCCTTTTGACATTGATTTGGGTCCACTGACAGTAATATTTTCATTGTAACCATCTTTCCAAAATCTTGTGGCATTTTGTCTGGATTCTTTTTCAGTTAAGTTAGGTCTGCTATCTACAAAATCCTACTAGTAGAAATTTGTTATGTTTATCCTACATCCTGAGGTTTATAACATTATTATGAGCATATTTTATAAGCAATCATCATATGTTTCAAGTTTTTCAAAATGCGGCCGTTTCAAATTTCAACCTGTTATTGAGCACCTATGATCTCATCAAGAGAAAGTTAAATGTGCTTAACAAGTTATTATTTGACCATTTCCTGGCATCTAACATCTCTGAGTGTATTGTTTCCATTGAAGCTCAGATCTTGTATTTAACTACTATTAATTGCTTGAAGGGAAATTTTTATGTTTAATGTAAAATAGAAGAAAAGAGGGAAGAAGCAACCAACTTGGAAAATTGTAAAGATATTTTCATTTATCAAATCACGTTTGTTTTCTATATGTACTTGTGTTGATTTTCCCATGTGCTTTCGAAGTACAAGAATTAAACTTAATTTGGATGATATTCTTTAACACATTACTAATTTATGAAATTTAAGGATGACTTTATTCAATTTGTTCGCAAACTTTTGATCATTCTACTGGTACCGAGAAAATACCTTTAATTGAGTTGGAAACATCTTTTTATACTAGAGGTACAAACTTACATTTTACATATATCCACATATATAGCTACTGAACTAGTAGGCCTGCGTTGATACATGGTTATTGTTGTGCCAATATGTTGAAGACCTATAATAGTGTTTCTTCTTAGGGTTGAGTATTCCTTCCATGCTTTTGATGCGGTGATGTATTTGCTCGTGCTTGACTCTACTTGTAAGCTGGCATCTTATTGTTATCATGGTACCAAAAGGACTGCATGAGTCACGACTTCTGATGTTATTGCCTAGAAGTCTTGGCCTTAAAGAAAGAAATTGTTGTTAACAGTTTCCTGACAGATAATTATTCTAATAACGGTTATTAGAGATCAAATGAGCACATTCCTAACTGCATGCAGAAGCATTAGTTGATTAGTTAAAATGTTGAGTTACATTGAGTTTAGATATATAAAACTGAAAGTAGATTGTCATTATGGAAAAAGTGACTGACATGTGAATATATAATAAATATGTAAAAGATTGCACCAGTCCAACTTGACCAGAAGTCGAGAATGGTGATTGGAATGCGTATCACTGATCCTTAACATGATGGTGTATGATTCTAGGGACAAGGTTGAGTCTCTGACAGACGGTGTTGTAAAATCACAGGAGGCGGCGCGTCGGCGCGCCTCGAGGCGGTGCCGAAAATCATCCGGGGTAACCGCCTCCATCCGGAAAGCCCATATGCAAGCCTCACCGACCGCATCGGTGCGTAGAGGTGGCGAAAAAACGCTGAGGCGTAAGTGAGGCACATATCGTAAAATTGTTGTTCAATTTACAGGTTTTGAGCCCAAATTGAAAGGGCCCATACGAAATTAAGTTAAAATCAGAGGAACCCAACCCTAATTTGATATTAATAATAAAAATTAGGGTTGGAAGAAGAAAAAGCTAAAGAAATTAAAAGTTAAAACCTCCAACAAGCGCCTCTCCTCTTCGTAAGTTCGTAACACCGTGCATTACATTCTCCTCATGAAGACCGTGCGCCGCCGCCCGCCACCACGTCGCCACTCATTAGTCATTCTTTGACCTTTGATCGCCTGCCGCCACCGCCGCCACGTAAGGTAAGTTTTTATTTTCATATTTACATTTCAAGTCGAGTTCGTTCTGCATCTCACTTTGTGTGTGTATGTGTGAGTCATTTTGTGTAGTGTGTTTGAATTTGAAAAGTCAAATAATTATCATAGACTTAGTCAGTATAATGTATTCGCATCACGTGTTACGGTGTTACTTGTGTGTGTGTGTGTGTGTGTGCATATGTCTGTGTGAGTGGTGTGTGTGCATGTGTGTCTGAAAAGTGAATTAGTACTATATAATTTAGACTAGTCACTTAGTTCACACTTCACAGTAACAACATGTGAGTCTTGTATGTAACATGTGTTGTGTGTATGTGCATGTGTCTGTGTGAGAGGTGTGTGTATGCATGTGTCTATTGTCTAAAAGTGAAAATATTATTATATTATATTAATTTGTACCCCAGAAAGCTATTGCATGATATGTATGAGTATGACAGTATGAGTTGTGTCTGTGTGAGTGACGTGAGTCGTGTATGTGTGAACATAAATTAATTCTAGCTTCCAGTAAATTAGTAATACGAATAGGCTAATAGCTAGCTTCCTGTGAACATACATATTATTATATTAATAGCTTCCAGTAATACTAATAGGTTAATAGCTTCCTGTCAACATACATAATAGCTTCCTGTAATAGGTTAAATGGTAATAGTTTCCTATGAACAAAATAATTCTTCATCTCGATCTTCCAATAAAAATAATAGCTGTAAATAAAATAGTAATAATAATAGCTTCTTGAATAATAATAGGTTAGCTTCCAGTGAAGTGAATATATGTTAATGTGTATATGAGTTGAGCATGTTACTTGTTAGTTTATTCACATTGTTTAATTAAATAATTTAAATTTAGTTTAATAATTTTATAAATTAGGATTATGGGTTCGAGAAAAGATCTAGCTTGGAAATATGGGACCGAAATTCCAAATCCATCTAAAGGATACAAATATATTAAATATAATTTTTGCCATCAACAAATTAAAGGCAGAGTTGGAAGAATGAAAGACAATCTTGCTTGCACTCATAAGAATGTCAGAGCATGTCCAAAAGTCCCAACGAGGTAAAACAAGAAATATCTGACTACCTTAAGAAGGGGGTAGCGACAAAGCAAAAAAGACAAGAACAATTTGATGAAATGGTTGATGCTAGAGCATACTATGGAGGCGGTAGTGCTCATGGATCGAACCCTTCTCATGATGAAATTGACATAAGAAGCATAAGAGGACCGATGGATAAGTTTCTTATACATGAGGATGATGAAGTTGATGAGGCTTGTTCGACGCAAGCTACAAATCCGCCACAAGTTATGTCTCAACATGCGAAAGAAAGAAGAAGACAGTGGCGTTGGACATAGGAAGATTTTTCTTTGAAAATGGGATTTCTTTCAACTACATTGAGTCCCCTTCATTTGCAAGCATGTGCAGGTCCATTGCTTTATATGGGAAAGGTTTGAGGGTTTCTTCGAGGCGTGAGTTGAGTACATGGATTTTGAATGAAGAAGTAAAGACAACCACGATTTGTGTTGAAGAAATAAAAAAAAACTTGGATGCAAATGGGTGTCTCAATCTTATCTGATGGATGGAAAGACATGAGAGGGAAAAGCTTAATATCTTGGTTAACAATCCCCACGGGATTGTTTTTCTCAAGTCAATTGATGCTTCAGACGTTGTCAAAGATGCTCAAATGATATTTAAGCTTCTTGACGACATTGTGGAGGAAATTGGAGAGGATATAGTGGTGCAAGTTGTTACTGATAATGCTAGCAACTATAAAATGTCTTTGGAAAACTTTTGATGGAGAGAGAAAGAGTCTATATTGGACACCATGTGCATTTCATTGTCTTGATTTGATGCTTGAGAAGCTTGGAGGCGCCACAACACAAGAATGCATTGATGAAAGCAAGGAAAGTGAGCAATTTTATATACAATCATGGATTTGTGTTGGCAATAATGAGAAAATTCACAAAGAGAGAGCTCATACGACCTGCAATCACTAGATTTGCTACAACTTTTTTGACTTTGGAGAGTTTGATTGAGTCGAGACAACCTTTAGAAGCCATGTTCACCTCTGCAGAATGGGCAAATAGTACTTGGGCAAACAAAAGCGATGGAAAAGCAGTAAAAAAGATAATTTTAAATGATCCACGATTTTGGCGTAGTGTTACATATGCTTGAAATACTACAAGACCATTAGTGAAAGTGTTGAGAATGGTGGATGGTGAGCAAATGCCTGCAATGGGGTTTATATATGGTGCCATTGATACAACCAAGGAGGAGATTGCAAAAAATTTGGGAGGTCAACTTGCCGATTATAAAGAAATATGGGATATCATCGATGCAAAGTGGGAAAATCAGTTACATTGTGATTTACATGCTGCATTTCACTTTTTAAATCCTCGACATCAGTATTCTTCGAATTTTTCCAGTCATCATGAAATTAAGAAGGGTTTGATGTTTTGCATGCAAAAACTGATTCCACAAGAAGACCGGTTACAAGCTGATCTTCAATTGGATGCATTTAGAACAAAACATGGGCTTTTTGGGCTACAAACAGCGTTGGAGAGTTATAAAACAAGATCTCCTGGTAAGTTACTAAGTAATAATATTTTTTAATTATCTATTGTTTAATGTTTACATACTAATTAATTTTGTTTTATTCACAAAAGCTGATTGGTGGATTCAATATGGAGATTCAACCCCAGAGCTTCAAAGGTTTGTTGTAAAAGTATTGAGTTTGATATGTTCATCTTCAGCTTGTGAGCATAATTGGAGTATGCTCAATCAGGTATTTTGTTTTTAATATATATTGCTATTATTTAATCAATTTCTATATTTTACATAACTATTTAATATTTAATTTATAATTTTATAGGTGCACACAAAGAAAAAGAATCGTTTGACTACATGCAAGCTCAATTCTTTGGTGTGTATCATGTACAATAGAATGCTGAAAGCAGTGTGTGTGTGTTGGCTTAGTGGTAGAGTGGTTAATGCCCGAGGCCAAAGGTCTCGGGTTCGAGTCCACCGTGACGCAGCCTTTAAAAATTTCTGTATTAATTGACCCAAAAAAAAAGAATGCTGAAAGCCCAGACACCACAAAATAAAAAGTCGTGTAAAAGATAAGGATCCTTTGGAAGTTGATCACTTGGCCTCCGATGATGAATGTAATATGAATGTAATACCCCGGATTTTCTTTAGCATAGATTAGCTCCTGATTAAGAACTTATGAGAAGGGCATTGCATCATTAAGAAAGAGTTGATTAAGTTAGAAGCTTTTACGTTAAGCTTCGAGTTGAGAAGATAGAATTGAGGCAGATTTGAGATAGAATCTGAAATAAGATTCTTAGATCTTATTTAGAATAAGAAGACCTAGATTCCAAGGGTCTTGAGATGATAGATACATGCTCAACGAAGTATTGATTTCAGAAAATTGGGAATTTCAAAATCTATGCTTTTGTGACGTCGGCGTTTGCCGATTAAGCTCGAATTAAGAGCAGAATATTTAAAATGATTTTCAGAGTGAAGAATATATTTTTATAATTATATTTTGATGTTTATGATATATTATTGAGTTCAAAAGCAGAGATTCAAGTAGAGATTGTTTTATCAGATAATTAGTTTCGATTTATTGTTATAGAAACGCTATGCATTATTTTATAATAATTATATTTAATTTCTAATGAAAATCTATTACTTATCTATTAAAGAAAATGAGAAAAGAAAAGAAAAGAAAAAGGTTTCTAGAAAAGTGATGAATAAGCATTTATTTAAGAAAATCAAAATAAAATTAGTTATTACATAATACATACTTTACACTTTGGAATATTATTCATCCTCATTTCTTCTCCATTTTCACGTATACACACACTCACACACACACATGATTTTCGAAAATCTTGGGAGAAAAATAGAAAGATCCAATCGTTAAATTTTCGATCCGTCTTCGAAACGAGGTATAATCTCGTCTCTAGAACACATCTACGGATTGAAAAATTTAAAAATCATGAGCATATGTTTACTTCATGTTTTCGGTTATTTTGTAAGAATTATGAAGAATTATGTTTTGTTGATTACTTGTTAATATTATGATAGATTGAACGTCTACGTATTGTTTAACGTTGAATTTGTAAAGCATATGTTTATTATTTGGAATTTCATGAAAGTTTCAAAAATATGAGGTGCTTTGATCTTGAATATATGATGTTGATATGATTGAATTTCCTTCATATATGTGTTATTGGATTGATATAAACATGTTTTGAGCAAGAAAAACGTTTGAAATCGAAACTATGTGGAATTTCCCAAAATGGCCGAAACCCTAGCTCTCATAATGTTGGAATTGTGATTTTTATTTGATCATTTTGACTTCGTATTTGGATTCTATGATATGAATAATGCTTAAAAAGATTTATTCGAATTTTTCGGCCGACGTATTCAAAAAGTGTAAAATTTTAGCTTGCCGACAAAAATGGGTTTTAAATGTTAAAGCTTTGAGCTTTATGTTTTGATGATAGATTGGTGATATTTGAAGATAATTGAGCATGTATAGGAGTTCATTGGTGTTAGATGACGTCTCATATGATTTTTGGCGTCGGACATAACGTAATGTCTTAAGGGGATGGTTGGTTTTTGGATAAGATTTGCATAGTTGAAGTTGTTGTTGAGTTTTATATGCTCATTTGAACATATGGTGATGATTTGGTGGAGTTTGGGATAAATTTGGATTGAATTGGTATTGAAAAGGGGATGCGTTTATAAACGTTATTTTGCCGAAATTTCGTTAGAATTTGTTGTTAATAAGATGTTAGAGGATGCAATGACCCAAGTATTGATAGACCATAACATCTTGATATCGAGAAGATATGATATAGTCGTGTCGACGACTAAGATAAGTTATGTCTTGTTTTGATTCTTGATAGGCTTTTATGCCGATCTATGTTGATTAAGGGATCAAGAAGAAGAAGAAAAAGAAAGAAGTGAAGACAGAAGGTACAGTCCTGAGTGACTGTTACCAGGTGGGTAAATATATTTTCTATAATGATATGCTTATGCTTTTATATATTTTCAAATGATATGATATGCTTTTGCATAAAAGATGAAATGAAATGAATTGCATTGTTTACAAAGTTTCAAAGTTAATTGACTTGCCTATTTTTGAGCATGAGCATAAGCATAAGCATAATGCACTACCTATCCACGGAAGAAAAAAAAAGAAAAAGAAAGAAATTACCGACATCGGGTATGACCGTAGTTGGTACCCTTCGGTCGGGTCCAACTCGGGTATGTTATGTAAAAGTGTTTGAGAAGGAGGCCTACTTCTCAACACAGAGAAAGAAACCGTGGATATGGGAAGGAAAATAAAAGTTGCATGCAAGCATATGATGTGCATATACATATGTTATGATGAAATGAGTATGAATGAGCAGATTTGAGAAGTATTATGGAGGTAATTTCAATAAAACCCCTGCATAAGTTTATTTTATGGCAAGTCAAGTTTATAGCCCTAAGGGCATTGTTTTATGTTTTTGGCGTATACCCACTGAGTGTATTTTTGTACTCACGCCCTGCATATATTTCTAAATATGCAGGTTGAGCTGAAGAGGATGCTGGAATTGAATGCTGCGCAAAGGAGCTTCTCTAAATGATTTGATTCATGAATAAGTTGTTTATATGCTAATGTTAATCATTAATGTTGTTCTGTTTTGTTACCCCGAGAGTTATGTCTTCATACATAATTCTCAGCCACATTTCCAGTTGCCGAACTTTGACCTTTACTTGCTTATGTCTTTCGCTATGACGAAAGGATCATGTCCTTGATAAGAATCTTATTTCCATTGTTATGATATTGGTATTTATATTTTGAGGTTGATTTGTTTTAGTGAACAAGGATTCTGCATATTCATTGGTTGTTGGTTGAAAATTTTCATGATTCTTCGAGCTTTTACTTAATATTTAGTTGATTTGTGAATCACCAATTTGCTTATTCCGTTGTGATTATTTGTCCTCAGTCGTTGTCCTTCTTGTTCGATTCTCATTGTGGTTTGAGGACCTAAAATCATCCTTTGTCCAATTTCATTTTACCTTTTTAGTCTATAAACATTTGAATTCTTCTTGAAAAAGTTGGTATCCTATTTGTCTCTTGAGATATTTTGATCATTGTTGACGTTATTAATTATCAGAATTTCCTTCTTAACCCCACGTCACGGCCTAATTACTTGATTAATTAGTCGGGCTGTGACAGAATGGTATCGGTGCAATTTTGAATTCTGAACCTGTGAACTCTTGTAAATTTTTGCAGTCTGTGCACAATTTCGAATTATGAATCTGTAAATCTTTGTGAATTTTGTGCAGTTTGTGCACAGTTTTGAATTCTGAGCTTGTGAATCATTGTGAACTTCTGCACAGCTGAGCACAGTTTGGAATTCTGAACTTGTAAACCTTTGTAAATCCTTGTGCAGTTTATGCGCTGACTTGAATTCTAAATTCATGAATCTTTATGAGTCTTGTGCAGTTTATGCACTTTGAGCATAGGAATTCTTTTGAGCTGACTCTGTTTGAGAATTTGAGTTTATGGAGTTAATTATTTGACTCTATTTTGAGAAATTTAGTTTATCGAATCAGTTGTTTGATTCCGATTGAGAATATGAGTTAAAGAGTCAGTTGTTCGTAAGAGAAGCTCATCATTCGATTCCGTCATCTCTAGCTCACCAGGTAAAAGCTTATGATTATGATTATGATAGATGATATTTGAGTATACGCCTTAATGAATGAATTGGTATATGAGAATGTGTGATTGAAATGATCTATTGCTCTATGAGCTAAAGTTGAAAAGAAATTATGAGAAGAGACGACAGAGCAACATGAACATATTCTCTGCAAGTGTTCGAATATTCTTTTTATTAGAATGACAAGGATTGACCGGACAGTTTGGAGGAGTACGACTTATTTATCGTCGTCCTGATATTTTTATCTCGTGGTCGTCATGACGTTTGTCGTCGTTTCGTTTATATTCATCAGCAATGATCAAAGAGAATTTCCATCTATATGCATAAGATGAGTAGCTTACCATGAACGAATTCCTCGCTCGAGTCCATCATTCGTGGAAAGAAACATTTGAGCAAGGCGTATCGAGATTAGATGGAAAATTTCAGTTGATTCCTTTAGTGTTTAAAAGGTGGCAAGATTGGGTTGTTGCTGTTGCCATTAATTAAATTGAATCTGGTTTTGTTGCTTTTGAGCAAGCTGATATTCCAGATTCCTAGTTATAATTAAATTTTAATATTATATACACTCAAGACCCTCATTTTTGATTCATTTCTCCCTATTGCTAAATCTATCTCAGTTGTTCATCAGCTTCAGTTGGTTGATGATTTTTCTTCTCCACTTGATGATGAACATCTTGGACCATAGATATTGATTCTTTTATTCCTGAGCATAATACTAGTACCTCGACTCTAGAAATAGAGTATTCCTTATCAAATGCTCAACTAATTATGCCTGAATCTGATGTAGATCTTATACAATTTGATTATTCTTAAATCGATATTAAGATTCCTACATCGATTCAGTTTGTTCTATTTTCTTATGTTTCCAAGACTTCTCCTTTGGAGAATTGAGAAAAGACTCAAGCTAGTTTATCGATACCCAAATGTCTCGAGATTTTGTGTATGAACTCAAGTGGTACCAGTTGTTGGCACAGCACAGCTACAAACCTAAATATCGGTCAATTGCCTTTTGGGACAGCCTTTCGTGGATGGAATGAAAGCCTATGGTTGTAGATTATATCCGATGCGCTTTGCCAGAGATATCAAATCATCTATATACCTGAAAACCCCAGATGACAAATTTCTTCCTGCTTTTGAAAAAGCCCTCAAAGAAGCAATTTTCTTTTCCTTGATATTTATATGATTATTTTGCTACCCAGTTGTGTCAATTTATATCATAAACTTGTGATAAGCAATTGCGAAGATCTTTGAGATCTAAGCCTGTTTATTGATTGAAAATTTTTCTTGCTTTTGATAAGCACGATATGCTGCATTGTAGTATTTACTTGAAATACAGTATACCATTTAGAAGAAGAATAAATCTTTACTCTGAAGAGAAAGAATAAGAATGTACAATTCTTTTCAAGATTTACCTGTACTTTCTCCCCTTAAACCAATCAATGAATGGCAGAGTTCTGAGTCTGATTCTTCATCCTTAATGAAGTTGGTAACCGAACTGATGTAAATGAGTTCGCTCCGTTGATCGAATTCTCAAGTTTGTGGAATGCTATGATCAAGAATATCTCTAATGTATATCGTTTCAGTTAAAAGAATCCTCAGTGTTCTGACAGAGATTATGTCAGAAAGTTCTTTCTTTCGGACAATTAGAGAATTTTTACGTGGAGCAATCCAAGGAAGAATTATACGAAAAACATATACCTCGGAATTCTACAACAGAAAGAGATTTAGTTACGAACATGAAGCAAAGAAAGCAAGCTGTTGCAAAATATGATCGTGAATTCTGCAAATCAATCCGTTATGTTATTTATAAGTTGAAAAGATGGCAGACATACGTGTTAGTTACCCAAATCGAAGCGTGAGTGACAATCGATCGACTCATGAAGTACGCTTGTGTTATTCTGATCTCTATCATGTATGGAGCTGACAAGTTAGCTCGAAGATACGTCGAGAGATAGTACGTTTGCATGGATGGCTTATCTCAATCACCTCAAGTAGAGACTCCAAGTTACATCTCGTTTTGGACGAATTTTCAACAAGAGATGAATATAAGATCGAATTTCAGTACAACTTCTCATCCGCAATAGATGGTCAATTAAAACGGACCATTCAGACATTAGAAGACAAGATCAGAACAATGATTTATATGACGCCTTATGAAGCCCTCTATGGCAAAAGTGTAGATCAGGTCGCCACTCTTCAAAGATGCGGTTGGAGAAAGAAAAGTGCTTGAACCAGAAATGATTAAAGAAATGGTCATAATCGTACGACAAGTAAAGAAAAGAATCCAAGAAGTTATCGAGATGTATCGAACGTAACGAAGATATGTGTTTAATCTAAAACACATTATATATCAAGGGAACAAATGTTCTTGAACAAGATCTAAGTTACGAAAAGAAGTTAGAATACATCTTAGATCAACATGGAAGCATGATGATTTAGAAGAAGCGATATGGAAGCTAAAGATCAGATGATAAAGAAGTACCTCAGCAAAGGTACTAAATTTCGAGGACAAAATTTTTGTAAGGCGGTGAGAATGTAATACCCCGTATTTTCTTTAGCAGAGATTAGCTTCTGATTAAGAGCTTATGAGAAGGGCATTGCATTCTTAAGAAAGAGTTGATTAAGTTAGAAGCTTTTACGTTAAGCTTCGAGTTGAGAAGATAGAATTGAGGCAGATTTGAGATAGAATCTGAGATAAGATTCTTAGATCTTATTTAGAATAAGAAGACCTAGATTCCAAGGGTCTTGAGATAATAGATACATGCTCAACGAAGTCTTGATTTCAGAAAATTGGGAATTTCAAAATCTATACTTTTGTGACGTCGGCGTTTGCCGATTAAGCTCGAATTAAGAGCAGAATATTTAAAATAATTTTCGGAGTCAAGAATATATTTTTATAATTATATTTTGATGTTTATGATATATTATTGAGTTCAAAAGCAGAAATTCAAGTAGAGATTATTTTATCAGATAATTAGTTTCGATTTATTGCTATAGAAACGCTATGCATTATTTTATAATAATTATATTTAATTTCTAATGAAAATCTATTATTTATCTATTAAAGAAAATGAGAAAAGAAAAGAAAAGAAAAAGGTTTCTAGAAAAGTGATGAATAAGCATTTATTTAAGAAAATCAAAATAAAATTAGTTATTACATAATACATACTTTACACTTTGGAATATTATTCATCCTCATTTCTTCTCCATTTTCACGTATACACACACACACACATGATTTTCGAAAATCTTGGGAGAAAAATAGAAAGATCCAAACCGTTAAATTTTCGATCCGTCTTCGAAACGAGGTATAATCTTGTCTCTAGAACACATCTACGGATTGAAAAATTTAAAAATCATGAGCATATGTTTACTTCATGTTTTCGGTTATTTTGTAAGAATTATGTTTTGTTGATTATTTGTTAATATTATGATAGATTCAACGTCTACGTATTGTTTAACGTTGAATTTGTAAAGCATATGTTTATTATTTGGAATTTCATGAAATTTTTGAAAATATGAGGTGCTTTGATCTTGAATATATGATGTTGATATGATTGAATTTCCTTCATATATGTGTTATTGGATTGATATAAACATGTTTTGAGCAAGAAAAACGTTTGAAATCGAAACTATGTGGAATTTCCCAAAATGGCCGAAACTCTAGCTCTCATAATGTTGGAATTGTGATTTTTATTTGATCATTTTGAATTCGTATTTGGATTCTATGATATGAATAATGTTTAAAATAATTTATTCGGATTTTTCGGCCGACGTATTCAAAAAGTGTAAAATTTTAGTTTGCCGACAAAAATGGGTTTTCAATGTTAAAGCTTTGAGCTTTATGTTTTGATGATACATTGGTGATATTTGAAGATAATTGAGCATGTATAGGAGTTCATTGGTGTTAGATGACGTCTCATATGATTTTTGACGTCGGACATAATGTTATGTCATAAGGGGATGGTTGGTTTTTGGCTAAGATTTGCATAGTTGAAGTTTTTGTTGAGTTTTATATGCTCATTTGGACATATGGTGATGATTTGGTGGAGTTTGGGATAAATTTGGATTGAATTGGTATTGAAAAGGCGATGCGTTTATAAACGTTATTCTATCGAAATTTCGTTAGAATTTATTGTTAATAAGATGTTAGAGGATGCAATGATCCAAGTATTGATAGACCATAGTGTCTTGATATCGAGAAGATATGATATAGTCGTATCGATGACTAAGATAAGTTATGTCTTGTTTTGATTCTTGATAGGCTTTTGTGCCGATCTATGTCGATTAAGGGATCAAGAAGAAGAAGAAAAAAGAAAGAAGTGAAGACAGAAAAGATGAAATGCTTATGCTTTTATATATTACCAGGTGAGTAAATATATTTTCTATAATGATATGCTTATGGTTTTATATATTTTCAAATGATATGATATGCTTTTGCATAAAAGATGAAATGAAATGAATTGCATTGTTTACAAAGTTAATTGACTTGCCTATTTTTGAGCATGATCATAAGCAAAATGCACTACCTATCCAAGAAAGAAAAAGAAAGAAAGAAATTACTGACGTCGGGTATGACCGTAGTTGGTACCCTTCGGTCGGGTCTAACTCGGGTATGTTATGTAAATGTGTTTGAGAAGGAGGCCTACTTCTCAACACACAAAAAGAAACCGTGGATATGGGAAGGAAAAGAAAAGTTGCATGCAAGCATATGATGTGCATATACATATGTTATGATGAAATGAGTATGAATGAGCATATTTGAGAAGTATTATGTAGGTAATTTCAATAAAACCCCTGTATAAGTTTATTTTATAGCAAGTCAAGTTTATAGCCTTAAGGGTAATGTTTTATGTTTTTGGCGTATTTCTACTGAGTGCATTTTTATACTCACGCCCTGCATATACTTCTAAATATGTAGGTTGAGCTGAAGAGGATGCTGGATCGAATACTGCGCAAAGGAGCTTCTCTAAATGATTTGATTCATGAATAAGTTGTTTATATGCTAATGTTAATCATTAATGCTGTTATGTTTTGTTGGCCAGAGAGTTATGTCTTCGTACATAATTCTCAGCCACACTTCCAGTTGTCGAACTTTGACCTTTACTTGCTTATGTCTTTCGCTATGATGAAAGGATCATGTCCTTGATAAGAATCTTATTTCCATTATTATGATATTGGTATTTTGATTTTGAGGTTGATTTGTTTTAGTGAACAAGAATTCTACATGTTCATTGGTTGTTGGTTGAAAAATTTCATGATTCTTCGAGCTGTTACTCAATATTTAGTTGATTTGTGAATCATCAATTTGGTTATTCCGTTGTGATTATTTGTCATCAGCCGTTGTCCTTCTTGTTAGATTCTTCATTGTGGTTTGAGGACCTAGAATCATCATTTGTCCAATTCCATTTTACCTTTTTAGTCTATAAACATTTGAATTCTTCTTGATAAAAGTTGGTACCCTATTTGTCTCTTGAGATATTTTGATCATTGTTGACGTTATTAATTATCAAAATTTCCTTCTTAACCCCATGTCATGGCCTAATTACTTGATTAATTAGTCGGGCTGTGATAATGAATGAGCCAAATGAGCAAAGTGGTAGTGTTGCAAGTCAAACTGCACACGTGAATGATGATTTGGATCAAGAAATCGAGGATCATTTAGATTATTCACAAATGCCAAATGTGGGAACATCGTCTTCATCAAGGACTACAAGTAAGAAGAGAAAGAATAACATAAATTCAAAAGGTAAACTTTAATTTAAAATTTCACGTTAAAATATTTTTATTTATAACTCTTTATATGTTTATTTACTTACATAATTACATTGTATGTAATTTAGGCAAAGGTAAAAAAGGAAGGATTGAAGTGAATTTGATTGATGAGGAAGAAGAGGAAGATGAAGAGGATGAGGATGTTGAGGAGATGACAAGAGAAAATGAGGACAATGATGATGATGATGAATGGGATGACTTAAATATTTAAATTTTTGATGAATTACTTGTTTATACCCACTCCATGTCTTTGTTTTGATCTTTTTAAAACTTAAAAATCTTTTTATTTAATGTTGGACTTGTTATTTATTATTTTATAATTTATTTATAATTTTTTGGATTTTTTTGTTTTTTATTGTCGAGGCTTATGCCTCGGACCGCCTCGCCTCAAAAAGGTAAACGTCCTCTCTCGCTTCACGCTTTTTACAACATTGCTGACAGATAATTATTCTAAAAATGGTTATTAGAAATTAAATGAGCACATTCTTAACTACAGGCAGAAGCGTTAGTTGATTAGTTACAAGGTAGAGTTACATTGAGTTTAGATATATAAAACTGAAAGTAGATTGTCATTGTGGAAAAAGTTTAAAGTTACAAATGAACGTAAAGGTATTTTCATTTATCAAATCACGTTTGTTTTATGTTGGATTTCATATACATCTACATGTTGCTAATATTTGATATTTTAAAAAGTGTCCAAGACAACCCGATTCCAAGCAATACGGGTTCTTTGTACTACGCTTCATGAAAGATATAATTGAAGAAGTTATGAAGAGTGGTTCCATTTCTTTACGTTCACATGTAAGATAAACATTTAATTTCTTTAATATAATCATTTTTTTCATACAAGAGTGCTAATATTCTATTTTTGAATTGTTAATAGTTTCAAAATCGATCTTACTCTCAAGAGGACATTGATGAAGTTCGCGTTGAATGGGAAAATCTCATGCTTCTTCACATATAGTATTGTGATGTTTTAGTTGTAAGTTATTGATTTTTGAATTATTTTGTACTGTGATATGGGGGATACGTTCTTATTGTTTTGTTATGTGATGTGCATAGTATTTTTGTATAGTGATTTTGTAGCTGTAATGAAAACAGATTGTATATTTTTGTATAGTGATTTTGAACGTAATGAAAGCAAGTATATTTTAATCACATTTGCCATTAGATTGTGCGTTATTAATTGTACAGGTTTTAAATAAAGAAATTAACTACGGTTAAAATTGAAAAACCGTAGTACAAAAGATATATTGACTACAGTTTGATAAGTCAACCGTAGTCGTTAATAAATTGACTACGATTGTAATAAAAAAGCGTAGTATATAAAATATAAAATTTGGCGTAAAAACCGTAGTAAATTTAGCACTAAAACCGTAGTAAATACAGTCAAAGGATAGGAACGTTGATGTGCATCCGCCGAATCACTAGGGGTATCGTGGGAAGAGAAAGTGGAAAGGACCCCACCAAGGTCAACGATCAAATACTGGCCAGGCCGACAGGAGGCCATGGAAAGTGAGTAACGTGCCATCTGGGCACAGACAAGGTAATGGACGCCCCATGGTACCCGTACCTGGTGGGGGAAACCAGAAATTCGTGAGACTCCCCGTGTGCCCAAGTTGCCATAGGAGTCACAAGGGAGCATGCACATTCACGAATGATGGATGCTTCAAGTGTGGCCAGAAGGGTCACTACTCTAAGGACTATCCCGGGGTACACCAAGGAGGAAATGGCCGTCCCAATGTGCCTAACCGAGTCCAACCGGTCCGTGATATCCAAGCTCAAACCGTTTCAGCAACAGCCCTCGATTCAGTACTTCCAGTCGATCCAACGACCCTATCAACCACGACGAAAATGACAACAGCAATGGCGACAACCGCAACAACAATACTGACAGCCGCCGCAACAACAACAGTAACAATAGCAACCATCAACGCAAGCCAAGGCCTACGCTCTCAATCAGGAAAGAGAATTCCCACAGGAGCCACCAAGGAACCAAGGAAACTTGGCAGGTATGGGAACACTCATCCAATTACCTGTTATCCTACTGTTTGATACTGGCGCCTCGTATTCTTTTATTGCTGAAGCATGCGAAGAGAACTTAGGATTAGATCCTAAACGCACTGAACAAATCATGAGAATATCTTCTCGAGTAGGAGGCATAAGAACGGTAACCCACATATGCTCGAACCTAGAACTTGGACTAGGCTCACTTAAGGTCATGATAGATAACCTTCACGTCTTAGCTATGACAGATGTGGATATAATCCTAGGAATGGATTGGTTAACCGAACATAATGTGACCATCCTGTGTAATGAAAGGAAAATTTATTTCTAACATCCCGAAGAGAAACCTACAGACTTTCACAGGATCAGCATGGGGATGAGAGTGCCAATCATATCCGTGCTACAAGCAAGGACGTTGTTGAACAAGACCGAGAACCACGCCTACCTTGTCTATCTCCAGGAGGAAGACCAGAATGAAAGAATGATAGAAGAAGTTCCGATCGTGAAGGAGTATCCCGATGTAATTCCAGACGAACTACCGGGATTACCACCAAACCGACAGATTGAGTTCACGATCGACCTTGAACCAGGTTCTGCCTCGTGTCGAAAGCCCCATATCGGATGGCACCAAAAGAACTTGAGGAATTAAAGATCGAGCTGCAAGAACTCTTGGAGTTAGGTTTCATTAGACCTAGTGTGTCTCCATGGGAGGACACCTGTCCTTCTCATGAAGAAGAAGGATGGCACGTTGAAAATGTGCATAGACTATCGAGAGTTAAACAAGATAACTGTTAAGAATAAGTATCCTTTGCCCCGAATTGACGATCTGTTTGATCAGCTTAAGGGAGCAGGAGTCTTTTCAAAGATAGATTTAAAGTCTGGATACCATCAGCTGATGATTAGACCAGAGGATGTACCAAAAATAGCTTTCCGTACGAGGTATGGTCATTTCGAATTCATCGTTATGCCATTTGGACTTACAAATGCCCCAGCAGTATTTATGGATATCATGAATAGGGTATTTCACCCATACTTAGACAAATTTTTCTTAGTATTCATAGACGATAGCCTAATATACTCCAAGAATAACCAAGAACACGAAGAGCACTTGAGAATTATGCTGCAAACATTAAGGCGAGAGCAACTCTTTGCCAAGTTTAGCAAGTGTGAATTCTGGTTAGGCGAGGTGACATTCTTAGGTCACATCGTGTCCGCCGAGGGAATCAAAGTAGACCCCTCGAAGATCGATATAGTTCGAGAATGAGAATCACTAAAGAACCCGAATGAAATTCGGAGTTTCTTAGGACTTGCCGGCTATTATCGAAGATTTATCGAAGGATTTCAAACGATAGCCCGACCCATGATCCAATTATTGAGAAAATGAATCAAGTACACTTGGACCGCCGAGTGTGAGGCTAGTTTTCAGAGATTGAAGGAGCTACTAACAACAACACCTATACTCGCAGTACTCGAAGCATATAAGGAGTACACAATCTACACGGACGTTTCGAAGAATGGACTAGGATGTGTCCTGATGCAAGAAGGCAAATTTATTGCTTATGCTTCAAGGCAATTACGCTACATGAGTTGAACTATCCTACGCACGACCTAGAATTAGCAGCGGTCGTACATGCCTTAAAGATTTAGAGACACCATCTCTATGGAGCTAGATGTGAGATCTACACTGACCATAAACGCCTAAAGTACTTCTTTGAACAGAAAGATCTTATCATGAGGCAACGTAGATGGTTAGAACTGGTGAAAGATTACGACTGTGGTATCAATTACCACCCAGGCAGGGTTAATGTTGTAGCCGATGCTTTGAGTCGCAAATCCCACCCTAGTTTGGTATGTCTCCTAAGTCATGAAGTGACACTTATAAAATAATATCAGAAGATGAACATCGCAGTCATGGACCCGTCTCAGACGATAGAAGGCTGTATTACAACGTTGATTGCAATCCCGGACTTAAGAGCCTGAATCTTAGAAGCTCAGAGGAAGAGCAAGAAGCTAGAGGAAGTACGAGCCAAGATCAAGGACAATAACCAAAAAAATTTCAGAGAAGCAACAAACGATGTTTTGTTGTATGACGGGAGAGTGTGTGTTCCAGAAGACGAAGGGCTTAAGAGTGAAATCTTGAAAGAAGCCCATGAGAATTCTTACACCGCACACCCCGGAAGCACCAAAATGTACCAAGATCTCAAGGAGAAATTTTGGTGGGATGGAATGAAGCGAGACGTAGCTTCATTCGTAGAACGTTTTTGACGTGCCAACAAGTGAAAGCACTCCACCAGCGACCGTATGGAACCTTACAACCGCTGGACATACCGGAATGAAAATGGGATTAAATAGCCATGGATTTTGTTACCGGGCTACCCAAATCACAAAGAGGAAATACCGCTATTTGGGTCATCATCGATCGTTTGACCAAGAGCGATCATTTTCTACCCATTTCGATAACACACGGATCAGACAGACTAGCATAGTTATACGTTCGAGAAGTCGTACGTTTACATGGAGTCCCGAAGACTATCACGTCTGATAGAGATTCAAAATTCACATCCAGATTCTGGACGAGCTTACAAAAGAAGTTGAGAACTCGACTACATTTCAGAACCGCATTCCACCCACAAACGGACTGAAAATCCGAGAGGACCATTCAGACGCTTGAAGACATGTTGAGGACCGTTGTCCTGGATAGAGGAGAAAGTTGGGAACAAGTGTTACCACTTGTGGAATTCGCCTACAACAACAGCTACCAAGTAACTATTGGAATGGCCCCGCTGAGCGCTTTATGGAAAGAAATGTCGATCACCACTTTCTTTGGGATGAGGTGGGAAAAGGAGAGTATTAGGACGACTACGTGGGAGAAATGATCGAGATTGTGAGACGGATCCGCTAACGGATCAAGGAGGCCCAAGACCGATGTAAGTAAATGCAGCGACAAACATCGCATGAGCTGCATTTTGAAGTGGGAGACAAAGTCTTCTTGAATATTTCTCCATCAAAAGAAATCGTGAGATTCGGAATCAAAGGGAAGTTGTGACCACATTTCATAGGACCCTATGAAATTTTGGAAATGATAGGGCCAGCAGCTTACAGACTGGCATTGCCGTCAAGTTTTGGAAACGTGCACAATGTGTTCCATGTTTCACAACTCAGAAAGTACATACATGATCACAGCCATGTAATACCACCGATAGATATTGTCCTCGATGACAATATGAGTTATGTAGAATTACCTACGGAAATCTTGGACCGACGTATCCAAAAGCTAAGGAACAAAGAGATACCGTTAGTAAAAGTTCTATGGTGACACCATGGACAAGAAGAAACAACCTGGGAATTAGAATCAGTTATGAAAGAGAAATACCCAGATCTTTTCCAAGGATAGCAAATTTTAGGACGAAATTAATTTTAAGGGGGATGATATGTAATAACCCAAAAAATTTAAAACTTTTATTAGTGATGATTAAACCAATTACTTATGGTGCTTAGACGTTAATTATGTTCAAGGTAACCAACGAAACGAATTAGAATCGATTCGGAGATCGAAAACTAGAGAAATTAAAAAATAGTGACTAGTCCAACCGGATTAGGGTTTCCTGAATAGCTTGAATAGACAATGAAAGATCTAGAATGAATCTCAACAAAAGGATTGCATTTCTAAAATCTTCTCACGAAAACATGTGAGAAACCAAAGAATTAGAATTTTTAGGCAGACTTGCCGGTCAGTCTCAAAAGTACTATTCACGAGTCGGATCAACTTCCAGTCCGTGCTAATCATTGAAATTAATGAGAACAATCAAATAATGAAGGAATATATATTTATGAATTTAGAATTCATAAGAATCAATTTCTGAACGAAATTCCTGAAGAACTTAACCGAACGTCGAGAATATATACCGAAAAAACCCTAAAATGATCCGAACGAACCGAAACTCGAACCAAGGGTATACATAAATAAGAAATGATTTATAAGACTAAAATTAATTATGAAAGCTCAAGAATTCAATATAAATTCGAATGAACATAATTTAATCGTCGGACGCTGTTTTTCCGCGATAATTGTGAATTGACTTACCGGATGCAATCCGAACTTCATGAAATTATTATAAACTATGAAATAAGTATTTTTAAGTCTATTTAAGAAAATAAAACCTTAAGGTTCTGAGAAATCAATCGAAAGCGCGATAAAACTTAAGGAACCAGTATTAACATGTCAAATCGGGTAATTTGACTAGTCTTTCTCCCAACTACCACCAAAGGCACCCCATATGAGCTTACAAAAGCTCATTTGCAGAAAATTACAGACCCATTTCGTGCCTTTCTATCTCTCTCTTTGGAACACAAAATCCCCTCTAGTTTTTCAAATTCTTCACCTTCTCCAAGCCTCAAATCCTCCATTACAACCCTCCAATAATTTTTCTAAGACCATAAAAAGGTAGCATTCATCATTATCTCCATTTATAATGGAGTATAATTTTGTTTAGATTTTTTTTGGAATTATTTCATGAAGAACCATAATTTTTATTCTTTATTTTTTTCATGACTTTTGAGCCACCAAATGCTCTCAAGCCATGAATGAAATATGCTTAGAAATATTTTCTAAGGTCGTGTTTAAAGTTTGAGAATTTTTGGAGCATGTTTAATATTTTTTTATTTTTGTTATAATTTTTTATAGAAGATAAAGCATGATTTTTTTAATATTATTTCATATTGTTGCTTGTTGATGTGTTAGGAGCACGTAGAATAAATATGGAAATTTTTGGATTTTTTTTGTATTTATTTTGATTTTATTTATTGGAAAATAGTTGAGGTATAATGTTTAATATATGATATGAACATCATATATTAATCTTGAAATTATTGAAACAGTACTCCTATTTTTAAAAAAATGGCAGAATTTATTTAAGTATTTTTAAGCCATTGTTTGATTTTATTTGTTGAGAAATAGTTGAGATATAGTGTTTAATATATGATATGAACATCATATATTAATCTTGAAATTTTTGAGGCACTACTCCTATTTTTATGAAAAGGCCGAAATTATGTATAAATATTCTAAGATTTATTTAATTTTTATTTGTTGAAAATAATATATAATATATGATGTTTAGAAATAATATGAACCTATTGTGCATTGTTGAATTTATTGAACACATATGTAATATATGTGTGAGGACAAAAAGAATTCCAAGCATTTAGTTCATATTATAAATATTAGTTGATGTTTAAGGTTAATATTACATGTTTAGTACATATTATAAACATGTTGTGAAGTTGGTAGAAATTATTTGAATATATATATATGTATAGTGATAGTACCGAAATATATATGTGTAGAAATAAGCATATGTTTAAATTTTAATGTATGATATGAAATGGTATTTCATGTTTAGTATATGATATAAGCATGATATGATTTTTGTGGAATTTATTGAACATCAATGTTCAATAACTTGAAATTGCTGAAAACTTTCATATTGTTAACTCATGGTTTAAAATTTTAATTGATGGTATTGAGTTGATAATTAAATTCTATAGTATGATAGGAGCATATCATGATTTTATTGGAATTTATTGGATACTTATACTAATTATTGCTCATTATCGAAAATATATCAAAATTGTTAAGTATGAGTTGATTTTAATTGTGAATGATGCCATGGTAGTTAATCTATAAGTTTAGAATGAATGGTTGTGATTATGATGAATGAATGGAACACTCATGGACACATACACAATAGTTGGGTATTATGTTAGAAATTAGGGTTTTCTAATGCTTTAGTATAGTTTATGTTGTGTATGGTGTTGAATGGTTATATTTATGTTGTGCCGATAAACAAAATCCCAAACGTAAACAACATAGTACTTTATGTACGAGAATCTAAAAGAAATCCACAAATTTCGATAACTTAAGAAGGAATTAATGAGAATCAAAGTTAGACACAAATTTAGGGTTTTCTATTAATAGGATAACTCAAACGTGAGTTCCTAATTAAAGAAACCAAAAGCCGACTTTAAACGTGAATAATCAACAACGGCAACCTAATACAATATTAGATTGAACGTTAAGACAACTCAATACGAATAGCGGATATATAACTTACACAATCTCCGACGAGCTAAGGGGAACAAACAATGTCGAAAAGTGTAAGCTAAGATCCAAACATAAGATGTTGATCCTTATGTCTCAAAGGTCGAGTTAGTATTCATTTATTCCTAAGTATTTACTTACGCGATGGTATGAGATATCTTGAACAAGATTCCCTTTCGTTCGTCATGTTAATACGACAAGTCGTCAAGCATAACCTACTAAGACGTAACTATAATTGTTAAGTCTAGTTAGTGGATTGAGAATATCCTAATATACCAATCATAACTTGAATACTAATAATCTATAACGTAATAATGTTTAGAAGAACACTAAGGTTAGAGTCGAGGATAGACTCGGAGTATACGACTCATAAGTTGAGGTTCATCTATGAATGATGAAGTAAAATAGTTTGGGAATTTAGGAATGTAAGATAATAGAAATTATCTTAAAACCATCACATGAAATCATAAAGAAACCCTAATTGGGAACTTTAAGTCGTAATTTATAAACGACATTCGATCGATAGAAAGAATCTAAGAAATACTATTTTCTTATGAAGGGTTTGATCGTACGTAGTTAGCGAGGAAGGACAATCACACCTGCTCACTTAGAACTACTAGCTTCGGACTAGCAAGTGGACTCTCTTGAAACAAAAATGACATGCATGTCTATCTCAAAGCATGATTTACAAAAGCTTTATGAAATATTATTGCATAAACTGTTATTGACTGCCAAATGTTTATGGTTTGTTGTGATCCTATCTGAGATTGGTATATCCAATGTGGTATGTGAATATGTTGGTCCACCAACGTTAAAAATGGTAACGATCGGATCCGACTTAGTTAAGGACTAACTCGGATTGTGTACACGTGTGACTGTGTGTTAAGGTTAGCTATCTCGACCGGTCACGGCGACTATGTATAGGTGGCCACTTCCATAGTGCGCGAATGAATGAATGAATGAATGATCAGATATGGAACAACGTGGATGAAATAATCCAACCGGACACTTTTGGAAAAATGATAAAATATTTGATAGGCATGAGTCTTTTCAACTAAAATCCTCATGCGCTATTGTGGGCAGTTCAATAATTTTAACAAAGAAAATATTTTCGGCAATGAGTCCACTGAGTACTTTTGTACTTAGCCATGCATCTCGTTTTGATATGTAGGTTGAGCAGGGATTGATGATGGGTGTGAGGTGGTGCAGAGTGGCAGTTGTTTTGTTGCTTTAATAGAAAGGATTTCTAGAACCTTGGGCATGTATCGTCATATGCATGTCCACACGTTTATTGTTGCTATCTCTGATATTTTTTGGTGTCTTGATTATAACAACGTTTCATTAGCGTATTGAATTTGAGGTTCTACCTCGTTCCTTGAATTGCGCCCTGATTGGGTTATATTTTGATGTTGAACCTTTTGACAAGTCCTTCTGTGACTTGGGTCTGTATTGAAACAGCTTATTCCTTTCAGTCCATGCATTTATTCGTAGTTTAATGGCTAATTGTATTAATTAGTTATGTATATATACGCTGCATTTTTATACCAGTGACGATCCTTATGATCCGTACTTCTTTGAGAAGTTGGGTCATCACACGTGGTATTTCTTGCCCTTTACGTAGATGACATCCTTCTACTTGGCAACAACGTGAAGCTGTTATCAGAAGTAAAGAGTTGGTTATCCGATAAGTTTCAAATGAAAGACTTAGGAGATGCAGCGTACATTCTTGGGATCAAGGTTTACCGAGATCGCAAGAGGAAAATGCAGCGTATCATTCTTGCAGCTTACAAAGGTTTACCGAGATCGCAAGAGGAAAGACTTAGGAGATACAGCGTACATTCTTGCAGCTTATCTCAAGCGTCTTACATTGATAATGTGATTACTCGTTTTAGCATGAAAACCGCCAAGAAAGGGATTGCTACCCTTCAGACATGGTGTTCATTTATCTAAGGAGCAGTCACCTATGACTGCAAAGGAGATAAAGAAAATGAGACAAGTTCCTTACGCTTCCGTCGTAGGAAGTATCATGTATGCGATGCTGTGTACGAGGCCTGATATCGGCTATGCGGTAAGCATAGTAGCTAGATATCAGTCTAACCCTGGACAAGCTCATTAGACTACAGTATAAGTACCTAAAAAGTATTCGATATTATAGGCTAGTTTACCAAGTAGAGGGTCTAATGCCTTTGGGTTATTCAGACTCGGATTTCCAAGCTGATCGTGATGAGAAAAAGTCTACCTCAGGCTATGTGTTTACCTTGGGAGAAGGAGCCGTATCTTGGCGGAGTGCAAAGCAACGATGCATTGCGGACTCTCTACCATGGAAGCCGAATATGTGGCCACTTCGGAGGCTGCTAAGGAGGCATTATGGCTCAAAAACTACCTCATGGATCTAGATGTGGTACCTCGTTTGCCCAAGAGTATCATAGTGTACTGTGATAACTCTAGTGCAGTGGTAAATTCGAAGGAATCACAGACCCACAAGGTGACAAAACACATAGAGAAAAAGTACCATGTCATACGAGAAATCGTTAGACGAGGAGACGTGCTGATTGAGAAGATTGGTACTGCAGATAACCAAGCTGACACATACACGAAGAGCCTGCCATAAAAAGTCTACGACGAGCATGTTCAAGGACTTGTATTGCGCAAGATGGCCCCACTTAGAAAGAAAACTTTTGTAGAAGTGGGAGAAGAAAAGTGATGGTGTTGTGTGTAATAGCTAGTAGAGAGACACATTGTATACTAAAAGTTTGCTTTAGTATAAGTGGGAGATTGTTGGATTTGTATACTGGAAGCAAATTGGTTGAGCTTGTATACAATGTTTCCTGTTACCATTATTACAATTTCATATTTGAATTGTTTACTTGATTGCACATGTAGCTTTGCCTGGGTGGTAATTGATACCACAATCATAATCTTTCACCAATTCTAACATCTACGTTGCCTCATGTTAAGATCTTTCTGTTCAAAGAAATACTTCAGGCTTTTATGGTCAGTGTAGATCTCACATCTGACTTCATACAGATGGTGTTTCCAAATCTTCAAGGCATGTACTACCGCTGCTAATTTTAGGTCGTGCGTAGGATATTTAAACTCATGTGGGCATAATTGCCTTGAAGCATAAGTAATAACTTTGCCTTCTTGCATCAGAACAGATCCTAAGCCATTCTTTGAAGCGTCCGTGTAGATTGTGTACTCCTTATCTGCTTCCGGTACAGCTAGTACATGTGTTTTTCGTCAGAAGTTCCTTCAATCTCTGGAAACTTACCTCACACTCGGCGGTCCAAGTGTACTTGATCCATTTTCTTAACAACTGAGTCATGGGTCGGGCTATCATCGAAAATCCTTCGATAAATCTTCGATAATAGCCTGCATGTCCTAAGAAACTCTGAATTTCATTCGGGTTCCTCGATGATTCCCATTCTTGGACTATATCGATCTTGGATGGATCTACTTTAGTTCCTTCTACGGATACGATGTGACCTAAGAATGTCACCTCGTTTAGCCAAAACTCGCACTTGCTACACTTGGCGAAGAGTTGCTCTCGCCTTAATGTTTGTAGAACAGTTCTCAAGTGCTCCTCATGTTCTTGGTCGTTCTTGGAGTATATTAGGATATCGTCTATGAACACTAAGAAAAAAAAATTTAAGTATGGGTGAAATACTTTGTTCATGATATCCATAAATACTACTGGGGCATTCGTAAGTCCAAAGGACATGACGTTGAATTCGTAATGATCATACATTGTACAAAAAATCATTTTAGGTACATTCTCTGGTCCAATCCTCAGCTGATGGTATCCAGATTTTTAGTCTATCTTTGAAAAGACTCTTGCCCCCTTAAGCTGATCAAATAGATCGTCAATTCGGGGCAAAGGATACTTATTCTTAATAGTTGTCTTGTTTAACTCTCGATAGCCTATGCACATTCTCAAGGTGCCATCATTCTTCTTCACGGAGAGGATAGGTGCTCCCCATGAAGACACACTAGGTCTAATGAAATCTAAGTCCAAGAGTTCTTGTGGCTAGATCTTCAATTCCTTAAGTTCTTTTAGCGCCATCTAGTATGGGGCCTTCACCTGAGGCGTAACACGGTTCGAGATCGATCGTGAAGTCGATCATCATTTTGACTCAGAAGACACAAGGCGAGGTGTAGTAACCCGAAAATCTTTTTGTCTTAATTAGAGCCTAATTAAGTACTAATTAGGGGTTTAAATTCATTGAATCCCTAAAAACTTATGAAGAAGTGCATAATAAATTAGAAACTGATAGAAATTCGATTAATTGCTAATCGAAGGAATAGAATTAAGAATTAGATATTATTTAGAAATAAGTTTTACTATGAAAAAATAGGAGATATATGGTTAGTATTATATGTTTGGATGAAAATTTTCATTAAATAGAAAATGTTCTAAAGAAATGCATTAATTATTGTTTATATGAGATTTATTTATAAAATGAAATGGAATAATGTTTAAGCTATTAAATGGTTTAAATAATTTTATTTTATTAATATCTAGTAAGAAGGAAATTATTTTCTATAATTTTCAAAATTTATGAATAAATAGAATAATTATTTAATTATTTGTATATGAAAGAGTTAAATCTATATTTATATGGTTTGCATTCCAATAATGGATTTAATTGTTTTGATCTTTATATTAATGAGAAAATTGAGTTTTTACTATTAAAGAATATTAAAGTTCAACATTAGTAATTTTAGAGAAATATTTATATGATTTTCGAAAATTGTAACAAAAGAAAAGAAAAATGAATAAATAAATAAAGCTATACATATATGCATCTTCTAGAATAATTTTCATTTGGATCATCTTCAAGTTCTATTTCTCCCTCATTTTCGAACACACACTACACACAAAAAAAATTTCTCCACTTTTGTTCCAAAATTGAAGTGTATAATTAAGTGGAAATCACTCCAAAGAAGGTAAATACCTTATTTAATCCAAATTTTTGTGGTTAAATTTCAAGAACATGATGTTCTCACATGCCCTAATTTTTGAAAATTTCATGCTTGTGATTAAGGTTGAATTGTTTAATTTTTGTTATGTTTATTGAATTCTTTATGCTTATGACGCTTAAATATCATAATTTATGGTTTAAATTCTTGTAATTCATGAAGTTGGTGAAATCAAGTAAGCATGTATAAACCCTAATTTTGCATGTTAATTATTTGTTATGATTTGATTAAATTGAGTTTAGATATGTGTAATTAAGTGAAATAAACACGATTTAGTAAAAGAAATTGGAATAAATTGAATGCATATATAATCCCTAATTTTGAAAATAATGAGGTTGGATGATCTTTGAGTTCTTGATTTTATTTGATGTATTTGATATGATTTTTGAGATCTATGATATAAATAATGCTTAAATTGAATTTATGGGATTTTATGGACTTAAATATTGAAAGTTGAAATATAAAAGTTTATGTTAAGTTGCTAGAGTTATATGATGAGTTTGATTAGGATTTAAATTGATTATGGATTGGTGATCATTGATGATGGATAAGCATATATATGAATTGATTGAATTGAATTGGTTGTAGATTGAAAAATTCATTTAGTTACATAATATGGTTGTTGAAGGGCATGTTTTGAATATGATACAAATGGAAGTATTTAAGCATGTTTTAAGTTTCTAAGTATATATTTAGGCATATGATGATGATTTGGTGGAGTTTGGATGAGATTGGTTGAATTGAAAATGAAATGGCGATTCATTTTATAAAGCTTACTCTGCCGAAATTTTGTTATAATTGGTATATTATTAAGATGTTTTTGAGAATTTAATTAGTAAACTTAAGATAAGTATATAAGTGTGATTGGTTTACTTGATTGCCTTAAGTTAAGGTTTGAAAATGTTATGCATTAATGAAACTAAATATAAGTTACTTAAATTCCTTTGATTATGGCATGTTATGTAACTTACTAAAATTAAAGTTTACTAAGGACATAAGTTATCAAGGGATGCAATAACCTAGCTTAAGTCTTAGAATTTGGTAAAACTTAGAATAAGATGTAATATGTTCAAGTGAATAAGAATGTTGCTAAGTTCGATAATTATTTTATTTACAAGGATCGAGTAAGGACAAGGGAATCCTGAAGGACGAGAAGGAGGAAATCGTAGAGTGACGACATTCCAGGTGGGTTTTCCTTTCACTAACGTGTGCATAATATTGAATGTTTCATTTATATCTTGCATAATATTGTGAAGGATTGAATTTATATATGTTGAAAACGAGATCAAGTTATTTGTTGAGCATAAGATCATGTTATTTGTTGAGCATAATTTCATATTACCTATCTACGGAAGGATTATGTTACTGACCGGGAAGTTTATAGTTATGTAGACCGGTAATGATCGGGAAGTTTATAGTTGTGTAGACTGGTCAGGGTATTGAGAAGGAGGCCTACTTCTCATTATCGAAGAACGTAGATAGGTCAGGACTGTGATTGGTAACCTTCGAGGCCAACACGGGAAGATAATACTGGCATAGCATAACATCACATGAGATTGCATGGTTTAAGTTTCATAAAGCGTATTGTTAATGAAAATAGATTCAGGTATTATTTATTTTAACCTTTGCGTTGGATAAAGTTCGGTTATTAAATTGTTGGCGATAAGCTCACTGAGTACTTGTTAGTACTCATGCCCTACATTTGTTTTTCTGAATATGCAGGTTGAATCTGGAGATGGCCATGGAACAGGAAGCTGAGTTAGGGTCCTTTTGCTGTAAATATAATTATGCCCTGAATGTCATGTCTTCACACATGACGTTCATCCATCCTTCCGTTGTCAAACTCATATGATTTTGATATTGACTTATGATAACCTCTTTTGTATGTTGAAGTTGTATATGAAAACTTTAAATGTTATCTTTGATCTTTATGTTTGGTTGTCAATTAATTAGTTAAACCCGTTTGATTCTTAGAGACATTACAGATTGGAATTTAATATGTTCGTATCATAACCCAGTCATAGCCTGATTACTTAGTTAATTATTTAATTAAGTAGTTGGGTCGTGACAGAGTGGTATCAGAGCAGTTGTTCGCTCTGGACCTGTGAATCTTTCTTTCTTGAGCCTAACCTTTCCATGCGAACCTTGAGTCTTAAAAATAGAAAGAATTTGATAGTGGCTCAGCATTCCAAATCCATTTCTCCAACTCAACCAGGTAAGATAAATTATGATTTGTTATAAGAAGCATTGAATATGCATGTATTGGCAGAAGTTTGATGAGTATGATGTGAATTTATGTGATATGAAATGTTTGAAAAGAAAGGCATGATGAAAAATAAATGTGTTGCAAGAAAAAGTAAGAAGTTTGGGCACAGAAAGTGGATAGCAATATATATGCCTTTGGTTAGTATTTAAGTTATATTTTGTTATAGAATGGCAAGAACAAGAATTACTCCATGGAAGACCACAAATGTTAGACTGACGGCTATAGGAAGGACGGATAGATTCTATTCCTTTAGAATGGGTGAGCATCAGAATATGGTCCGCTTCCTCAATCAGTAGCTGCAGTTATGGGCATTGGTAAGGAAGCACGGTGTTATAGAGCTAGACGGGTTACGCCAGTTACTGCAAGCTTTACCTCCTGACTGGCGAGGATGGGCTTCTGTGGCTGCCTTGGATTTTGTACATCCTGACATGGAAGCCAGAGTCACTGGTAATCTTGTTGGTTTCATTGATCTTATCAAGGAACAATTTAGTTTGACTGGGAATCATCCTCCTGGTCAATACCCTTCTTTAGATCGTTTTATCCCTGCAGTCCATCAAATTCTAGCTAATATCCTAGCTCCAGAAAAGAGTAGGGATGGACTTGATACCAATGAACCCAATGAGCATAGCCCTGATTTTGATGAGTTCAGTGTTTCAAATTATCCTTTTGATTATGAACATCGTATAGAATCCGAACTGACTTCTATTAAACTAGAATTATATGGTCAGCCTTTTGCTTGGAGTCATCCATCACCACCAATTACTCTTTTTACCCCTCCTACAAAAATTACTTCAACACCACCTCCAGTTAATACAAACATCGAATCTGAGTGTCAGTTTTCAGTTGGTACCTCGAGTTTACAGCCTTTGCCCATCAGTGAGATACCATCTGTTACTGATCCATCCCTTTTCACTCTTGGAGAGCCTGCCTGCTCATCCACCGGTTTCCTCCTTACACCAGAAGAACCTGAACCAGAGACACCTGAAGAACAGAAGAAGTCAGATGGTGATACCGATGCGAGTTAAAACTATAGTTATTAAGACTGGTTAATATTTAGCTAAGTAAGTTAGTGAGAGAAAAGTGGTAGATTATGTACATATAGTGATGGGTGTGATTAGAAAAGTGAAGTGTAATCTATATAAAGCTATGTGTGCTATAAAAATAGTCAGGGAAGCAGCACTATCAACCCCATGTATCATTGAGGCCAATATGGTTTTGATAAAAGTTCTCGGGGAGGTAATTTTCTTTGATATAAAATGTGAATTATCCTGCATTATTGTTTGCTCTTGTTGTGATCGAATGATTTCTATGCTAAATTTTTCCAACACATGAATTTAATTGTAAAATGAACTTTTATTTCTTTGCATTGATGTTCAACCAATTATTGCAAATATTATAATTTTCTTTTGAATCCAGTATGCCGCCCCGAAGAAGAACCCCAATCTCTGAAGGTCAAGGGAGTGAAACAACTCCTCAAAATATACCTCATGCTGCATCTCCTCAACCTCATCGAAAAATAGCTGAACTTTTTCTCCGATAAAACCCACCAAATTTTACTGGGGCTGGTAGTCCTGTTGAGGCTGAAGAGTGGGTGCGAGTAATAGAAAGAATATTCAAATTTCTGGAATGTAGCGACCAAGAATGTCTACTATGCATATCCTTTTTGTTGAAAGGACCAGCAAACTTCTGGTGGGAAGCGCGACAAAAGACTCTCGCTCCTGAACAGTTAGCCAATTTCACTTGGGAACAATTCAAGGAGGAGTTATATGCAGTTTATCCCATGAAGTTATCGGAAGCAAATGGAGATGTAATTTATGAAGGCAACAGGAATGTGGCGGAATATGAGCGGGAATTATGTACGTTATCTCGATATGCACCTTAACAGGTGGAAACCGACGAGAAGATGGCAGAGATGTTCCGTTCTGGATTGCGACCAAAAATTCGGGTTATATTGGCTGTTCAACCGCCGATGTCGTATGCTAAAACCCTAAATCAGGCTTTAAATATGGAAATGAAGATACAGTCAGAGAAAATTTCTATGGAAGCTAACCCCGGTTTATCCCAGAATCTGATTCCACCAAAATTTTCTCAAACAGAGCAGAAGTTTAAAGGCAAACGGAAGTGGGAAAGTAAAGGATTCCGAAATAAAAAACCATTCCTAAGACAGGGACCGACTCCGCCGAGACCTTTTCGTCCACCATTTCCAGGACAATTCCAACCTTCCCAGAACTCGGCAAGACCACCAACCTGTCCACAATGCAATCGAGTACATTCAGGCGTCTGTCGATTTAGAAGCAATAATCGTTATACTTGTGGACAGTTTGGTCATTTCTAGTCCACTTGTCCTTATCGACCGAAATTCTTCGGACGTGGTGAACGGCCAAAATTCTCCAGGCCAATGCAACCAATGAAAGCTATTACTGGATATCCTCAGCAATTCCAGTATCAGTTTCCTCAACCACCTCTGCTACATAGTCCGGATACTTCCTTTTCACAAATGCAGACTCAATCTTCTCAACAACAACCACAACATCAGAAAGCATATGCGCTAAAATGGAAACAACTTGAGAAGAGTCTTGGCAATTTGATAGGTATGGCTCGACTAAAAGGTGTGCCTATCAATGTTCTATTTGATACTGGAGCATCGCATTCCTTTATTTATACCATATGCGTAGACAATATTGATCTTCCTATAGAACAAGTTGATATGAGTTTTAAAGTGCTTACCCCTTTAGGTGTGACGGTAGTTAACCAAGTGTGTCCTAACTTAGAATTTGAGTTAGGGTCACTCAGATTGAGAGCTGAATCGTTACGTCTTTTGTGTATGAGAGACGTGGATATTATTTTAGGAATGGATTGGTTAACTAAGAATTTTGCAACAATTCGTTGTGAACAACGAGAAATAGCGTTCCATCCGCCAGGGGAAGAACCTACTTGTTTCTACGAAATTGATGAAAGGAAAATGCGAGTTCCTGTAATTTCGGCTCTTCAAGTAGATAATTGATGAAAAGTGAAGGAAATCATGCTTATCTTGTATATCTGAATTATGGGGGTGAGACAGAGAGAAAAATAGAAGATGTACCGATTGAGCGAGAATATCAGGACGTTTTCCCAGAAAAGTTGCTGGGATTGCCACCAGATCAATAGTTAGACTTTGCCATTGATCTCGAACCTGGTTCAGCGCCAATTTCAAAGGCACCATATCGGATGGCTCCTAAGGAGTTACAAGAGTTGAAAATTAAATTGCAAGAACTTTTGGACTTAGGATTCATTCGACCGAGTGCGTCACCCTGGGGAGCGCCTGTTCTTTTTTGTTAAAAAGAAAGACGGTACCTTGCGAATGTGTATCGATTATCGAGAGTTGAATAAGTTGACTCTAAAGAACAAGTATCCGTTTCCACAGATAGATGACTTGTTTGATCAGTTAAGAGGAGCGAGTGTATTTTCAAAGATCGATTTAAGATCGGGGTATCACCAGGTGAAGAATAAATCAGAAGACATACCCAAAACTGCCTTTCGAACAAGATACGGACACTACGAGTTTGTAGTGATGCCGTTTGGATTGATCACGCTCCAGCTGTGTTTATGGATCTTATGAATCGTGTCTTCCATGAATATCTCGATAAATTTGTACTAGTGTTTATCGATGATATTTTGATATATTCAAGAAGTGAACAAGAACATGAAACACATTTAAGAATCGTTTTGGAGAGGTTAAGAAACGAGAAGCTATATGCTAAATTCAGTAAATGCGACTTCTGGTTAAGAGAAGTGAATTTCCTTGGGCATATTGTCTCAGCAGAAGGAATTAAAGTTGATCATACGAAAGTGCAAGCTGTTCAAGAATGGAAATCGCCTACAACTCCAAACGAGATTCGAAGTTTTCTAGGCTTAGCAGGGTATTATAGAAGATTCATCGAAGGATTTTCTAAAATTTCTAGGACGATGATGCAGCTATTGAAGAAAGAAGTGAAATTTCAATGGAATAAGGAATGTGAAGACAGTTTTCAAGAGCTTAAAGATAGATTAACCCTCGCTCTGTTTTGATAGTACCTTATCCAGAGAAATGATACACCATTTATACCGATACGTCGAGAAATGGGATAGGATGTGTTCTTATGCAAGAGGGAAAGATGATCGCTTATGCTTCACTACAATTAAGGCCTCACAAACTTAATTATCCTACTCATGACTTGGAGTTAGCTGCAGTGGTCCATGCATTGAAGATATGGAGACATTATTTATATAGATCAAAGTGTGAAATCTTCGCTGACCATAAAAGTCTGAAATACTTTTTCGAGCAGAGAGATTTAAATATATGGCAACAAAGATGGCTTGAATTAGTTAAGGACTACGATTGCGAAATTAAATACCTTCCGGGAAAGGCGAACGTTGTTGTTGATGCTTTGAGCAGGAAAAGTCAAGAAAGGTTAGGGTTCTTACTAATCGATAAGGAAGAATTGTTGAAAGAATTTGAAATAAAGAAGCTAGAAGTGGTTGTACCACCTGAAACTACTCAAGAAATTGTAGCAACATTAGTGGTGACACCAGATCTGAGAGCTCGGATAATTGAAGCGCAATGACAGGACGCACAACTCGAAAGATTGCGAGAGAGAATTAGAACTGGAGATCATCAAGGATATCATGAAAATGAAGATAATGCGATTATGCTAGGTAATCGTATATTCGTGCCCAATGATGAAAAGCTTAAAAACAAATTTTGAGTGAAGCTCACAATGTTCCGTATGCCGCGCACTCGGGGAGTATGAAAATGTATCAAGATCTCAATGAAAGGTTTGTTTGGACGAGAATGAAACAAGAAATAGCGTCATATGTTGAACGATGCTTGGCTTGTAAACAAGTTAAAACGTTACATCAAAGGACGTATGGGAAACTACAACCCTTGGAAATTCCTGAGTGGAAGTGGGACCACGTAGCTATTGATTTCGTATTGGTATTACCTAGATCGAAATGGTGAAACATAAGGATTTGGGTAATAGTCGATCGGCTAACCAAAAGTGCTCATTTTATTCCAATTCCTATGACATATGAAGCCGATAAACTAGCACAAATTTATGTTCGTGAAATTATCCGATTACATAGAGTGCCAATCTCGATTACTTCGGACAGAGATTCCAAATTTACCTCCCGATTTTGGACGAGCTTCCAAAAAGAATTGGGTACTCAGCTGAACTTCAGCACAACATTTCACCCACAGACCGATGGGCAGACTGTGAGAACCATACAAACACTTGAGGACATGATCAGAACCGTAGTGTTAGATGGAGGAGACAAATGGGAACAAGTTCTAATGCTGATCGATTTCTCTTATAACAATAGTTATCAAGTGACAATAAACATGGCTCCTTACGAAGCACTATAAGGTAAGAAATGTAGGTCGCATCTTTATTAGGACGAGGTTGGAGAAAGAAAAGTTCTTGGCCCCGAAGCAGTAGAAGAGATGATTCAGATAGTACGGCAGATTAAGAAAAGAATGCAAGAAGCTTAGGATAGACAAAAATCCTACGCAGATAATCGTCGAACAGAGTTAACTTTTGAAGTAGGAGATAATGTCTTCCCAAAAGTTTCCCCTACCAAAGGAGTCCATCTTTTTGGAATTAAAGGGAAACTTAAGCCATGATTTATCAGACCTTATGAAGTATTGGAAAGAATCGGGCCAGTAGCATACAAATTAGCGTTGCCACCCAACTTCGCTAATGTTCATAATGTGTTCCACGTCTCGCAACTTAGGAAGTATGTGTATGACCCGAAACACATTCTTCATTATGAGGAAATAGTTCCCGAGCCTGATTTGAGCTACGAAGAGAAACCAGAATGTATTCTAGACTGAAAAGAACAAAAACAAAGGAATAAGACTATTCCTTTAGTTAAAATTTAGTGGAGACATCACGGTTTAGAAGAAGTGTCTTGGGAACTAGAAGACCATATGAAAGAGAAGTATCGTTAGTTATTTTACCAGGTACCAAATTTCGGGGACGAAATTTATTTTAAGAGGGAGGGAATGTAATAACCTGATAATCTTTTAGTCTTAATTAGAGCCTAATTAAGTACTAATTAGGGGTTTAAAGGCATTGCATCCCTAAAAACTTATAAAGAAGTACATAATAAATTAGAAAGCGATAAAAATTCGATTAATTGCTAATCGAAGGAATATAATTTAGAAGAAGTAGATACTATTTAGAAACAAGTTTTACTATGATAAAATAGGAGATATATTGTTAGTATTGTATGTTTGGATGAAAAATTTCATTAAATAGAAAATGTTCTAAAGAAATGCATTAATTATTGTTTATATGAGATTTATTTACAAAATGAAATGGAATAATATTTAAGCTATTAAATGGATTAAATAATTTTATTTTATTAATATTGAGTGAGAAGGAAATTATTTTCTATAATTTTCGAAATTTATGAAGAAATAGAATAATTATTTGATTATTTGTATATGAAAGAGTTAAATCTATATTTATATGGTTTGCATTCCAATAATGGATTTAATTATTTTCGATCTTTATATTAATGAGAAAATTGAGTTTTTACTATTAAAGAATATTAATGTTCAACATTAGTAATTTTAGAGAAATATTTATATGATTTTTAAAAATTGTAAGAAAAGAAAAGAAAAATTAATAAATAAATAAATAAAGCTATATATATATATATATATATATATGCATCTTCTAGAATAATTTTAATTTGGATCATCTTCAAGCTCCATTTCTCCCTCATTTTCAAACACACACTACACACACACACAAATTTTTCTTCACTTTTAATCCAAAATTTAAGTGTATAATTAAGTGGAAATCACTCCAAAGAAGGTAAATACCTTATTTAATCCATTTTTTGTGGTTAAATTTGAAGAACATGATGGTCTCACATGCCCTAATTTTCAAAAATTGCATGCTTGTGATTAAGGTTGAATAGTTTAATTTTTGTTATGTTTATTGATTTCTTTATGCTTATGATGCTTAAATATCATAATCTATGGTTTAAATTCTTGAAATTCATGAAGTTGGTGAAATCAAGTAAGCATGTATAAACCTTAATTTTTCATGTCAATTATTTTTTATGATTTGATTAAATTGAGTTTAGATATGTGTAATTAAGTGGAAATAAACATGATTTAGTAAAAGAAATTGGAATAAATTGAATGCATATATAATCCTTAATTTTCGAAAATAATGAGATTGGATGATCTTTGAGTTCTTGATTTTATTTTATGTATTTGATATGAGTTTTGAGATCTAGGATATAAATAATGCTTAAATTGAATTTATGGGATTTTATGGACTTAAATATTGAAAGTTGAAATATTAAAGTTTATGCTAAGTTGCTAGAGTTATATGATGAGTTTGATTAGAATTTATATTGATTATGGATTGGTGATCATTGATGTTGGATAAGAATATATATGAATTGATTGAATTGAATTGGTTGTAGATTGAAAAATTCATTTAGTTACATAATATGGTGGTTGAAGGGCATGTTTTGAATATGATACAAATGGAAGTATTTAAGCATGTTTTAAGTTTCTAAGTATATATTTAGGCATATGGTGATGATTTGGTTTGGATGAGTTTGGTTGAATTGGAAATCAAATGGCGATTCATTTTATAAAACTTACTATGCTGAAATTTTGTTAGAATTGGTATATTATTAAGATGTTTTGAGAATTTAATTAGTAAACTTAAGATAAGTATATAAGTGTGATTGGTTTACTTGATTTCCTTAAGTTAAGATTTGAAAATGTTATGCATTAATGAAACTAAGTATAAGTTACTTAAATTCCTTTGATTATGGCATGTTATGTAACTTACTAAAATTAAAGTTTACTAAGGACATAAGTTATCAAGGGATGCAATAGCCTAGCCTAAGTCTTAGAATATGGTAAAACTAAGAATAAGATGTAATATGTTCAAGTGAATAAGAATGTTGCTAAGTTCGATAATTATTTTATTTACAAGGATCGAGTAAGGACAAGGGAATCCTGAAGGACGAGAATGAGGAAATCGTAGAGTGACGACGTTCCAGGTGAGTTTTCTTTTCACTAACGTGTGCATAATATTGAATGTTTCATTTATATCTTGCATAATTTTGTGAAGGATTGAATTTCTATATGTCGAAAACGAGATCATGTTATTTGTTGAGCATAATATCATTTTACTTGTTAAGCATAAGATCATGTTATTTGTTTAGCATAATTTCATATTACCTATCTACGGAAGAATTATGTTACTGGCCAGGAAGTTTATAGTTATGTAGATCGGTAATGATCGGGAAGTTTATAGTTGTGTAGACCGGTTAGGGTATTGAGAAGGAGGCCTACTTCTCATTATCGAAGAACGTAGATAGGGCAGGACTGTGATTGGTAACCTTCGGGGCCAACACGGGAAGATAATACTGGCATAACATAACATCACATGAGATTGCATGGTTTCAGTTTCATAAATCGTATTGTTAATGAATATTGATTCAGGTATTATTTATTATAACCTCTGCGTTGGATAAAGTTCGGTAAGTCAATAAAGTTTAAATAGTTGGATATAACCCACTGAGTACTTGTTAGTACTCACGCCCTACATTTGTTTTTCTGAATATACATGTTGAGTCTGGAGATGGCGATGGAAGAGGAAGCTGAGTTAGGTTCCTTTTGCTGTAAATATAATTATGCCCTGAATGTCATGTCTTCTCACATGACGTTCATCCATCCTTCCGTTGTCAAACTCATATGATTTTGATATTGACTTTTGTTGAAGTTGTATATGAAAACTTTAAATGTTATCTTTGATCTTTATGTTGGGTTGTGAATTAATTAGTTAAACCCGTTTGATTCTTGGAGACATTTCAAATTGGAATTTAATATGTTCGTATCATAACCCAATCATAGCCTGATTACTTAGTTAATTATTTAATTAATTAGTCGGGTCGGGACATAGACCCGGCTTGCCGTGGGGGTTGTTGTTTTTGTTTTTTGCTATTGTGGTTGTTGCATCTGTTGTTGATGCTGTTATCGGTGTTATTGCTATTGCGGTCACCATTGTTGTTGTCGTTGTCACTGTGGTTGATAGGGTCATTGGATCAACGCGAAGTACTGAACTGGGGACTGTTGTTGAAGTGGTTGAGCTTGGATAGCGCAGACCGGTTGGACTCGGTTGGGCACATTGGGAAGACCATTTCCTCCTTGGCGCATCCCTGGAAAGTCCCTGGAATAGTGACCCTTCTGGCCACATTTGACGCATCCATCATTCATGAATGTGCATGCTCCTTTGTGACTCCTATGACACCTAGGGCACACGGGGAGTCTCACAAATCTCTGGTTTTTCCCTCCAGGCGCGGGTATCATGGTGCGTCCATTGCCTTGTCCATGTCCAGATGGCACGTTACTCTCTTGCCATGGCTTCCTATCTGCCTGGCCAGTATGTGATTCTTGACCTTGGCGGGGTCCTTCCCATTTTCTGTTCCCACAATTTCCTTGGTGATTCGATGGATGCATAGCGACAATCCCATCCCCAGGCAAAGCAGCCTTAATGTCCAAAGCTCTACTAAGGGCCTCGCAGTAGGTCAGATTTCCATGACCGGCCAGTGACACTCTGATCTCATAACGGAGTCATGTCCAAAACTTTTCTGCTCTTTTCTCATCGGTGTCGACCAGCTGTGGTGCATACCACGACATCTCACAGAATGCCCTGTCATAGTTCGTGATCGTTGTCTTTCCTTGTCGCAGATTGTAGAACACATGTTCTTTTCTTTTCCGATAGCTCTTAGGAATGTATTTCTCATACACTTCCTCCTTAAATTTTTCCCAGGTATATTCTTCTAGTTCATCTTCAAACAAGGTTTTCCTCTTCGCCTTCCACCAGAAGTCGGCGGCACTAGTCATTTAAAAATCAACGCATGACAAGCGTTCTTGAGAGGTGCAGTGAAGGAAATTGAAGATTCGCTCTAGCGCACAAATCCCTAGTTCGCATCCACGGGATTCCCAATCCCATTGAAGGTTAGCGGATTCTGTCTGAGGAATAGCTCCTCAATCCTTCTTGCCGGTGGTGGTGGAAGGGTGTCCTCTCTTTCGGGTGTTACCTCACGGTTTGTTCTTCTCGGCGGCATTCTGTCCTTCATAATATACGCAATCAGATATCTTCTTATACCATCCATCAGGATCATAAATATATATTAGCACGGTATGTATACATAATCATAAGCACAAATCTAGCACATCATCGAATACCACATATCAAAATATAAAAACTAAAGGCTCTCGGGGAGCTATCATCATATCCAATCAAATGCCTCGACGAGGACTTTCGCAGCGTTTTTAAGATCTACAAAAGACCAGGTACATAGTATATGCTCTAAAAACAAATATCAGCATCACTCAGTGTACCTAGTCAATGTGCGTACAAAAATCTAAACCCTACCGTGGTCATCAAAATAAGGATTCATGTCGGAACGACTCATCGTTTCCACATGCATCAAAAGATATTTAAACGTATATAGACAAAACACTATCAAAGTCAGAACCTGGAGTATGGGTACTATCTACTCCCTTCATCTCATCGTCAACAGGTAGGTCTTCCTCAGGGTCTTCCTTTAGTCTTCCTTTGGATCCTCCTATGGTTCCTCCCCTAGATCTTCAACCTCAGCATCGAGTACGGGAGCCATAGGCTCTCAAACTCTAATGAACCTAGCCTCTTCCATAACGGCTAGGTCTCGACGGTTTCGGCCATGATCTCCTCAAAGAGAGCGGCTGAAAATGGAGCATCAGCAAGACGGGTAAAGGCTCATCTCATGGTGTCTACAGCTAGGCCATGTAGATCATCAACCTTCACAGTATCATGATACAAGGGTCCACGCGAGGGTGGCAGCGGCTGAGCTGGGGAAGAGCCGACAGATAGAGGTTGATACTGGCATGGAATGATTGACGACGATGGTCTGGGTGGGCAATGACGGGGCTCGAATCCTACTGACGGTAGGACCGAAAAAGTAAGCTATCGGGGACAGGAAGGTCCAGCCTTAAACATGTTCCTGCCACAGCGAGGCAAGAATACAGGTCCATCGAATGCCAATCGAGGCACCTACGGATGAAGCCACTTAGGAATCTCATCACGCCAGGTGTATTCCCGCTCAGGGAGATACGGTCCACAAGGTAAATTATTCGATGAAACTGAAATATTCTAATGCCAACAAGGGTTTTGAAACATGCAGGAATATAAATACGAGAAAATAAATAGCATTCCCAAGCTAGGTGATAAGGTGGGCACTATTGCAGCCCCCATGACGGAAGTGATCAAGAAGAACGTGGAGTTCAAGTGGGGAAAGGCGCAAGAAGATGCGTTTCACTTTTGAAGCACAAGTTGACTCACGCCCGGTATTATCTCTTCCTAACTTTTCTAAATCGCTTGAGATTGAATGTGATGCTTGGTGTGGGTGTTGGTGCGGTGTTGATGCAAGAGAGGGCGGTCGGTGGCATACTTCAATGAGAAGTCGAACGGAGCAACATTGAGCTATCCAACGATGATAAGGAGTTGTACGCTACTGGTCCGAGCATTGCAAACGTGGCAACACTATTTGTGGTCCAATGAGTTTGTCATTCACACCGATCATGAGTCGTTGAAGCATTTGAAGGGCAACACAAACTGAACAAGAGGCATGCTAGGTGGATGGAGTTCATCGAGACGCTTCCATACGCCATCAAGTATAAGCAAGGTAAAGAGAATGTGGTGGCTGATGCACTTTCTCAAGGTATGCCTTGATCTCTACTCTAGATGCTAAGTTGCTTGGTTTTGAGTGCATTAAGAGTGTATGCGAATGATGCCGATTTTGGTGAGATATATCGAGCTTGTGAGCATTCTCGCTAGTGGAGAGTATTTTAGGCATGATGAATATCTTTTAGGAAGAATAAGTTGTGTGTTCCTAAATGCTCTTTGCGTGATTTGTTATTGCTTGAGTCTCATGGTGGGGATTGATGGGACATTTTGGTATTTCTAAGACCTTAGTCGCTTTTACATGAACATTTCTTTTGGCCTCATATGAAACGTGATGTTGAGAGAGTTTGTGGTGGTTCGTGTTACGTGTAGGCAAGCTAAGTCTAGGACTAGTTCCCATGGGTTGTACACGCCATTGCACTGTTCCTACTGCACCTTGGATTGATATTTCAATGGATTTTGTGTTAGGATTGCCTAGAGTAAAAGTGGTAAGGATTCCATCTTTGTGGTTGTTGATCGATTCTCTAAGATGGCACATTTCATTCCATGTCATAAATCTAATGATGCATCTCATGTGGGTGAATTGTTCTTTCGTGAAATTGTTAGATCGCATGGTATGCCTAGAACTATTGTTTCGATCGTGATGCTAAGTTTTGAGCTACTTTTGGAAGACGTTGTGGTGCAAGTTAGGTACTAAATTATTGTTTTCTACTACTTGTCATCCACAAACTGATGGTCAAACCGAGGTAGTTAATAGGACTTTGTCAACTTTGCTTAGAGCCATAATAAAAAAGAACATTAAGTCTTGGGAAGAGTGTTTGCCTCATGTTGAGTTTGCATATAACCGCTCGCTCATTCTCGCTACTAAGTTTTCGCCATTTGAGATTGTGTATGGTTTTAATCCTTCGACTCCATTGGATTTGTCTCCTTTACCTATGCAAGAACATACTAATCTTGATGGCCAGAGAAGAGCTGATTTTGTTAAGCAGATCCATGAGAGGGCGAGGGAGAACATTGAGAGGCGAACTGAGCAGTACGCCAAACAAGCTAACAAGGGGCGTCGTAAGGTGGTGTTTGAACCCGGTGATTGGGTTTGGCTGCATATGCGCAAGGAGAGGTTCCCAGTGCAGCGACGTTCTAAGTTGCTTCCAAGAGGCGATGGACCTTTTCAAGTGTTGGAGCGCATCAATGATAATGCCTACATGTCGGACTTACAGGTGAGTATAATGTTAGTGCTTCTTTCAATGTAGCTGATTTGAGTCCGTTTGATGTAGGTGACGACTTGGATTTGAGGACAAATCCTCTTCAAGAGGAGGGGAATGATGCAGCCCAAGGTTCGTTGATTCCAAACCCGGTGCGTGTTCCTGTTGGGCCGGTTACAAGAGCACGAGCCAAGAAGTTCAAAGAGAGCTTGATGGGCTTAGTCCAAGAAGTGTGGGAGCAAGAGTTGAATAAGAAGCCCATTGGAGAGAGTGGATCGACCAGTCCAAGAATCATCAATTTCATGGAGGCAAATGGGCTGGAACTTGAAGATGTTTATGTAGGGTAAACTTATGTTAACCCTCGCCCCGAGGATCCATCTTGGGTGTTTAATTCACCATACATTGATTATAAACCTAGCATGCGTCTATATAATTAAATGCAACACGTAGAGGTTTTCTCGTGTTTACCTTTGGATCTGTCGAGGTGGTTCGAACGGGATGAACGGATCGAACGGTCGAGACTCGTGCTTTGACCTTCTGGACTGTATCCCGGATGCCCAATCTCCAACGTCGAGTGAGGACGATCTATGGAGAATACTACAAGAAATCACCCTCAACCCTAGGCTAATTTTCGAGATTCACTCTTATGAAGTGGACGAAAATTTGCTCTCAATTATTAAGCATTAACCTAGACTTTATCTCATACCTTATATTTATAATGCACTACCTTAATCCTATATGGAATATTACCATAATCCTATATGGAATATTACCATACTCTTAGGATTATTTCCATACTCTTAGGATTATTTCCATACTCTCAAGATTATTACCATAATCTTATATGGAAAGGATCTATGCATATACCATAAATATAATTATATCCATGTGGGATAAAGAGAATAAAATCTTTCCTTTGAGAGCAGTAGGGGGCGCCGATTTCTTCCAGTAGCTACGGGCCTGGATGGGCCAGCCCAGGGATCAAATGCAAGGAATAAAGATGGGCCTCAAATAAATTAATTATCTTATGTTCAGCCCAGAACATAAATTAATTTATAAACATTCGATCATGCCACTAGAGAAAGAATGTTGACTTACCCCTTTATTACCGAAGTTGAGTCGGGCTTGCACTTAGACATTACGAATCCCCGTATTTAAGATATCGAACGTCCATTAATCATTTATAGCAATCTGACTGCTTAAAACGACATAACTTCATTTCTTAAGTAGTACCACTCAACCTTATTATTGTACTTGAGCTAACTCAACTGCGGGGTTTAGTACAATAAACCTTTGAGCTCCTTAAGGGACGCCATCATCCTAAACGGATACGTGACTGACATGATAACTAGCGTGACATACAAGATCGCCACCACCCAAGATGCGAGAATCTTGGGTTAGAACATATAACCCTCACTCATAACAAGTCAAAGTGATGGTCACCACTCATACTCATCTAATACCTTATCGAGGTTTAGATCATCGAAGTCACCGAGATCTTGGTTCTTCACGACGGTCGAAAGAAGAACACATCTCACCGTGATCCTTCAATACGTCGAGACGCATCAAAGATAGACAAGCAACTAAGTCAAGTCACTTCTTATCTATCTGCAGCCTAAACCGACAACTCGTCCTTAAGTCGTCTCATTTGTGAAACTTTTATATCTCATTAAGCTTCGACCAATCATCTGAGACTTCGTGATCTTCTACACCACCGTATGATCTAACTTATATATGAGATAAGGGACACGATATATGCAATCAAGTATTCAAATCGATAGGAGATTGTAATGGTGGTAACAGAAACATTGTATACAAGCTCAACCAAACTGCTTTCAGTATACAAATCCAACAATCTCCCACTTATACTAAAGCAAACTTTTAGTATACAATGTGTCTTTCTACTAGCTATTACAAACAACCATCACTTTGCTTCTCCCACTTATACAAAAGTTTCCTTTCTAAGTGGGTGCCATCAAGCGCAATCCAAGTCCTCTAACGTGTCCATCGTAGACTTTTTGCGGTAGGCTCTTCGTGAATGGATCCGCTAGATTTTCCGTCAGATCAATCTTTTCAATCAAGACATCACCGCCTAACGATTTCTCGTATGACATGGTACTTCTCTCTATGTGTTTAGTCGCTTGTGGGTCCGTGGTTCCTTCGAAGCCACATCGCACCGAGTTATCACAAGAACTATGATACTCTTGGGCAAACCAGTACCACATCTAGATCCATGAGGTAGTTCTTGAACCATCTGCCTCTTTAGAAGCCTCCGCGGCTACATATTCGGCTTCCATGGTAGAGTCCGCATGCATCGCCGCTTTGCACTCCGCCAGACACGGCTCCACCTCCCAAGGTAAACACATAGCCCGAGGTCGACTTTTTCTCATCACGGTCACTTGAAACCGAGTCAGATAACCCAAAGGCATTAGACTATCTCGCATGGTAAACTAGCCTATAATCTCGAGTCCTTTCGTGTACTTGAGTATATGCTTTATCGCAGCCTAATGAGCTTGTCCAGGTTAGATCGATATCTAGCTACTATGCCCACCGCATAGCAGATATCGGGCCTCGTGCATAGCATTGCGTACATGAGACTTCCTACGGCGAAGCGTATGAACTTGTCTCATTTCCTCTATCTCCTTTGCGGTCATAGGTGATGCGTTTTAGATAAAGGAACGCCATGTCCGAAAGGTAGCAATCCTTTCTTCGCGGTCCGCATACTAAAACGAGTAATCACAAGATCAATGTAAGACGCCCGAGATAAGCTCAATATTTTCTTCTTGCGATCTCGGTAAACCTTGATCCCAAGAATGTACGCCGCATCTCCTAAGTCTTTCATTTGAAACCGATCGGATAGCCAACTCTTTACGCTCGATAATGCTTCACGTTGTTGCCAACTAGAAGGATGTCATCTACATAAAGTGCAAGAAATACCACATCACCGCTGACATCTAACCGATACACACAACTCTCGCTAGGCAACTGGGTAAATCCATAGGACTTTACTACCTCGTCAAAGCGTAAGTTCCATGATCGGGAGGTTCGCTAAGTCCATAAATGGACTTCTTAAGCTTCCATACTAGATGCTCTTCACCCTTTACCACATAACCTTTAGGTTGCTGCATATAGATGTCTCTACCTTCCTCAAGGTAACCGTTTAGAAAAGCGGTTTTAACATCCATTTGCCAAACCTCTAGGTTCAAGTGGGCTGCTATGGCCAGAAGAATTTTGATGGACTTGAGCATTGCTACAGGAAAAAGGTCTCATCGAAATCGATGCCCTCAATCCGAGTGTACCTTTCGCCACAAGCCCGGCTTTAAAAGCCGAAACCTCTCCATCGGAATCTCTCTTCCTCTTGATATCCACTTGCTACCTATGGCTTCCTTGCCATCCGGTAGAGGTGTCTTTCATATACATCCATAGCCGCTATGGACTCCATTTCTAAGTCCATAGCGGTGTGCCATGATCTTGCATCAATATCTCAGATCGCCTCCTGTATGTCCACGGGTCGATTATTGCATGTTCGCTCTGGGACCAAACCAAGATTCACCCACGAACATAAATCGCCGGGTCGACGAACAACCTCCCACTACGACGAGGTTCTACAGCACAATGGCAACGGTGGGTGCAGATACTTGTGGTTCTCTAACTTGCACAACTTGTTGTGTAGGTACCACTTGTACGGTCGGTATCTCCAAAGGAACTCGACCCACTTCAATTTCTTGAAGTATCGGTGTCGATCCTCCCACTAGACTCGACATCTCGCACTTCGCCTAATCGGTGGTGGAATACGATCATCTTCTAATTCTTCAAGAATGATTTCAACTTTGAACTTATGATTTTCATGTAGTCCTCTTCTAAGAATCGAGCATTAGTGCTAATAATGACCTTCCGATCCTTAGACTATAGAATAAATCACCTTTCGTTCCTCTAGATAGCCAATAAACACCTTTCAAGGCCGATCTAGCCTCCAACTTGTCGCCTTCTTGTTCAAAGACATGTGCCGGATCGCCCATATCCTTATGTGGCTTAAACCGGCTTGCGCCAAACCACAACTCGAAGGGGTCTTTTCGATCGACTTGACGGTACTAGATTTAGCAAGTATGCGCCGCCTCTAAGGCATACCCCGTAATCTAAATAGGCAATGTAGCATAACTCATCATAGATCTAACCATTTCCAAAAGAGTCCTATTTCTTCGCTTCCGACACATCATTTTGTTGTGGTGTGCCCGGTGAAGTGCTACCGAGGTAATCCCACACTTCACTAGATAGTCCATAAACTCGTTATCGAGGTATTCGCCACCGCGATCGAACGCAGATGACTTGATACTTTTACCTAGCTCGCCTCCACTTCCGCCTTAAATTTTTGAATTTCAAAGCATTCTGACTTGCGCGAAGTTGTATACGATCCGCACTCTTGAGTAATCGCCAATGAAAGTGACAAAATACTGCATTCTCCACGAGCTTGTGTGGACATCGGTCCACACAGTCGAATGGACTAACTCCAACATTTCTTTGCTCTATAACCCTTCGCTTGAAGGGTCCGGTCGACATCTTACCTTCTATACTGATTCGCAGATCGGGAACGAGTAACCGTGAGATTACCCAACGCCCATTCTTAGCCGCTTTGGATCCTATTTAGATTGATGTGACCTAATCTAAGATGCCGAGAGAGAAAGTAGAGTCATCTTCATAAGAAAACTTTCTTTTAGGGTTTGATGAAGATGCAACATAGTTATAGGTATTATGTTTTGCGTAAATAGTATAAAGCTTAATTATATAAAGTGCCAACACGTATAACTTCGTCATTTCTTATGATAGAAACACCACTATCAAAAATAATGTAATATCCATGAGTAAATAATTTCAAATGTAACAAGGTTCCACCGAAAATCCGCACATATAAAACGCCTTTCAAAACTAAAACTGTTGTCCCAAAACATAAAGAAACATCTCCAACCGCAATGCTTGACTTTCGCGCGTTGCCCATGGAGATCGTTATCTCGCCATCAAACACTCCTTGTCCGGCAGAACCCCGCAAGGTGTAACAAACATGATCGGTTCGCCAGATCTACTACCCAAGAACGGGTAGAACAAGTCGCTAAACATGTTTCCACATTAAAGCAAACGGCGCACTGAGCCTTGAGCATAGGGCACTTGGCCTTCCAATGCCCGGGCTTACCGCACTTGAAGCACTTGCCTTCTCCTTCGCTTCTTCAAGCCTCCGTGGCAACCATGTTCTTGCTCCCATTACTCCCACCATTTCTCGCCTTTACCACCTTTGGCACCCCTTTTCTATTTCCATTTTGCAACGAAAATTTTGGGCCCTTAGATGTGCTAGCAAGAGCATGTGCTCTTTCCCATAACTCCTTCCGCAAAGAACGAGATCATTAAGCAACCGACTAAGTGTAAACTCGGTCTTGCTCATGATCGCATTCACGCGAAAGTTCTCAAAAGACTTGGGCAGGTATTGAGGATGATATCGACCTTGGCCGCCGTCAATACCTCCTCCCAACCGATCAAGACTATCCATGAGATGAGTCGTGTGGGAGACATGTTCATGGACCGAACTTCCTTCTTCCATCTTACACGCCAAGATTTCTCTCATTGTGTGGAAGTCGATCGTCCGATCCGACCGCCCAAACTTACTCTCGAGACTCGACCAAATATCGTCGCGTCACCATCGATCGATGTCAGTACTGCAAGCCTTTGGACATCGTAGTCATCATATAGCATTTAGCCATATTGTTTGACTTATTCCAAAGTCGCTTGACTCTCGCCGCTCATTAGTCAATGCGTCGTAGAGGCATCGGGTTTAGGAGTAGTGAGAACAAACATGTGTTCTTCAATGATAAGAACATATTCCATGTTTCGCTTCCACTGATAAAATTTGGACCGATAACGGATTTTTGTGCGAGCATATTGATAATCGGCGAAGAGACATATCTCAAACGATAATGTAAACACATAAGCATACGATCGCAAATAATTCGTAATAATAATATTGTAACCTTTTGATAAAACAATATTAATTGAAACCTCCAATCGCCAAGGAATTCCACATGCAAGCCACGCGTGTGGACGTTTACATGAACCCCCGACCGCACTAAAATATACCTTTTAGTCGCTTAATTTCAATCCATGTCAACTTATCCTTATGACAAATGAAATTAATGATTGGACCTTACTAGACCACATCACTATCGCAAGAAAGGACTTCATGGAAGTTGTACTTGAGGTGATGTCTAAGCATTGACCACAATTTTAATAAAGAGAAAATGAATTTTAGAATTGGTATACTCACCGGACCATACCGCTCCAATTCAAATTCTTTTGTTATCTCATTTTATATCTATCTCTAGAGAACTTATGAAAATCGCACACGCAAGCCACGCGTGTGGGCGCTACACATGAAACTCCCACTTCTCAATAGATTTAAAATGTTTTATTTAGAAATCTCATCTAACAAACTTATGATAAATAAAGGCAAGCAAGCCACGCGTGTGGATCGCCACTCACAAGCAAGGCCTCACTTTGTTTAGAGATCAAAAAGTGGAGGTCTCGACATTTTAATTTGAAAAATTAATTTATCGGGTTGCTTGCTTAGTCTTTTTATTCAAAAGGTTTGTCCATGCAGATCACGTAATCCTAGCATGCTTTTCTATAGAACTCAACATGTAAAACATGCTCGCAGTAATTCTAAAATATGCTTGATAAACGCGATAAACCTAGCATGCTTACTATGCGCATCCAATTACGTAAAACACTTAAAGGTTTGTCAACGTAATATAAACATACATAGCATGCTACCGCATAATTTAAACATCCACGACATGCATATGAACGATAAAATAAAATAAAACGCTCATCGCGTCCAATCGTGAAACCTGTACATTTAAATCTAATCTATTACATAGATTTACAAAGCACGAAATAAACTTCAAACGGGCCTCGTGCACCCGGGCACGGACCGGATTCAACAATGGGCCTCGCGCACGGGCACGGACCGAAAATTCGAAAATGGGTCCGGACCGGTCGGCCCAAAGAGTGCCGGGCGGCGCCAGGCGTAGCCCGGTCGCGCCTCCACCGCCGCCGCCGCTGCTGCTCCTCGCGGCTGCCTCGCGGTCGCTAATGCGACCGCGACCGCCGAAAGCACGCTGCGGCGCGCCACGCCCAAGCGCCGAACGCCTTTCAAAAGACATCGCCGCCAGCCGCCATACCGCGACCGCGAGTCCGCTTTCGCGCCGGGTTTCGCGCGAACGCGCCTGCCGCCCGCTAGCTCAGACGGCCACGCAGCCTCGCTGGTAATCTCGCGACCGCGAAGCCGCCACTAAGCGCCGAGGGATCTCGCGAGAACGCGCACCGTCGCCGCCGCAGCCCTCGCGACGCTTCTAGCGACCGCGAGACTCGCCGCGAGAAACCACCCGTAAGACCGCCGAGCCCCTCGCTTTTTCCCGTCGCTTCGCTTCTTCGCTCGCTCGCTCGTTCTTCTTTTACGTATAAGATTTACATAATAAAATCTAATCTAACCACGGATTTTCTCGTGGTGTAAAACAAAACCAACAACAACAACAAACAAGCCACGATGAACGACAAATCCACAATTATTAAAACGCACGAATAATCAAACGTGAATTAATCCAACAGAGCCAAGATTCGATCCCGTGCTCGATACCAATGTAGGGTAAACTTATGTTAACCTCGCCCGAGGATCCATCTGGGTGTTTAATTCACCATACATTGATTATAAACCTAGCATGCGCCTATATAATTAAATGCAACACGAGGTTTTCTCGTGTTTACCTTTCGATCCGCCGAGGTGGTTCGAACGGGATGAACGGATCGAACGGTCGAGACTCGTGCTTTGACCTTCCGGACTGTATCCTGATGCCCAATCTCCAACGCCGAGCGAGGACGATCTATGGAGAATACTACAAGAAATCACCTCAACCCCAGGCTAATTTTCGAGATTCACTTATGAAGTGGACTAAAATTTGCTCTCAATTATTAAGCATAAACCTAGACTTTATCTCATACCTTATATTTATAATGCACTACCTTAATCCTATATGGAATATTACCATAATCCTATATGGAATATTACCATAATCCTATATGGAATATTACCATACTCTTAGGATTATTTCCATACTTAGGATTATTTCCATACTCTCAAGATTATTACCATAATCTTATATGGAAAGGATCTATGCATATACCATAAATATAATTATATCCATGGGATAAAGAGAATAAAATCTTTCCTTTGAGAGCAAGAGGGGCCGATTTCTTCCAAGAGCTACGGCCTGGATGGGCCACCAGGATCAAATGCAAGGAATAAAGATGGGCCTCAAATAAATTAATTATCTTATGTTCAGCCCGTAACATAAATTAATTTATAAACATTCGATCATGCCACTAGAGAAAGAATGTTGACTTACCCTTTATTACGAAGTTGAGTCGGGCTTGCACTTAGACATTACGAATCCTCAGATTTAAGATATCGAACGTCCATTAATCATTTATAGCAATCTGATCGCTAAAACGATTAATAACTTCATTTCTTAAGTAGTACCACTCAACCTTATTATTGTACTTGAGCTAACTCAACCGCGTGGTTTAGTACAATAAACCTTTGAGCTCCTTAAGGGACGCCATCATCCTAAACGGATACGGTGACTCGACATGATAACTAGCGTGACATACAAGATCGCCACCACCCAAGACGGAGAATCTTGGTTAGAACATATAACCCTCACTCATAACAAGTCAAAGTGATGGTCACCTACTCATACTCATCTAATACCTTATCGAGGTTTAGATCATCGTAAGTCACCGAGATCTTGGTTCTTCACGACGGTCGGAAAGAAGAACACATCTCATCGTGATCCTTCAATACGCCGAGACGCATCCAGCATAGACAAGCAACTAAGTCAAGTCACTTATCTATATCTGCAGCCTCAAACCGACAACTCGTCCTTAAGTCGCCTCGGTTGTGAAACTTTTATATCTCATTAAGCTTGACCAATCATACGTACTTCGTGATCTTCTACACACCGTATGATCTAACTTATATATGAGATAAGGGACACGATATATGCAATCAAGTATTCAAATCGGATAGGAGATTGTAACAAAGTGGTAACAGAAACATTGTATACAAGCTCAACAAAACTGCTTTCAAGATACAAATCCAACAGTTTAATCTTGATTTATTTCGCATATTGGGCCATGATATTTTATCTTTAATTGCTTAATTTTCATTGGGATTATTAAGGCCCATTTAGACATGTTAATTTTCGTTAGTTTTGGGCCTATTTTAAGCATATTTGACTTAGTCTTTTATTCCTTATAGGATTAGGTCAAATCTTTGATATTTTCCTATTAGAACTAGATTCTTTTAGCCTATATAAAGGCTTGTAATGTGATGAACGAAAGCGCACCATCTTTGATAATAAACGTGAGTTTCTTCTTTCTCTCGAGAGTATTTCGAGTTCTTCTTGGTTTTGCCAAGTCGAGTTCATTTATCCGGCGAATCAACGAGATAACCACCACCGTTGTGTGTCATTCATCGCCCCGAGTTCTGCACAACTATCTAGTTGGGGTATAGGCGAAATCTTGACCTATATCACTTGAGGGTTAGATTCGAGGTTTTGGGATATCCGTTGGTTCGAAGTTTTATCAAGTCTTCCGCTGCGCCGATTGATTCTCCATCACAAACGAGGATCATATCACTAGGGTTGTCAATCTCGAGCTAAACTATTAAAGTTAATAAATCTAAACTAGGGTTGTCAATCCCTAGTTGAGCTATGAAAGCGATAAATCGAAAGCAATAAACAAAAGCGATATAAACCAATTCATAGGGTTTGTCAAGCCCTAATCTAAATCTAATTGTAAATAAACTATAAATATCAATCAACCAACAAGACATGAATTAATCGAACGTAGGAAATCATTAAGCAATGTAAATCAAAAGAACATGAAAATCCAATCCACTGTCACTATGGAATTGAATCCAATAAAAATCACCAAACAATAACATTAAGAAATTGATTCCGATAAAACTGATAAATCCAGAAGCATAAACTGATAAACTAAATTATTCGATGAAACTGAAATCAAGAATTAAAACTAATATTTATCTGTGTGCATCGATCTGTTGTAGCTCCCGAAAAATGGTTGAAGAATAGCGGCACCCAAAAAGAAATCAGAACTGAGAACTGAGTATCGAGAACCGCCTTTTCTAAATAACCTAGCGCGTATATAAATATTAAATGAGATTGAGCGCCGGCTGAAAGTTAGCGCAGGTTCAAAATGCATTCTATATTGGAGGTGAACGCCGGCTGACACGTGAGCGCGCGAGGGAGATTTCCGAACGCGTGCTTGTAATGGGTGCTGGTTCTGCGTGCAGGCCGGGCGAGGCGGGCGAGGCGGCTGGGCACTGCGGAAACGCGTGCATGCGAGCGCCAGATTGGGGATGCAACGCGCTGCGGAGTGCGGCATGGGCGCCGGGCGGCGGCCGCATGGGAGTGGAACGAAGCGCCGGAAGGCGCAGACCGGCGAAGGCGAGGCGCCGGGCGAGGCGAGGTATGGCGCTGGGCGAGCGCCGGATGGGTGCGTAAGGTGGCAACGCGCCGATGGAGACATGAGCGCTGAAATTAGAGTGAGTACGCCTTCGAGCTCGCCGGCCGAGAAAGATGTCGAAGCGCCGATCAGGCGAGCGCGTGGCCGGAATGGCGAGGAGGCATGGCGCTGGTGATGCCAGTCGGACGGGCATGCGAAGCGCGGCAAAGAGGTGAGGAATGGGCGCGGCGCGGCGCTGGGCTGGGTGATGCTAACGATGATGGGGCACACAGCGCTGGGCCGACGCGGGCGCGGGCGCGCAGACGCTGGGCGACGCGCGACGGGCGGTAGCGCGGGTTTCTGCGGCGCGCGGCTGGGCGATACGCGAGGCACTACAGGCGAAGCGGTGCTGAGCTGACACGGGTCACGGGGGAGAGCGGGTGCGCGTGCTGGGCGACGCGTGTGCGGGCGCGCCGGCCGACGATGAGCTGGCGCGCACGCACGCGCGCGACTGCGAGCCAGCCTGCTCTCCTTCGCTCGAACTCCGATTTACGCACGGTTTTGCCTACGAACTCCTGTCGAGATGCTCTTCATTATACTTGATCCTTAGCAGATTCATTTCATCCTATTTAATGCCGATTTTCTACAAAACATTGAAACGAACCAAGTAAGTCCGTATCGATAAATAATAATCGAACCAACGGCATAAATAGGATAAACTACTGAAAATGACATGTAAAACAATACCAAGAATAAGCACAAATTCATACCAAACAACTCCCCTACACTTATCCATTTGCTTGTCCTCAAGCATACTCTATACCAATAAGAATAGGGAAAATAATTCATGCAACTTCACTCTTAGTCTAATCAATCAAACCTTATTGCTTTTTCCCTACACTTGGTGTTTACCTATTCAAAGATAATGTGAAATAAATCTAGGACGACAATTGATTTCCAATAAATAAAAGGGTAACCTCCGCCGCACCCAACTCTCCGTTAGGGTGAACTAACTAATGTGGTCACCTTTAGCAACAAGTTTCTTTTATAATAAAGAAAGTATTAACAGATTTTGGAACAATGTTCGAAAGGTGAATTCTCGATGAACTCGAGTCTCCTATCGTGGTTTCCCATGCCCATTTCTCAATTTACCAGAAAGAGGGGCATAATCCCATCCTTCATTCATACAATCTCAACAAAAAACTGGAGTTTCATTCTCCTTCTTTTCTCTTCTTTTTCACTCCCTTTTTTTTTTATTTATTTATAGGAAAACAAGTATATAGGTAACCACAATGTTAACACTACCCCTAACATTAGCCAGACAAATCACATCAATTTCCCCCTATTCATTTTCTATCAATCACAATCTCGTCAATTCACATTACACTCAAATCATATATCACCAAAAGTCTCGGAAATTCAAAAACAGTTTGACCAATACCACAGAGTTCAGATGCAACAATCAAAATCCCAACCTTACGAGCACATAATAAAACTTGATTACAAATCATCAAAATTAGCACAAAGGCACATCACCAAGCATACAAATAGATAAGGTACGCACACAAAACTGAATAATCATCCCCCACACTTAATTCGAGCACTGTCCCCAATGCTCAGAACATTTATAGCATAAAAAGGCCAATAGAGGACGATACTTCCCTGATAAAAAAGTGTGCACTGTAGAGTTGGAGCATCACGGCTTCATCTCACTGCTGATGAAAATACACAAAACCTTTCTTCCCACATCTGAGCAAAACAAACAAAGACACAGAGAAAAAAAAAAAGAACAAAAAACAAAGCCAAAAGAAAACGAGAAGAACAAGAAATAAAATCATGGGTAAACTCCCACGTAGTACTAAGTTTAACGTCGTGAGTACGACGTGTTTATTAGAGCAACGGTGGTGGTCAATATGGCGGTCCCCCATAATCAGGGTGCCATGAGCTCCACCGGTGTCCCAGAGGACTAAACCAAGTGCTGCTCCAGATAGGGCATAGATATCCCTTTATCAGCAGCTTCAGAAAAACTGCCTTCACCACCTCTATAAGCACCGAAGTCAACTCCATTTCTTCAACAATTAGAAGTTCGGCTGAGATGATCACCGACTTCCCTTGCTCATCCTCCAAGAACACATATTTCATATGTAGTTCCTTCACTATCATTGTGGGTCTGGGCATGCTAACACTTTCCTTTTCCCAGTCCTCTTCATCAACTGAAATCACATGAACTACTTCAACAGTATTCTCAAAGGATGGCTCATACTCATCGGAGTCTAACTCGGAGACTACCACCTCTTCATCCTTTTCTTGTAGTGGCAGAATATTTTCAGATGGCTCTTCCACTATATGGTCATCTGCTCGATCACCTTGAAGGACAATGACTGCTTGAACCTCACAGGGGTGGCTCGGAAGTTCTCTCACTGCAAGTTGTTGTTGATACACAACCAACTTCTTAGCCATCAGTCCCACACGTGCTTCTAAACGCTCAAGAGTTGCGTCTCTAGCATCCAATCCTTGATTGGTAATCTGAATGAACGATGCACTCATATCCTCCGACGGCGAACTCTGATGGTCGGTGGTCACCTGAGCCTCATAGGGTGAGCTTTGAGGCTCCCCTATTGCATCTTGTTGCAACAACTCGTTCAGCTTCTCAGTCATCAATTCCAATCTTTCCTCTAAGCGCCTAATTTTGGTGTCGTCAGCATCCAACCGTTGGTGGCGAGTCTGACTCAATTCTACATCCATATCATCCAACGGATACCTCTAAGGTGGTGGTGGGTGTGGTGGTGAAAAATACTCTTGCTGCGGGTAGTACCACTGTTGCTGTGGAGGTTGTGGCTGATGTGGATCACACCATCCATAATCATGTTGTAGTTCCCACCATCCCGAGTCGGGCTGAGAAGGCGGCTGCTGCTGCTGTGGATCCCAATAATCCTGGTCGGGTTGAATCCACATTTCTGAGTTGGATTGGTTATTCCACCCCGAACCATATTGTTGCTCATAAACAAGCGGATATCCCTCAACATGGTCGAACCGGGCTCCTTCTTCGTAAGAAGAATTTGCCCAATACGACAAACTTTCCTCCCCCCAGCCTGTTTGACCATATTCGTACTGATGGTACCCCTACATTAATAGACACCAACAACAAAAACAAGATCACACGCACCGGGGGGAGAAAATAACCGAACAGAACGGAAAGAAATACAGAAAACAAACAACACAAACAATATGCCTAAAGTTTTCCCCGGCAACGGTGCCTAAAATTGATCGAGCTAAAAACACACTCAAATTCACTCGCAATCGTATGAGGTAATTGTAGCGTGATAAGTTAACCCAAGTCGTCTCTAAAGGAAAACTTAACAGGGCGATTGTTAGTGTCGCACACAAAAAACAATTAAAAACCTAAACATTCTAATGCCAACAAGGGTTTTGAAACATGCAGGAATAGAAATACGAGAAAATAAACAGCATTCCCAAGCTAGGGGTTGTCAATCCCGAGCTAAACTATTAAAGCAATAAATCTAAACTAGGGGTTGTCAATCCCTAGTTGAGCTATGAAAGCGATAAATCGAAAGCAATAAACAAAAGCGATATAAATCCAATTCATAGGGTTTGTCAAGCCCCTAATCTAAATCTAATTGTAAATAAACTATAAATATCAATCAACCAACAAGACATGAATTAATCGAACGTAGGAAATCATTAAGCAATGTAAATCAAAAGAACATGAAAATCCAATCCACTGTCACTATGGAATTGAATCCAATAAAAATCACCAAACAATAACATTAAGAAATTGATTCCGATAAAACTGATAAATCCAGAAGCATAAACTGATAAACTAAATTATTCGATGAAACTGAAATCAAGAATTAAAACTAATATTTATCTGTCTGCGTCGATCTGTTGTAGCTCCCGAAAAATGGTTGATGAATAGCGCGCCCAAAAAGAAATCAGAATTGAGAACTGAGTATCGAGAACCGCCTTTTCTAATTCCTACCAATTTAGATCGCTATAATTCCTACCAAATAAATTTGTTCTTTGTTCTTTAGATCTGTAGTTTAGTGGTAAGAATTCCACGTTATCAAAATTTAGATCGCTATAATTCCTACCAAATAAATGATAGTCAAACAGCAAGTATATATATCGTATCCACAGGGACTGCGACTCGAGAACACAACAAGTAATTAACGCAGAATCTTGATTATTATTCAGGCAACAAAATATCAAGAGAGAATATTATAGACTAGACTTGAAAATAAAGATGGAAATAAAATCAGATATAAAAGACTGATCCTAGGGATGTACTTAACCTAACCAGATTCACACAATTAACCTATTAATCTGTTTACCAATTTAATCCGCATTCAGGTGAAGGATCACTAATGTAACTATAGTTTCCGTCAGGACAGCCTATAGTAGTAGGTTAGCCTAAACTCTATCTCCGTCGGGTCTCAAGAGAAGTAAGCTAATTACCAAAAGCACACAAAGATTTAACCTCCTACAGCCCACCTATCTCCGTCGGGTCTCAAGGCAAAAACCGTATTATAAATTCCCGATATCGATTATGCAATTAATTCCGCCAGGACATCAATCACATAACTAACATGCATTAATATTGATCAGACACCAACACATGAGAATTAAAGCCAAGAATTATAAATCATGAATGGGACGACAAAACAGTATCAACAGATTAATTATATAAATCTAGTTAGACATACAAACCCTAGGATCAATACAGAATTTAGCTACGCATAATTAAAATAACAAAACAATAAATAAATAAATAAAGCATAAATTAAGATAGATTGATAAAATCGTAAGAATCCAAAAAGAACAAATGTAGCGACTTGAATCCGGAAGAAATTCTGAATTCTAATACTAAACTATGAAATTGGAAAGAAAATACTAAAAGAAAAAGCTAAACTAAATTAAACGGGAAAAGAACTTGCTAAAGAAAATAAAGAAGAATTTGTGTTCTGCTCTGGAATGGTGTTTCTAAGCTACTGCTCTATCTCCCTATTTATAATAAGTCGCGAGCTCCCTTTTCACGTCAATTTTCCAATCCTTCTCTGATTCTGATTCCGAATTATACTCGAACTAGATGTCTCGCGCATGAATCTCTCCCCAATGTTGTGTGCGTATATAAATGTATATATGCAGCCCTAGCGCCTCGCTACGCGTGCTAGAGAGAGACTCCCGCGAAGGCTTCTCGTGATCCTTCAAAACGCTGAAAATTCGCTCATCCTCGCGACCAACCATCTCGACCAACGGTCGCGAGCATTTCTCGCGAAGCGTAATTCCCTGCGCGCGACTTCGCCGTTTCGCTCCGTTCTCTCTCGTCCGGACTCCGAATTGCGATCCGTTTGCGCCTACGGACTCCTATCGAGATGCTCTTTAACATAGTATACTTTTCACATCCATATTTTTCAAATCCATTACGTCATATTCAACGTCGTTTTCAAGCGAGTTCTTCTTCGACGAGCTTGAGATTGAGCTATTGATTCTTCTTTATCGTGATCCACCTTTTTGACATTAAAACCTATACTAAAATGACATGAAATACACACAGCATAATATCTTCCAAGGTAAACATAAATATATCAAAAGACAACTCAAAAGATCACTTATCACTTAGAAACGAAACGAATATAGCCTTATAAATCATGTAAAAATGAGGCTTATCAATGACCTAGCGCGTATATAAATATTAAATGAGATTGAGCACCGGCTGAAAGTGAGCGCAGGTTCAAAATGCATTTGTATTAGAGGTGAACGCCGGCTGACACGTGAGCACGCGAGGGAAATTTCTGAACGCGCGCTTGAAATGGGTGCTGGTTCTTGCGCGCAGGCTGGGCGAGGCGGCTGGGCGCTGCGGGAACGCATGCATGCGAGCGCCAGATTGGGGATGCAACGCGCGCTGCGGAGAGCGGCATGGCGCCGGGCGGCTAGCGCATGGAGTGGAACGAGCGCCGAAGGCCTTGTGTTGGGGTGAGGCGAGACGTGGCTGTCACGCCCCAATTCCCGAGGGAAGGCACGGATGCCGGGTATGATTAGGGTGGGGAAGAAGCGGGGAAGAAGGGGATACATATAACATACACGATAAGAAGATGTGACCATGAAATCGGGCAAGATCTCCTCTATAACTAGGACATATCACGAAGGGAGGGTGCACAAACAATCCACCAATGTAATAATATCGATACCATAACCTCGTAAAACATGATCTTGGTTTATAACAAGTAATGCAAGAAAGCAAAATAGCATTACATCCCGCTGACTAGACCGGTCAACCACATAGCATGCTCAGACGAGACTCACAAAGATAATAACATAATAGCAAATCTTGTTCCCAATCGAAAGCAAAATAAGGGACAAGAATACATCAACATCGAATACGATATAACACAACATCGCGGAAGCATAGCATGAAGAACCCGCAGCCCACCCTCGCCGCCCGTCCAAACCCTCCTCCATCCGTGAAAAGATTTGAAAAGAGTTTGGGGTGAGTACTAGAGCACTCGGTGGGGTTTTATCATAAATCAAAAGAATCATGATGCAGAGTTGTTGAGCACTTACCTTAGAAGGTTTTAAAACGTAAACCACTTCTAAGTAAGCAAAATAGATTTTTCATTTTTCGATACCGATCCGTTATTATCGTTACTCCCATCTAGAACCAAGAACCACGGCTCGAACGATCCCGCCAGCCCATCACATCTCATTCATTCGCCCGAACATATCCAATCGGCCCATGCCCGTAACGTATCCAATCGGTTAACTCGGTGTGGACTTGTGGTCAAACTCGCCGTAACCATAACCACCTCATTACCATTTCCGTGTGGACTTCGGGTCTATCCCTTCGTAACCATAACCACGATTCGGGTCTATCCCTTACGATCAATACTCAAGATGGTGATCAACCCACCGAATAGAGATCGTGCACAACCATGATAGAACCATATCTCGGATCGTAGAACAAGAATAACTTCATCAAAACATTTTACGCGCACATGTTTTATTTTGAAATATCGTAGTAAATAACTCAAAATAAGCATATATAACCCAACCCGAATGTATTTAAAACGTTAACCGGGAGGTCGATGACTTCACCGATTGCACTGGTAGGTACATGGTAACAAGACGGAAAAACTTTTGGGGTCACATCCCACAAAGCAAAGCAACATCGTGATCCAAACGAAGATCGTAGCAAAATTAGGGTTTTCGACTTTCGTAACCCATATTCGCACTCTCCGGTTTTCAAATCAACTCGATGCGTAAGGAAATATATTCAGGCATCAAGACCTATAATAGGGTACTCAAAATATGCATGCATGCAAGTCGACTCAAATCTTAGCAACAAGAAGCTTCAAAAATCGATGCCTATCCTCGATCTAGGATAAACCATCCAAAATCGATGAATGAAAATGGAAACATAAGCAATATGCGAACGATTTAACATGGAATGACAAACCACGTTGAAAATGATAACCCGGCATGTACTTCCTTTAGAAAACTCAAGCAACGGAAAACATCCCGACATGCGTAAACGCGAAAATGTAAAAACGGAATCGGTACTTTAGTAGAATGCATAGCCCGGAACTCAAAACCTAAAGGACCCGTAGCCAAAAGGTGGCCCGTCGGCCACCAAACGGCGGCCAACAAGGCTCACGACGGCGGTAATGGGCGGCGGCGGTTTGGCCGAAATGGCCAGCCTCCGGCCGTTTCCTCGCCTCGTCCCTTTAGAATCCCGAGTTCTATGCTATACGATCTACTAAAAGGCGGAATCAAAACAAGAAAAGGACAAAACAAAAAACGGGCTGCCGGGGAGAGGTTGATCGGCGGTGGTGGCTCGGAAGAAGACAAGAATGGCGCTGTCCGCCGAGCCTCCCCGGCTCGATCCCCACCTCCGGCCCAAGCAGCAGGTACCAGAGCTGCTCGGCTCTTCCGTAAACACAGAGAGACGAAGGAAATGAACATTGAAAATGAAGGCCCTAGCCTCCTATTTATAGAAAAAGGGTCGCAGCAATGCATGCAGAAGCCCTTTTTCAAAACGCAAAGCGACGCAACTTTGCAAACGGACTCCAAATTTAGCAAACTTAGTACCCATGGACACGAAATAAAATAACGGACACAACGACTATAAACAAGATATGCTTTTAAAAGACCAATGAATAGTCCGGTTTTTCGATAACTTCCCGAGTGCCAAACCTTCATGGGTGGTCGAAACTCGTGATACTTAGTGTCTATGAATTCGCCATAAGACACTCTTCACAACGCTCGAGGTTTCGTGATGGTCGATCACCAAACAAAAAGTCAACCTTTAACCTTTTCTCGAAAACGTGCCATGCAAAATGTAAGCTTAGAAAAGACGGTATTACATCCTTCCTTCTTAGAAAAATTTCGCCCCGAAATTTCAAACACGTGGAGAAAATAACTGTGGCATCGAGCCCCGAACTTGTCTTCCAACTCCCACGTAGCTTCCTCCTCTCCGTGGTGATTCCACAACACCTTCACCAACGTAATCGCTTGTTCCTCAATTCCTTCACTCGCTCCAAGATAGCCACCGGTCTCTTCTCGTAACTCGCATCCTGAGCAAGAACCACTTGGTCATGCTTGATCACATGTTTTGGGTCGAACACGTATTTTCTCACCGAGAAACGTGAAACACGTCATGAACATCTCCGATGCTAGGCGGCAAAGCTAACGGGGCCTATTCTCTCAAGAACTTCGAAAGGTCCAACGAACCTCGGTCGTAACTTACCTCGTTTCCCAAAACGAACGACTCATTTCGTTGGGAAAACCTTATGAAAACGCGATCTCCGATCATGAGTCAAGATCCGACGACGCTTGTCCGCATAAGACTTCGCCGCCCCGAGCTTCCTTGATCCTTCGCTGATCCGATCGATAACCTCGACCGCCTGCTGAACCATCTCGGTCCTAACATCTTCCTCTCGCCCACTTCGCCCCAATAAAGTGGCGATCGACACTTCCTTCCGCATAACGCTTCATAGGGAGCTATTCCTATGGTGGCTCGATAATCGTTGTTATAGGCAAACTCCACCAAAGGTAGTATCTCTTCCCATTTCCTCCTCTATCGCCACGATCGCCGCAGATGTCTTCCAAAACCCGAATCGCCCTTTCCGATCGACCGTCTGCTTGAGGATGGAATGTTGTACTAAGATTCGCTTGGTCCCACGGCTTCCTCGCAGACTCCTCCAAAACCTCGACGTGAACCTCGGGTCACGATCCGACGAATCGATACCGCACATCATGTAACCGCACGATTTCTCGACGAAAGTCGAGCAAGCTTATCTAACCCATACGCCATCCGAATCGGTAAGAAATGAGTCGACTTCGCCACCATCGACGACAACCCATATAGCGGTGTTTCCTCTCACGACCTTGGAAAACTCACCACAAAATCCATACCGATATGATCCCATTTCCACTGGGATTGGTAGCGGTTGCAACAAACCCGACGGACGTTGGTGTACACGCCTTTCACTTGTCGACAAGCCAAACAACGCTCCACAAACGCTGTTACATCCTTTTTCATCCCTTCCCACCAAAAGTTCCTTTTAAGGTCTCTCAGACATTTTGGTGCTTCCTCGACGAGTCAGAGATGGTGCCTCATGAGCTTCACTCATGATCTTATCTTTCAATTCCCTATTGAGTGCACACATAACCTTCCTCGAATAATAGCTGTCCTTCGCCTGTGAACTTTGTTATCTTCTAGCCTCGCTTTCAAACGCATCTTCTCCAGAATTGCCTCCTCCGCAAGACTCACGATGGCTTCTCTCGTGTCCGGTTCACCGTCAAAGTCATGACGAATCCTTGCACCGATTCCGCGGTGAATCACTTCAGTCGATCTTCTCAAAATCTCGAATAAGCTCTTTCTTCATGAAGAAGATATCCCAACTTCGCCTCGACTTGCGACTAAGAGCATCCGCTACAACATCGCTTTCCCGGTGATAACCGATAGAGCAATCATAATCCTTCACCAACTCTAGCCATCTCCTTTGCCCAATGTTCACTCTTTTTGTTCAAAGAAATACTTGAGGCTTTTGTGATCCGTGAAGATCTCACACTTAACTCCATAGAGATAGTGCCTCCAAATCTTCAACGCATGAACGATCGCCGCTAACTCCAGATCGTGAGTTGGGTAGTTCAACTCGCGGTTTCAATGACGAGACGCTGTAAGCTATAACCTTCCTGCTCGCATGAGAACGCAACCTAAACCAAGCTTGATGCATCGTGTAGACCACAAACCCATCGCTCCTTCCGCACGGCTAACACCGAGCGGTTGTTAGCTTCTTCTTTAACTTCGAAACTTGCTTCACAAGCTTCGACCATGAAAACTTGATTCCTTTCTCGAGTGTTGCGCCATCGGCCTTGCTAACTTCGAAACCCTTCGATGAAACGCCTATAATATCCTCGCCAAGCCTAGAAAGCTTCAAACTTCATTGGCATTAGTCGAACCTTCCAGCTACTTACCGCTCAACCTTCACCGGGTCGACTTTCGATTCCTTCGCAGACACGATGTGTCCAAGGAACATCACTTCTTTGAGCCAAAATTGTGACTTACCATACTGCATACAACCTCTCTCGCTCGTAACGCTTCCGTAACGGCACGGAGGTGTTCTCTATGAAACTCGATTCTTGGAATAGATGAGAATATCATCGATAAAAACCAAGACGAAACTATCCAGACATCGATGGAAAACTCGATTCATCGATCCATGAAAATCGCCGCGCATTGGTCAAACCAAACGGCATCACGATGAACTCAGAGTGCCCATACCGCCCCGAACGTGGTCTTCGCAACGCCCTCCTTCCCGATCTTCACCGATGGTAGCCCGACCTCAAATCGATCTTAGAGAAGACACTCGCCTTTGAATGATTGTCGGTCGGAAGAGGATAGATCGATCGTCATTATTCTCCTCGTAGTCAATACACATCCGCATCGACCCATCCTTCTTCTCGACGAACGTAACCGACGCTCCCCACGGCGACACGCTAGGTCGGATAAAACCTAGATCCAACAGCCTCCGCAATCGCGCCAGCTCTTGGAATTCCTTAGGTGCCATTCTCAGATGGTGCCTTTGATATCGGTGTCGCCCCGGTTCCGCATCAATAGTGAATTCCACTTGTCTATCAGCGGTAAACCCGCAAGTCCTCGAAACACGCTCGGATATTCACACACCATCGCTCCTCTTGCAATCGTTGCGCTTCATCGCGCCTGCCAAACTCACCAAGAAAGTTTGACAGACTTCCTTCCCGATCATCCTCACCGCCTTCGGTCGAGATCATTCGCACGCAAACACCCATCCTTATGCCGTGGAAACAAACTTCCACTTCTTCGCTGTTCGAAAAGCAACTTCTCTCGAGACAACGATAGTTGCTATGTGCTTTTCCAACCAATCCATGTTAAAGATGACATCGAAATCTTCCATTCCGATGACATGCAAATTGACAAGGACCTTTCGCCTACGTATTTCTACCTCCGGTTCTAGCAAATCTCTTTCGCTTTTAGCACTTCCCTTGACGGGATGCTAATTTCGTGGTACTATGTGATTCTTGGGTACCAAACCCAACCTCTCACACACGATTCTCTAAACGAAAGAATGTGAGGCTCTCAGATCAAACAAAGCTTAAACGGGTATATCACTCATATGGATTATACCGCGAGATTTTTCGGGAGCTTGAGCTCGCTATTGATTCAAGGCGACACCTGCTTGTCGCGGTGGCCTTGGTTTGTTGGCCTAGGGGTGACCTCCCGCCCGTTGTTTGTCCTCATGAGCTCGACCGCCTCATGAGCCGGATGCTACCATCATCGGCCGCGCGGCCGCCCTCCTAACCGACAATCTCGAGGGTAATGTCCAGACTTACAACGATAGACTCGGTGCTACCTGCTCGCACTCACCGAAATGATTCCTTTGGCATTTCGCACCGTTTTTCCACACCGCATGGGTTGGAAATTCCTTCCCAAGGTCGCTTTTCTCTTGAATGCCTTGATTCCTGGAATCATCGGACCGCTGGTTCCCTTAGAACACCGATCGCCTTTCCTCGATCATCCCATTTCCTCTTACCTCTTCCTCCGTTACCGGCTGTCCGGTGACATCGTTTTTCCGGGCAACATTGACTCAATGTTTAATGCCCGGTTCAGGATCGCGCATACGCCGATCTCCCCGATCGACGAGCGAAATTCGATCTCGGTCGGAGTCCTCTCTCGAACTCGCTCGCCTCGGCAACCTCAAGCCAACCGTGCACGTAGCATAACGTGACGCATTTATTGAACGAGCGATCGCACTCGGTGACCGTCCTTCTCCTCGACGAAGATTCCGTAACTCATTTTGCCTTCTCTCGTCAGAACGCCAGCACATACTTTTCCATGAGTTCTTCCTCGAAATCTTCCCACGATACCTTCCCACTGCCCCGGTGTTAGGTCCTCCTCACGGATTCCCACCGTAAATCAGCCTCATCGGTTAGTCAAAGATCGCGCATTCAGCCTTTTCTCGCTTCTTCGCACCGATGTATTCAAGATCCTTTCGTGGATCGATCCGATTCTCGGCGCCGGTCGGTTCACGAGACCGCCGAATGTAGGGGATTCGCTTGCGAAAACTCGATCGCATGTCACCGAACCAAAGGTGGTTCCCGGCTTCTTCCACGCTATTGTTCCTCCGGTTCCTTGTTCTCGCATTCTATACCGACATTGAAACATTAGAAACGCCGATAGATAACCGAGTATCATCGCATAACATATATCATCACCCATATCACATATCACATATACCACATATTACGCACGCATCACATATAATCATGCAATCGTCAACATATCATCGTTATGCATTTCACATAACATTATCATCACACATCACATAGATCATATATCATCATGGCATAGCTCATATCACATATAAGCATCAAACATAAACATCCCGCATATATGCGTTAGTATCAAGAATATTCAAGGTCCATGAAGGATCACAAAATACAAGATCAAGGTATGTCACCAAAAGGTCGATATGAGCAAAAGAATCGACTGTTATCACAAAGATGCCGCCTCGTCCATGCTTCTAGCAGATCTGACCGCCACTGCACACACCGACTACCTAGATCTCGCCCCACATATCCGCCCACTATTCTCCATTCGCCCCAGCCGTTCCATTCTCGCCTCCTCATCCTCTCTTTCCTTCCTATCGTGGCTTGAATTGGCCGCCGCTTTAAAAGCGATCCGCATGGAAGCAAGCTCTCGTGGGTATGATCCCATCCAAGTCGGCCTCGATTGCTCGAGTATCGTGAAAGCCGTGCTCGAGTCCCCGCCTCTAGCGCTGCTCTTCCTCAACATGCCCGACTCATCGTAGTCATCGGTTATCCGGATCACGGGTCCTCTCGAGTCCTCACTATCCTCCTCATCCTCCTCCCGACCTCCCTGAGTCTCCTTCTCTCGGATGCCAACCCGATACAGCCGGTGGCTCGAAAATTTCGATCCCAGCCTCTTCCCCGCCACCGCCGGATGGACAATCTCTCTCGCCGGGAGGTTCCTTCCTCAAAATCGCTCCGGTCCTTCGAAGGTAAGGATCGCCGATGGAGGTGTAGTGACCGTGTATCCTCGATGCATCGTGATCGCCTCGAGCGATGGTCGCTCTCCCAAAGGCTCTTCGGGAACATCATCCCTATCATCAACTGGATCGGTCCCGAACATGCCTTGCTATCACATCCTCCTCGATGGTATACTCGATGATCGGTCCACCGCTCCATACTCGAGCAACGAACCTGAAATCCAAGGTAAGGTGTCTCGTGATAGATCCCGCCTCGAACATCACGTATCCTTGCCGCCCACCCGCCAACGGCGTTGGTAGCCTCTCACAACCGATAGTAAGCCTCATATTTCGATACTTTCCCACCTGCCTCGGATCTTTCTCCACAATCCAACAAATCTCCCGTAAATACTCCCAACGGCTCATGGACATTCCTCGTACATTCCCTGAACTTACGGATCTGCTCATCCATCCTGTGGGATCTTAACCAACGTTGTCTGGGCCACTGAATATCCATAAACCTACATGTTAGTTCATCAAAATAACAACAATATTCATGTTTCCTTTTCTGCCCCAGTCATCTGGGTAATCATGTCTCAAACACATGTTCATTTCAACACATATCAATATCAATATCGATGTTTATCATAATAATCACGTAAGCAAATACATGATTTACTTACAAGCACTCGTTTATCAAAATAAACAAGATTTTCAACATTGCTATGTAAACACATAGACTTACATCAACCATACGTGATCACATTAATCACATCATATCATATAAATGATTTTCACATCACAAATGACAGCCCTTCCGTCCCATCGACAAATCATTTCCACATCCACATCAACACCCAACCATACCACATCCATCTCACCTCAACATCCACATCACGTTTACATCACGTAAACTCTTACCAGGCCAAAACACATGAAACCAAGATCACATCAAGCATCACGTAACCACATAAAGCATCAACAAATAAACACATACCTCATCCCCTTTTGAAAGGAGGAGGATCGACGCCGAAATGAGGGTAGTCAGACTGATGAATGCTTAGAAGAACAAGTTCTAAACACTCAATTTCAAGAACGTACAAGATATAAAGCAAACGAACTGCTTTGATATCGAACAATATATACACATACCCCAAAGCCAGAAAAACTGCTCTGATACCAAGCTGGTATCAGATAACAAAGATGGATGTCAGGGCCAATAACACCGCCTGACACCAGTCGTCACACCCCACCCCGAGGGAAGGTACGGATGCGGGGTGTGATTAGGGTAAGGGGTTAAGCGGGGAAGAAGGGGATACATATAACATACATAATAAGATGTGACCATGAAATCGGGCAACATCTCCTCTATAACTAGGACATATCCTCGAAGGGGATGGGCACAAACAATCCACCAATGTAATAATATCGATACCATAACCTCGTAAAACATAATCTTCGTTTATAACAAGTAATGCAAGAAAGCAAAATAGCATTACATCCTCGCTGACTAGACCGGTCAACCACATAGCATGCTCGATCGAGACTCACAAAGATAATAACATAATAGCAAATCTTGTTCCCAATCGAGAAAGCAAAATAAGGGACAAGAATACATCAACATCGAATACGATATAACACAACATCGCTGGAAGCATAGCATGAAGAACCCGCAGCCCACCCCTCAAGCCGCCTCGTCCAAATTCTCCTCCATCTATGAAAGATTTGAAAAGAGTTTCAAAGTAGTACTAGCGCACTCACTGGGTTTTATCATAAATCAAAAGAATCATGATGCGTGTTTAGAGCACTTACCTTAGAAGGTTTTAAAACGTAAACCACTTCTAAGTAAGCAAAATAGATTTTTCATTTTTCGATACCGATCCGTTATTATCATATTCCCATCATAGAACCAAGAACCACGGCTCGAACGTATCCCGCCAGCCCATCACATCTCATTCATTAGGCCGGAACTTATCCAATGGCCCATGCCCGAACGTATCCAACCGGCTAACTCGGTGTGGACTTTGGGTCAATCTCGCCGTAACCATAACCACCTCATTACCATTTCGTGTGGACTTCCGGGTCTATCCCTTCGTAACCATAACCACGTATTCGGGTCTATCCTCACGATCAATACTCAAGATGGTGATCAACCCACCGAATAGAGATCCGTGCACAACCATGATAGAACCATATCTCGGATCAGAGAAAGTAGTAAATTCATCAAAACATTTTACGGCGCACATGTTTTATTTTGAAATATCAGAGTAAATAACTCAAAATAAGCATATATAACCCAACCTCAATGTATTTAAAACGTTAATCGGGAGGTATCTACGGATCCGATGACTTCACCGATTGCTTCGGTAGGTACCTGGTAACAAGACGGAACAACTTTTGGGGTCACATCCCACAAAGCAAAGCAACATCGTGATCCAAACGAAGATCGTAGCAAAATTAGGGTTTTCGACTTTCAGAACCCATATTTGGCATTCTCTGGGTTTTCAAATCAACTCGATGCGTAAGGAAATATATTAAGGGCATCAAGACCTATAATAGGGTACTTTCAAAATATGCATGCATGCAAGTCGACTCAAATCTTAGCAACAAGAAGTTTCAAAAATCGATGCTATCCTCGATCTAGGATAAACCATCCAAAATCGATGCATGAAAATGGAAACATAAGCAATATGCACAACCATCTAACATGGAATGACAAACTACGTTGAAAATGGATAACCCGGCATGTACTTCCTTTAGAAAACTCAAGCAACGGAAAACATCCCGACATGCGTAAACGCAAAAATGAAAAACGGAATCGGTACTTTAGTAGAACGATAGCCCGAACTCAAAACCTATAGGACCAGAGCTAAAAAGGTGGTCCGTCGGCCACCAAACGGCGCAAACAAGGCTCACGGCGGCAGAATGGCTGGCGGCGGTTTGGCCGAAATGGCCAGCCTCCGGCCGTTTCCTCGCCTCGTCCCTTTAGAATCCCGAGTTTTATGCTATACGATCTACTAAAAGGCGGAATCAAAACAAGAAAAGGACAAAAACAGAAAAACCGGGCTGCCGGGGAGAGGTTGATCGGCGGTGGTGGCTCGGCAGAACAAGAATGGCACCGCCGAGCCTCCCGGCCGATCCCCACTCCTCCCAGCTCAAAGATACCTGAGCTGCTCGGTTCTTCCGTAAACACGAGAGACGAAGGAAATGAACGTTGAAAATGAAGGCCCTAGCCTCCTATTTATAGGAAGCAGGGGTCATTGAAATGTTATGCAAAGCGCCCTTTTTCGAAAACGTAAAAGCGACGCAAATTTTGCAAACGGACTCCAAATTTAGCAAACTTAGTACCCATGGACACGAAATAAAATACGGACACAACGACTATAAACAAGATATGCTTTAAAAGACCAATGAATAGTCCGGTTTTGATAACTTCCCGAGTGCCAAACCTTCATGGGTGGTTGAAAACCGCATACTTAGTGTCTATGAAATTATAAGACACTCTTCACAACGCCCGAGGTTTTGTGACGATCGCATCATCAAGCAAAAGTCAACCTTTAACCTTTTCTCGAAAAACATGCCATGCAAAACAGAAGCTTTGAAAAGACGGGGTATTACAGTGGCGCTGGGGCGAGCGCCGGCTGGGCCCGAGCGCCGGATGGGTGCACAAGGTGGGAACGCGTGCCGGTGGAGACATGAGCACGCGCGTGAAATTGGGGTGGCTCGAGCTCGCCGGCCGAGAAAGATGTCGAAAGCGCCGGTCAGGCGAGGCGCGACGGAATGGCGAGAGGCATGGCGCTGGGCGCTGGTGATGCCCAAGACCGGACGGGCACAACGAGCGCGGCAGCGAGACGAGGCATACGCAGCGGGCGCGGCGCTGGCGCTGGTGATGCTTAGCGCCGACGGGCACAACGAGCGCTGGCCGACGTGGGCGAGCAGCGGCGGCGGGGCGCGGCGGCGACGACGACGATAGGCGGTCGCGTGGGCGCTACGGGCTAGCGCTGGCTGGGCGACGCGGCGAGGCGCCACGGGCGAGCAGCGTTGGGCTGATCCGGGCGCACGGGGAGAGTGGGTGCGCGCGCGCTGGGCATGCGACGGAGCTGGCGCGCACGCACGTGCGCGACTTCGTTGTTTTGACCCGTTCTCCTTCGTCTGAACTCCGATTTACGCACGGTTTTTACCTACGAACTCTTGTCGAGATGCTCTTCATTATACTTGATCCTTGGTAGATTCATTTCATCCTATTTAATGCAGATTTTCTTCAAAATGTTGAAACGAACCAAGTAAGTCTGAATCGATAAATTATAATCGAACCAACATCATAAATTGGATAAACTACTGAAAATGAATTGTAAAACAATACCAAGAATAAGCACAAATTCATACCAAACAAGCAACTCTATATACCATGAATACGTAGCTCAGGTGGCTGATGAAATGGGGCAAGTCCGCCTCAAGATCGAAGCTCTCTCGATGACGATAGATGTAGTATGCTGATATCTCACGAGCATATCCCTGCCAGTCGGATAGAAGTCTCACGATCAGTCGAAGCACACCGTCGTAATGTGACGTACCACGGGCATGTTTAGTAGCCTAGTGATGAATAAAGTGAGCAAAGAACTCGCCGACGTCATCTTCTCGGTACATCTGGTAGGAAAGGTAGGAACGCACAACCTCCTCGTGTGTGGCTCTAGAGGATAAAGGGCACCTAGTCATAAAAACCGTCCAAGCCATCTGAAAAGAATAGCATCATTACAGGTCTGACACTGTAAACATAATGGTATATCTAGAAGAAGGTATGTACATAACAGGCATATGTACAAAGAAGGTTATAGCAATCTATACTATCCCATGTCCTATATTCATAAGTTCTTATGAAACTAGTTTCATGGTTTGGTCTCCAGGAAGAGATTATATGGTTTCTTAAGGCAGAGCAAACGTTTGATAACTAGCCTTTGGGTAAAGGCTAAGTGGTCACCATATCTTATTTGGTTCTGGTTTTCTTATTTTTATTCGTATTATAACATTCGATTATATTCGTTCCCGTAATATACTTACAATTCGATCATTCTTTTTATACTTTCTTAACGTTATACTTTGATTCTTCGTTATCGCTATGATAGAGGCAACACGTATGGTGTTCAGAATTCCTTCGCATAGAGGGGTTGGGACTCATAGCAGTGCGAACCTCCAGTTAAGCGATCGCTTCATCATCGTAGATTCGTCGCGTTCTCGTCCTCAGATTTGTTCGAATTGGGATTCTTATAATTTCTATGTTCTCGTTCTCCCTTAGTAATCCATTCAATCGGGAATACCTTATGTTTTCATACTAAGTTCGGCGTAAAAAGAGATGATGCATCTTAAAAGTCTATTTTCTCATGGGAAAACATACTCATTCACATATTGCTTCTAGCTGTAGGTAAATCTGATTTTAACCTTCTAACGAGGTTCTATCTTTGATATTTAATTCACTATACATTGATTATATACCTAGCATGCACCTATATAATTAATTGCAACACATTGGTATTTTCTCGTGTTTACCTGAAAATTTGTCGACAAAGAAGAGGATCAAGACACTTGCTTTGATCTTCTGGACTGTATCCCGTTTGCCAAAACTCTAATACTGATTGAGAGCAATCTATGGAAAGCACTACAAAAATTCACCTTCTTCCTCACACTTGGAAATCTCGAAAATCACAATGATAACAATAGTGATTTTCGAAAAACTCTTAGCTAAGGATCACTCTAATTTTCTCTCGCCTTGTATTTATAATGCAACCCTAGAATCCTAATGGGATAGGATCTCTGCATATCCAAAAAATAAATCTTATCTTTAAAGATATAGGAGAATCAGAACAGAGTCCCAATGGGACTCCACTATATGAGGGGCGAAAATTTTCAGCAGTCCAGGCCTTGATGGGCCAGCCCAAGGATCAAATGCAATGAATAAAGATGGGCCTCAAATGAATTAATTATCTTATGTTCAGCCTAGAACATAAAGTAATTCATAAACATTCATTCATACCACTAGAGAATATATACTGACTTACCCTTTTATTACCGAAGTTGAGTTGGGCTTGCACTTAGACTTCACGAATCCCTGTATTTAAGATATCGCACATCCATTAATTATTTATTGCGTTCTGACTGCTTAAAATAATTAATCTCTGTAATTCCTTAAGTGGTACCACTCAATCCTATTATTGTACTTGAGATAACTCAACCTGCAGGGTTTAGTACAATAAACCTTTTGAGCTCCTTAAGGGAACGCCATCATCCTAAACGGATACGGTGACTCGATACAGGTAACTAGCATGACATACAAGCACTTTCACCACCCAAGATGCGGAGAATATTGGGTTGTCTCATGTAACCCTCACCCATAACAAGTCAAAGTGATGGTCAGCAACTCATACTCACCTAAAACCTTATCGAGGTTTAGATCAACGTAAAGTGAAAGAGATCTAGGTTCTTCACGACTGTCAGATAGAAGAACTCATCTCACTGTGATCCATCAATACATCAGAGATGTACCAGCTTAGACAAGCAACCAAGTCAAGTCACTTCTTATCTATACCGCAGCCTATACCGACAACTCGTCCTCAAGTTGTCTTAGCTGTGATCCTTTTTATGTCTCATTAAGTTTAACCAACCATACAAACTTTTGTGATCTTCTACACACTGTATGATCTAACTTATATATGAGATAAAATGACATACATATGCAATCAGGTAAACAATTCTGATAGGAGATTGTAATAGTGGTAACAGGAAACACTGTATACAAGCTCAACCAAACTGCTTCCAGTATACAAATCCAACACTAGCATGCTTTGTATATAGTAGTAAACACAACTCATAACATATATTGTGATAAACAGCTATTCTCATACCATTCCCTTATCAAACCCCTAGAGTTTTCAACTCCTTTCAACCTAACGACCAATTATTTTGAAAACAACTTTTCAATTTCAAATCATTCATTTTTTCAAACCCCTTGAAGACAAAATTCAATTTGAACTTTTGAGATTTCTCCTTTCAAATATGCTTCGACCTTCAAACAATGTAACCTTTGTAAGTCCATTTCATATTTCATCTAATTCCATCACTCCAAAACAACTTTCAGTCAAGAAAGTTACCTTCTTCCTCGTTGAGCAGGACGACGATGGAGTGTAGTGCAGTGGCAGTCAAACACCAACAGTTTCTAGACTCAACTTTCAACTTAGGATTCAAAGAAAGTGTTCTAGGGTTCGAGCGAACAAATACTCTGATACCACTTTGTGACGACCCGACTTCTCGAGGAAGTGCAGATTAAATGGATCATCACTAGTATGATAATGCAGCGGATATCTATATAACTAAATGAATATAAATAACTATCGAAGTACTCGTAATGCATTAACTAAAAGAAATAGGTTATTTCAATACAAACTTAAGTCACCGAAGGACTTGTCAAAAGATTCAATATCCAAATATAGCCCAATCAGGGCGCAATTAAAGGAATGGGGTACGACCTCAAGTTCAATAAGGGAAGTGAATAATAGTCATGATCAAAAGGCACAGAATAATATCAGACTTTAGCAGCAATAAACGTGTAGACATACATATGATGATGCATGCCAAAGGTTCTATAAATCCTTTCAAAATAACAACAAAACACTTTCCACTCTGCACCACCTTGCACTCATCGCCATCTCCTGCTCAACCTGCACATGAGAAACGAAATACAAGGTTGAGTACAAAAGTACTCATTGGACACATTCTTTCGTTGAAAATACCCATGCTTGTCAAAATATTTTATCATTTTTCAAAGTGTCTGGCCGGACTATTTCCATTCACGTTATTCCATATCTGGTCAATCATTCATTCATGTGCGAACTATGGAGGTGACCACCTACACATAGTCGACGTGACCGGTCGGGGTAGCTAACCTTAACACACAGTCACCCATGTACATAATCTGAGTTAATCCTTAACTAAGTCGGATTCGATTGTTACCATTTTTTAACGTTGATGGACCAACGCATTCTCATACCACGTTGGATATACCAACCTCAGATAGGATCACAACAAAACATAAACATTTGGCAGTCAATAACATTTCATTTAATAATATTTCATAAAGTTTTTGTAAATCATGCTTTGAGGTATGCATATCATTTTGTTTCAAGAGAGCCCACCTGCTAGTCTTGAGCTATACGTTCTAAGCAAAGCAGGGTGTGGTTGTCCTTCCTCGGCAACTACGTAAGAACATGTCCTTCATAAGAAATAGCTTTTCTTAGATTCCTTCTATTGATCAAGGGTCGTTTATAAGTTACGACTTAAATTCTCAATTAGGGTCTCTTTGTGATTTCATGTGATGGTATTAAGATAATTTCTATTATCTTACATTTCCACCCAAACTATATCCCTTCATCATTCATAGATGAACTTCAACTTATGAGTCCTATACTCCGAGTCTAATCTCGACTCTAATCTTAGTGTTCTTCTAAACGTTATTATGTTATAGATTGTTGACACTCAAGTTATGATTGGTATGTTATGACATTCTCAAGCCACTAGCTAGACTTAACAACTATAGTTACGTCCTAGTATGTTATGCTTGACGGCTTGTCATATTAACACAACAATTAAAGGGGAGTCTTGACTTATGATTCAAGTTATCCCATACTATCACGTAACTTAGATATTAACGAAGTTCTTTGTGAATATTAACTCGATATTTGAGACTTAAGGATCGACATTTTATGTTTGAATTTTTAGCTTACGCTTTTTGACATCGTTTGTTTCTCGTAACTCGTTGGAGATTGTTTAAGTTATATAATCGCTATTCGTATCGAGTTGTCGTAACGCTCAATCTAATATCGTATTAGGTTGTCGTTGTTGAGTATTAACATTTGTAAGTCGGTTTTTTTTATTTCTTTAACTTAGGAACTCACGTTTGAGTACCCTATTGTTAATAGAAAACCCTATTTGTGTCTAACTTCGATTTTCTTAAATTCTTTCTTAATTTATCAAAATTTATCTATTTTTTTATTCTCGTACATCAAGTACTATGTTGTTTATGTTTGAGGTTTTGTTTGTCGGCATAACATAAATATAACTATACGACATTATACAACTGTAGGGAAATCTGATTTTAACCCTCTCTCGAGGATCTATCTTGGATGTTTAATTCACCATACATTGATTATATACCTAGTATGCACCTATATAATTAATTGCAACACGTTGGTGTTTCTCGTGTTCACCTGCAAATTTTTTGGACAAAGAATAGGATCAATACTCGTGCTTTGATCTTTTGGACTGTATCCCGTTCACCAAAACTCCAATGCTGAGTGAGAGCAATCTATGGAGAGTACTGCAAAAATTCGTCTTCTTCCTCAAACTTGGAAATCTAAAAAATCACAATATGCACACTATAATTTTCGAAAATCTCTTAGCATTAGGATACACTGATTTTCTCTCACCTTATATTTATAATGCAACCCTAGAAACATATTTGGATAGGATCTCTACATATCTAATAAATATAATCATATCTTTTCAAATATAGAGGATCAGAACAGAGTCCCAGTGGGACTCTACATGAGATGGCCGAATTTTATGCAGCTCCAGACCTTGATGGTAGAGGTGTTCATCCGACCCAGAATCGGCGGGTCAGAACCGGAACCGAAACCAGAACCGGATCAACGGTTCTGGTTCTGAACCGGCCTGCCTCCTTCACGGTTTCGGTTCTGGGTCGATAAATCTCGAACCGTTGAACCGGCGGTTCCGAACCGCCGTTCATGTAATTTTGATTTTGATTTTTTTGTAATGTAATATGTTTAATATCATCAAAATACAATTATTATTACATAAAACACATGAAATAACATCTAAAACACAAAAAAGAACAAAAAATAAAATAAAATTTGAACCGACGGTTCACACGGTTCCGGTTCGAACCGTGTGAATCACGGTTTTAGCCCCCAAAATTTTAAATTTCAAAATCCCCAATCCTACCATTTCATCTATAAATACCCTCAATCCTACCATTTCAACACACCAATTTCTATTCTCTTACTCTCTTACTCTCTCAATTCTTCTCATACTCATGTAATTATTGTTACTCTCTCTTCTCTCAATTCTTGCTCTCATACTTATGAATTATTATACTCTTTGCTCTCTCAATTCTTGCTCATCTTGCGAATTATTGTTCTTACTCTCTCAATATTCTTACCTCCCAATATCCTTACTCTCCTTACTCTCTCAATATTCTAAAAATGGCCTCTGCCTCTGAATCTGGTTCTCGCAACCCTATGATTAGATGAGGCCGAGGCGATCACCGAGCTCGTGGTATTAATATTTCTCAAGATCCCCAAGAGGAGTACTATGTCAACGAAGCAACTCCGTCTGGACCGTCTCCTTCTCGAAGGATTCAAAATCGAGCAACCATGGAGATGCAATATGATGATGAAGGCTTGCTGCACGATGACCATCAAATTGCTGCAGATCGGGAAATGGCGGAGCGTCTTGCTGCCATGGAGGATGCGGATTTCGACAACAATACAACATAAGACGACGACACTCCAATTGATTTGGATTTCGAAGATGAAATGAACGAAACGGGTTCCGAACGCTCCCCAACGCCAATACCGAAGAAGAATCGAGCATCCAATTCCGACGTTTTTACCATCTAATTCAAAAAGTTCAAGCACCGGAAGAGATGACGGCCCGGAGCAAACGTACGCAATTTGTAATTTTTGCGGGAAGGAATATTTGCACAAGCCGGGAAATGGATATGCAAATATCGGCGCCATATCTCAGCAAAGCACTCTCCTTCCAAAGATAAAGGTAAACAAAGTCAAATTCATTTGAAGGAAGGACAAAATCCAGGTACGTCTGAACTTTCTTTGTTTAAGTATAATGATTTAGTTGCTAGGGAAGTAATGGCTAAATTTTTGTCTACCGAATCTCTTGCTTTTCAATTTGCCGATAGCATGCGTTTTGAAAATAGTATTAAAGTTGCTTATTGTCCTTCTGCTAAAAAAAATTCACGTGCAACCATGACTAGGACTATTGTCAAATTAGCTAAGAGATATAAAATCAATTTAAGAACTATATTGTCTAGTTTTGATCATCGAGTTTCTATTTGTTCGGATATTTGGTCTTGTGCTTTTCAAAAGAATTCTTATATGGGTATAACTGTTCATTGGATTGATAAAAGTTGGTCTTTGAATAAACGTGTTTTATGTTTTAAGAAGTTTAATTGCAAACATACTGCTGAAAATATTGATTTATGTATAATTAAAATTTTACAACAATTTAGATTGACTAATAAAATATTTTCAATAGGCTTTGATAATGCTAGTGCTAATACGGCTAGTGTACCAAGTTTAATTGCAGCATGTAATCCAACTCTAGGCGGCAAATATTTTCATACAAGGTGTATATGTCATATTATTAATTTATGTGTTCAAGATGGTTTAAAATTATTAGAAAATTCTATTTCACCGATTAGAAAAGCCGTAGAAATGTTACGTGATAGACATAAGTTGCATAGACTTTGGCTTAAATTTTGTAAAGCAAAAACGGGACGTAGTAAATGTTTTAACATTGATGTGTGCACTAGGTGGAATTCTACTTATGAAATGTTAAATTCTACTTTTGAATTTAAAGACTTATTAGTTGAGTTTTTTGCAAATGAAGTTAATAGCATGATTTTATTGCCTTCTTATTGGGATGAATGTTATGATTTAGTGCAACTTCTTCAAACTTTTTGTTTCGACCAAATTGTTCTACTTAGTCGCTCGCAATAGCACGCGGTCCCTATAGCGTGGTAAGGTCGACCCAAGTCGAATCTCTCAAGGAAGGCTTAACAGGGCTACGGTTTTATGTCAAACACAGAAGAAGAAAAGAAAAAAAAAACTAACGTCCTAACATAAAGGGGGCTGTCACGGAAAGGACGAAAGCATGAAATAAAATAAAGCAGGGAAAGCGGATGCACTTGGACAACAATAGGAATTGACTGATACATGGAATTGGAGACGGTGTTCTAGGGTTCGAATCTATCCTCGCTATTAATGAATCAAGGACCGGTACACAATGCATAGAATACCCACGCCTCTCACCAAACGGTTAACACTAACTAATCTCTCGATTACGTTAACGTTAGACTCGAACTTAATGACAGGGGATCTCTCAATCAACCAACCATCAACTACGAAGGATATTTTACTACAAGGCATACAATAGCAAAAAACCCTAACCACATATATCATTTATTCAACAACAAACCAATCTCTCGATCACTTTCATTGTCAAACTTATATTTAATATAAATCTGCTCTCGCATATCTTTATAATCAAACATAAGCATACAATCAACCTACACTATTCTTTCGAACACCATGCATGAAGATCATAAAATAAACAATTTATACGGATGAAGAAATCGCAAATCATCAATTCAATAATCACAATTCAAGATAAGAACGATTAAACATATATTTCCCAAAAATTCATAATTCATCTCATGATAGAAATTAATCCAATCCCAATTACATAGACATAATCAAAACCAGAAAAACTTACAACCATTCATAGATAAATTCGTCTTCCAAAATCCGGAATCGTGCAATCCCAATTGTTAATCCAAAGTACAAGAATTAAAAGGAAAAGGGAAAGAAAAAGAAAAGGAAAAAGAAGACTATTCGCGTAAGAAACTGACGAAAGAAATAAAATGAAGAACTTAGGGTTTCTGCATGTGTTTCAGTATTTATAGCGCCCGAAATACCGCGCCCAGCGCCGGACGGAGTCCCAGCGCCGGACGCGAACTCTTCAAAACAAGGCTCACCCAGCGCCGGATGATTGGCACCGCCGGACGCGAGGAGTTTCAGGAGAAAATAGACCCAGCGCTCCAGCGCCGGATGCAACGAAGCGCCGGACGCAGGAGCTCACTGGACGAAAGATGCAGCGCCGGTTTGGGGGCCAGCGGGCGCTGGCTTCCAGCGCAAGATGGCGTGCATGCGGCGAGCGAACGGGCTGGTCTGGCGCCACCCACCACGGACGGGAGTGCGCAGCGGAAGGTGCGGCGGGCGGCTTCCAGCCGGACGGGCGTGAGGCATCGAGAGGGAGCTGGGTTTCCAGCGCCACGGACGGAGAGGCGAACGACGGGCGCTGGCTGATGCGAGGCTGATGCGAGCGTAGGCGCTTGAAGGCCAGCAGGGCTAAACCCAAGATTCTCCGCATCTCGGGTGGTGGCCGTGCTTGTATGTCACGCCGCACGAAAAACCTCACGGCGCGATCCTCAAGTAGGGTTAACATATGTTTCCTACACTGGTATCGCGAGCACGGATCGAGAATCTGGCTCGCTGGATTAATTCACGCTGATTATTACGTGCGCTTATTTAATTGTGGTCGTAAAGAACAACGACCGTAACGCAAACGACGGAAACATGTAGCTCAGCAGTCTCGGGTGGTTTCGAAGCGAGGTCTCGCGGTCGCTAGGGCGATCGCGAGGCGGCGACGGGCGCGCGCTCGCACGAGATCCCTGGCGCTTAGCGAGCGAGCTCGCGGTCGCGAGGATTACCCGCGAGGCTGCGCGGCGGCGAGCTAGGGGACGGACGCTGCTCGCTGCCGAGAAACCCGCGCGCCGCGAGCATCACTGCATGATCGCAAGAGTATGGCCGCCTGGCGACGATGTCTCTCGCGACGCTCGGGCGCTTGGGCGTGGCTGTCAGACGCTGCGAGTCGACGGGTCATGCACGCATTAGCGATCGGCGAGGCGCGATGTGAGCACGCTGGCAAAGGGCGGGCATGAGGTATGGGGCCGCGATCGGGCTTTCGCCCAGCTGCCCAAAGACTTTTGGGCTCAACCCGGTCCAGACCTGCTTCCAGAATTTCCGGTCCGTGCTCGTGCACGCGAGGCCCATTTGTTTTTGCCTGCTCTTCGCTCGAACTCCGATTACGCCCGCTTGTGCCTACGGACTCTGTATCGGACATCGCTTCCACACAATGAGAGAAATCTTCGTGTAAGATGGAAGAAACATGAACATGTTAGCGATACTTGTTCTACCCATTCGATATCATCCTGGGTTTGAGAACTGGACTTGAATCGATCATGTTTTTACACCTTGCTTAATGATCTGGTTCTGCGGAAGGAGATGGGAAAAGGAGCACATGGAGCACATCTGGCCCAAAATTTTTGATGGCGAGATAACGATAGTGGGAGTAATCAAGAACATGGGCAACGAGGCTTGAAGAAGCGAGAGGGCAAGTCGCAAGATCTGGCATGTCTATGCTGGAGATGTTTAACGTGAAACATGTTTATGTTCTTTTGGGGACAACGATCATGTTTGTTAGTTTTGAAAAGGCGTTTTATATGTGCGCGATGTTTTTTATGTTTTGGGACAACGCTTTAGTTTTGAAAACCTGTGCCGGATTTTTCTGCTTCGAAATTATTTACTCATGGATATTCGTTATTTTTGATAGTGGTGTTTTATCATAAGAAATGACGGTTATACGTGTTGGCACCTTATATAATTCGCTTTATACTATTTCGCAAAACATAATACCTATAACTATGTTGCATCTTCATCAAACCCTAAAAAGAGAAAGTTTTCTTAGAAAATGACTCTACTTTTTCTCGGCATCTTAGATTAGGTCACATCAATCTAAATAGATCCAAAGGCCGCTAAGACGTCGAGATGCTCTTCAATAAAGTTGATTCTTTAACATGCAATAATCGACCATGGACATACAAGGAGGCGATACAAGATATTGATGCAAGATCATGGCAAACCGCTATGGACTTAGAAATGGAGTCCATAACGGCTATGGATGTATATGAAAAACACACTCTACCAGATGGCAAGGAAGCCATAGGTAGTAAGTGGATATACAAGAGGAGAGAGATTCGATGGAGAGGTTTCGACTTTGAAAGCCGAGGCTTGTGCGCAAAGGTACACTCAGATTGAGGGCATCGATTTCGATGAGACCTTTTCGCCTGTAGCAATGCTCAAGTCCATCAGAATTCTTCTAGCCATAGCAGCCCACTTGAACCCAGAGGTTTGGCAAATGGATGTTAAAACCGCTTTTCTAAACGGTTACCTTGAGGAAGGTAGAGACATCTATATGCAGCAACCCGAAGGTTATGTGGTAAAGGGTGAAGAGCATCTAGTATGGAAGCTTAAGAAGTCCATTTATGGACTTAAGCGCCCCCGATCATGGAACTTACGCTTTGATGAGGTGGTAAAGTCCCATGGATTTACCCAATGCCTAGCGAGAGTTGTGTGTATCGGTTAGATGTCAACGGTGATGTGGTATTTCTTGCACTTTATGTAGATGACATCCTTCTAGTTGGCAACAACGTGAAGTTATCGACGTAAAGAGTTGGCTATCCGATCGGTTTCAAATGAAAGACTTAGGAGATGCAAAGCATTCTTGGGATCAAGGTTTACCGAGATCGCAAGAAGAAAATGTTGAGCTTATCTCAGCGCCTTACATTGATATTTGTGATTACTCGCTTTTAGTATGCACCGCCAAGAAAGGATTGCTACCTTTCGGATATGGCGTTCCTTTATCAAAACGCATCACCCATGAACGCAAAGGAGATAGAGGAATGAGACAAGTTCCTGCACGCCCACCGTAGGAAGTCTCATGTACGCAATGCTATGCACGAGGCCGATATCCGCTATCACGGTAGGCATAGTAGCTAGATATCGATCTAACCTCGACAAGCTCATTGGATTGCGAAGAAGCATATACTCAAGCACCGAAAAGGACTCGAGATTATAAAGGCTAGTTTACCATGCGAGATAGTCTAATGCCTTGGGGTTATCTGCAGACTCGGATTTCAAGCCGACCGTGATGAGAAAAAGTCAACCTCGGCTATGTGTTTACCTTGGGAGGTGGAGCCGATATCATGAGTGCAAAGCAGCGATGCATGCGGACTCTACCATGGAAGCCGAATATGTAGCCGCTTCGGAGGCTTCTCATGAGGCAGTATGGTTCAAGAACCACCTCATGGATCTAGATGTGGTACCGGTTTGCCCAAGAGTATCATAGTTTCTCGTGATAACTCTGTGCGATGTGGCAAACCTCGAAGGAACCACGGACCCACAAGGCGACTAAACACATAGAGAGAAAGTACCATGTCATACGAGAAATCGTTAGACGAGGTGACGGCTGATTGAAAAGATTGATACGACGGAAAACCTAGCGGATCCATTCACGAAAAGCCCGCCGCAAAAAGTCTACGATGGACACGTTAGAGGACTGGATTATGCTTGATGGCACCCACTTAGAAAGGAAACTTTTGTATAAGTGGGAGAAGCAAAGTGATGGTTGTTTGTAATAGCTAGTAGAAAGACACATTGTATACTAAAAGTTTGCTTTAGTATAAGTGGGAGATTGTTGATTTGTATACCGAAAGCGGTTTGGTTGAGCTTGTATACAATGTTTCTCGCTACCACTATAACAATCTCCTATCCGATTTGAATACTTGATTGCATATATATCATGTCCCCTTATCTCATATAAGTTAGATCATACAATTGTGTAGAAGATCACGTAAGTCCGTATGATTGGTCGAGTTTAATGAGATATAAAAGTTTCACACCGAGACGACTTAAGGACGAGTTGTCGGTTTAGGCTGCAGATATAGAAGAAGTGACTTGACTTAGTTGCTTGTCATGCTGGTGCGTCTCGACGTATCAAGGATCACGGATGAGATGTGTTCTTCTTTCTGACCGTCGTGAAGAACCAAGATCTCGGTGACTTACGATGATCTAAACCTCGATAAGGTATTAGGTGAGTATGAGTTGCTGACCATCACTTTGACTTGTTATGAGTGAGGGTTATATGTTCTAACCCAAGATTCTCCGCATCTTGGGTGGTGGCTGTGCTTGTATGTCACGCTAGTTATCTGTATCGAGTCACCGTATCCGTTAAGGATGATGACGCCCTTAAGGAGCTCAAAGGTTTATTGTACTAAACCCCGCAGTTGAGTTAGCTCAAGTACAATAATAAGGTCGAGTGGTACTACTTAATGAATGAAGTTATTAATCATTTTAAGCAATGATTGCTATAAATGATTAATGGACGCTCGATATCTTAAATACGGGATTCGTAATGTTCAAGTGCAAGCCCGACTCAACTTCGGTAATAAAGGGTAAGTCAACATTCTTTCTCTAGTGGCATGATCGAATGTTTATAAATTAATTTATGTTCGTGGCAGATCCAATTTTTCCGATTTTATACCGTTTTTCTACAAAACATCGAAACAAACGAAATAAGTTCGAATCGACAAATATTAATCAAACCAACGGCATAAATAGGACAAACCACTGAAAATGACACATAAAACAATACCAAAAATCAGCACAAATTCATACTAAACAACTCCCCCTCACTTATCCATTTTCTTGTCCTCAAGCAAAGTCTATACTAGTAAGAATAGGGAAGATAACTCATGCAAGTTCACTCTTAGTCTAATCAATCAAACCTTATTGCTTTTCCCCCACACTTGGTGTTTACGTATTCAACAATAATGTGAAATAAATCTAAGACGGCAATTGATTTCCAATAAATAAAAGGGTAACCTCTGCTCAGACCCAACTCTCCGTTAGGGGTGAACTAACCAATGTGGTCACCTTTAGCAACAAGTTTCTTTTTTTTAAGCACATAGAATGTTTTAAACAGATTCTGGAATAATGTTCGAAAGGTGAACCCTCGATGAACTTGAGTTTCCTATCGTGGTTTCCCATGTCCATTTCTCAAATTACGAGAAAGAGGGACAGAATCCCATCCTCCATTTCAACAATCTCATTTTCTACTCTTTTTCTCACATTTTTTTTTTTTTTTACTTATCAATAGATGAAACAAATATATAGGTAACCACAATGTTAACACTACCCCTAACATTAGCCGGACAAATCACATCAATTCCCTCTATTCATTTTCTATCAATCACAATCTAGTTAATTCACATTAGCATCGAATCATATATCACCAAAAGTTTCGAAATTAAAACAACACCAATACCACGTAGCTTAGTTGCACAAATCGTAATCCCAACTTACTCAGATATACGATACTTGATTCCAAGATATCAAAATAAGCATAGATACACATCACCAAGCATACAAATAGATAAGATACGCACATAAACCGAGTAATCATCCCTCACATTTTAATTCGAGCATCGTCCCCGAAGGTTTCAAACATTTATAACACAAAATGACCATAGAGGATGATACTTCCCTGATAATAGACGAGTGTGCGCTGTAGAGTTGGAGCATCACGGCTTTACCACACGGATTAAAATGCCCCAGAACTCAAGAATGATAAACACCGAAACCTACACCACAGAAAACCAAAACAAAGACGAAAACACAACACAAGCAAAACCAAAAGAAAACAAAAACAAAACAAGAAAAACAAAAAAACTCGTGGGTTGCCTCCCACGTAGCGCTAGTTTCAATGGTACGAGCTCCACCAATGAAAACTGGACTATCCATAGTCTTTCACCTGCAGGAATATCATCTCAACCAGAGCATCAGTAGTAACATTGTAAGCACAAAGGACAATTAAGGTAGCAATTAACGAATTAATTAAGTTCGAATCAAACATCTTATTCTCCAAAGAAAAATAGATAACTTCAACTCCAAAAGCACAATACTTTGGAGAATAAGGATGTTGAAAAATTATAGATGCTACCGATCGTATGTCCTCTCTTCATCCTTCAATTTGGATCGGGAAGATATCTGCTTGTTCACACTTAGTCTCGGCTTGATGAATCCTCGACTCTTCACTTTCATCAACTTCCATGATCCTCCCTCAACTTCATCATCTTCATAGATTATGATAGAAGAAGTTTGCTCCAATTGTCTCGACATCTCCTCCACACTTTGGTTGTGGACCAACCTTCCACTATCCCGCTAACCGATCGACTTGAGTCTCTAAACGCCGATAGATGTTTCCAAAATCTCGAACCTTTCGCTTCACCGGCCGACTCGCTTGAATGAACGCCGCAATGACTTCTCCAATGTCGGCTTCACCGGCCGCTTCATCGCTTACCACCGAATGAACGCCGCAATGACTCCTCCAATGTCGGCTTCATCTACCGTTGTTGGAAGAAGAGGTCCCGACTATATGAAGAACTCGAGATGCCTCGGTAGGGATCATAGGCTTGATGCTCACAACTGACGGGTATCCTCAAAATAGTCGAACTGGGCCCTTCTTCATAGGAAGAATTTGCCCACGACGAGCTTTCTCCTCCAGCCTGTCTCGCCATATTCGTATCATCGGTAACCCGCATTAACCGACACCAACTACAAAACAAGATCACACGCACCAGTTGGAGAAAATAGAAACAAAGAAAAAGAAAAAGAAAGAAATAAAAAGAAGAAGCACGGGGGAAGAAACAAAAAAACAAAACAACACAAAACAAAAAGCTAAAGCCTTCCCCGGCAACGGCACCAAAATTTGTTTCGACCAAATTGTTCTACTTAGTCGCTCGCAATAGCACGAGGTCCCTATAACGTGGTAAGGTCGACCCAAGTCGAATCTCTCGAGGAAGGCTAAACAGGGCTACGGTTTTATGTCAAACACAGAAGAAGAAAAGAAAAAAAAAACTAACGTCCTAAGATAAAGGGGGTTGTCACGGAAAGGACGAAAGCAGGAAATAAAATAAAGCAGGGAAAGCGGATGCACTTGGACAACAATAGGAATTGACTGATACACGGAATTGGAGACGGTGTTCTAGAGTTCGAATCTATCCTCGCTATTAATGAATCAAGGACCGGTACACAATGCATAGAATACCCACGCCTCTCACCAAACGGTTAACACTAACTAATCTCTCGATTACGTTAACGTTAGACTCGAACTTAATGACAGGGGATCTCTCAATCAACCAACCATCAACTACGAAGGATATTTTACTACAAGGCATACAATAGCAAAAACCCTAACCACATATATCATTTATTCAACAACAAACCAATCTCTCGATCACTTTCATTGTCAAACTTATATTTAATATAAATCTGCTCTCGCATATCTTTATAATCAAACATAAGCATACAATCAACCTACACTATTCTTTCGAACACCATGCATGAAGATCATAAAATAAACAATTTATACGGATGAAGAAAACGCAAATCATCAATTCAATAATCACAATTCAAGATAAGAACGATTAAACATATATTTCCCAACAATTCATAACTCATCTCATGATAGAAATTAATCCAATCCCAATTACATAGACATAATCAAAACCAGAAAAACTTACAACCATTCATAGACAAATTCTTCTTCCGAAATCCGGAATCGTGCAATCCCAATTGTTAATCCAAAGTGCAAGAATTAAAAGGAAAAGGGAAAGAAAACGAAAAGGAAAAAGAAGACTATTCGCGTAAGAAACTGACGAAAGAAATAAAATGAGGAACTTAGGGTTTCTGCGTGTGTTTCAGTATTTATAGCACCCGAAATACCGCGCCCAGTGCCGGACGCGAACTCTTCAAAACAAGGCTCACCCAGCGCCGGTCATTGGCACTGCCGGACGCTAGGAGTTTCGGGAGAAAACAGACCCAGCGCTCCAGCGCCGGACGCAACGAAGCGTCGGACGCAGGAGCTCACTGGACGAAAGATGCAGCGCCGGTTTGGGGGCCAGCGGGCGCTGGGCAGGGCGCTGGCTTCCAGCGCAAGACGGTGTGCACGCGGCGAGCGAAATGGGCGCTGGGCTGGGTGTTGGCCACCCAGCGTCGGACGGGAGCAGCGCAGCGGAAGGGTGCGGTGGCGCGGGCTTCCGGCCACGGACGGGCGTGAGGCGATGGCGGCACGGGTTCCAGCGCGGACGGAGAGGCGAACGACGGGCACTGGGGCGCTGGGCGCTGGGCTGATGCGAGGCGTGCGGGCGCGAGCGCGAGCGATAGCAGGTGGCGCACGCACGTGCGCGACTTCCTTGTTTTGGCCCGTTCTCCTTCGTCTGAACTCCGATTTACGCCCCGTTTGTGCCTACGGACTCCTGTCGAGATGCTCTTCAATAAAGTTGATTCTTGGCAGATCCAATTTATCCTATTTTATACCATTTTTCTACAAAACATCGAAACAAACGAAATAAGTTCGAATCGACAAATATTAATCAAACCAACGGCATAAATAGGACAAACCACTGAAAATGACACACAAACAATACCAAAAATCAGCACAAATTCATACTAAACACTTTTCAAGTTGCAACTAAAGAATTATCCGGTGTTTATTATCCTACTTCTCCGCGTGTGTTATACCAATGTATCTTAATTGCATGTCAATTTAACACTTGCAGCCAAAATCCGAATTTATGTGCTTGCATAATTGTTAGAAAATGGTTAAAATATTTTACAAATATTCATGATATTTTTTTGATTTCAAAATGTTTAGACCATTCTTTAAAAGACGAAGGTGTTTGTGGGTTAATACAATTACATTATAAATTTTAAATGAAATGCGACTTATGAGAGGATATAGGAATACAATTGCGGATCCCTATATGGTGGCGAGACTCTTAAAATGAATTTAAGACATCTTTATATTGAATATGAAGTAGCACAGGTCATAAATTTCCAAATCGAACTAGTGTTAGGACTAGTAATAGACATTTTTCATTAGGAATAGACACTAGTAGAGGTGCTGCACAACAACATCAAGATTTTTTTGTAAACAAGGATCAAGTTCAATGGGAAATGCAAACAATGAACTTGATCAATACTTATCAGAGGCAAAGTCTCGTGAGTTGTTAAATGCAGGTCCTACTGAAGTCGATTTGTTGCAATGGTGGTCGTTGAAACAATATCAATATCTGATTCTTGCAATTATGGCAAAAGAGATTTTTTTCGTCCCGACGTCAACGGTTTCCGTCGAACAAGCCTTTAGGCAAGGAGGATACATGCTCGATGAACGAAGATCTATGATGACACCACATAATCTCGAAGCTCAGCTATTGCTTAAAGATCATACATTGGTTGAAGCAAGAGAGCAAGAGAACAAGTGGGATGACTTATTTTACGAGTATCCTATAAGCACAACCGAGGTGGAAATGTATTTAAACCGAGACATCTCAAGCAAGTAATACGGATGCCGATGATTTTGACGATGACTTCGACTTCGACATGTAAAGGTAACATGAAGGTAAGAGAACTACGTGGGCTTTGATTCCTTAATCGAGATACGTAGGCAACTTAATTATAATATTTTTCAATATTATAATTATGCAAGCTCTTTCTTTTTTTTCTTTTTTTTTCTTCAATTAAATTAAAGTACGATTTTATTTGCATAAGTTGTAATTTTTTTTATAAGTTTTAGTTTATTATAAGTTATAATTTTTTTTATAAGTTTTAGTTTATTATAAATTATAATTTTTTTTATAAGTTTTAGTTTATTATAAGTTGTAATTTTTGCTACAAGTTTTAAATTGTAATGTGACAAAAGAAAGTGAAATAAAATATTTTTCTTATTTCATTTACTAATTATTGTGTCCCAATATTATTTTTTTCATCATCTCAATGTATATATATATATACAAATATAATTAAAGAATATAAAAAATTGAAGAATAAAAAAAAAGGCGGTTCACGGTTCGAATCAGAACCGACTTGATTCGAACCGTAACTGCTTAAACCCCTTAATGGGCGGTTCGATTTTGATTTCTGAACCTCCGAATCGGTAATTCCGAACCGGAACTGGAACCGACTCGGCCCGTGAACACCTCTACTTGATGGGCCAGCCTAGGGATCAAATGCAAAGGATAAAGATGAGCCTCAAATAAATTAATTATCTTATGTTCAGCCCATAACATAAATTAATTCATAAACATTTATTCATGCCACTAGAGAATAAATGCTGACTTACCCCTTTATTTTCAAAGTTGAGTCGGGCTTGCACTTAGACTTTACGAATCCCCATATTAAAGATATCACACGTCCATTAATTATATATAGCGTTCTGACTGCTTAAAATAATTATTCTCTTTAATTCCTTAAGTAGTACCACTCAACCTTATTATTGTACTTGAGATAACTCAATCTGTAGAATTTAGTACAATAAACATTTTGAGCTCCTTAAGGGGACGTCATCATCCTAAATGGATGCAGTGACTCGATACAGGTAACTAGCATGAAATACAAGCACTGCCACCAACCAAGATGCGTAGAATATTGGGTTATCTCATGTAACCCTCACCCATAACAAGTCAAAGTGATGGTCAACAACTCATACTCATCTAAAACCATATCGAGGTTTAGATTAACATAAAGTCAACGAGATCTAGGTTCTTCACGATGGTCAGATAGAGGAATTCATCTCAGGGTGATCCACCAATACGTCAGAGACATACCAATATAGACAAGCAACCAAGTCAAGTCACTTCTTATCTATACCGTAGCCTATACCGACAATTCGTCCTCAAGTTGTCTCAGTCGTGATCATTTTTATATCTCATTAAGCTTGACCAATCATACAGACTTCTGTGATCTTTGACACACTGTATAATCTAACTTATATATGAGATAAAGAGACATACATATGCAATCAAGTAAACAATTCAGATAGGAGATTGTAATGGTGGTAACAGGAATCATTGTATACAAGCTCAACCAAAACTGCTTCCAGTATACAAATCCAACAATCTCCCACTTATACTAAAGCAAACTTTTAGTATACAATGTGTCTCTCTACAAGCTATTACAAACAAAACCATCACTTTGCTTCTCCTACTTCTACAAAAGTTTCATTTCTAAGTGGAGGCCATCTTGTGCAATCCAAGTCCTCGAACATGCTCGTCGTAGACTTTTTATGGCAGGCTCTTCATGAACGGGTCAACTAGGTTATCCACAGTACCAATTTTCTCAATCAACATGTCTCATCGTCTAACGATTTCTCGTATGACATGGTACTTTCTCTCTATGTGTTTGGTCGCCTTGTGGGTCCGTGGTTCCTTCGAGTATGCCACTGCACCTGAGTTATCACAGTACACTATGATACTCTTGGGCAAACGAGGTACCACATCTAAATCCATGAGGTAGTTCTTGAACCATACCGCCTCCTTAGCAGCCTCCAAAGCGGCTACATATTCGGCTTCCATGGTAGAGTCCGCAATGCATCGTTGCTTTGCACTCCGCTAAGATATGGCTCCTCCTCCCAAGGTAAACACATAGCCTGAGGTAGACTTTTTCTCATCACGGTCAGCTTGGAAATCCGAGTTTGAATAACCCAAAGGCATTAGATAATCTGATTGGTAAACTAGCCTATAATCTCGAGTCCTTTTCAGGTACTCGAGCATATGCTTTATCGCAGTCCAATCTGCTTGTCCAAGGGTAGACTGATATCTAGCTACTATGCCTATAGCATAGCAGAAATCGGGTCTCATACATAGCATTGCATACATTAGACCTCCTACGGCGGAAGCGTAAGGAACTTGTCTCATTTTTTCTATCTCCTTTGCAGTCTTAGGTGACTGCTCCTTAGATAAAGGAACACCATATCTGAAGGGTAGCAATCCCTTCTTGGCGGTCTGCATGTTAAAACGAGTAATCACAGTATCAATATAAGACGCCTGAGATAAGCTCAACATTTTTCTCTTGCGATCTCGGTAAACCTTGATCCCAAGAATGTACGCTGCATCTCCTAAGTCTTTCATTTGAAACTGATCGGATAACCAACTCTTTACGTCTGATAACAGCTTCACGTTGTTGCCAAGTAGAAGGATGTCATCTACGTAAAGTGTAAGAAACACCACATCACCGTTGACATCCAAACAATACACACAACTCTCGTTAAGAAACTAGGTAAATCCATAGGACTTTATCACCTCGTCAAAGCGTAAGTTCCATGTTCAGGAAGCTTGCTTAAGTCCATAAATGGACTTCTTAAGCTTCCATACTAGATGCTCTTCACCCTTCACCACATAACCTTCGGGTTGCTGCATATAGATGTCTCTACCTTCTTCAAGGTAACCGTTTAGAAAAGCGGTTTTCACATCCATTTGCCAAACCTCAATGTTCAAGTGAGGTGCTGTGGCCAGAAGAATTCTGATGGACTTGAGCATTGCTACAGGCGAAAAAGTCTCATCGAAATCGATGCCCTAAATCTGAATGTACCCTTTCACCACAAACCTAGCTTTAAAAGCCGAAACATCTCCATCTGAATCTCTTTTTCTCTTGTATACCCACTTACTACCTATGGCTTCCTTGTCATCTGGTAGAGGTGTTTTCTAGTATACATCCATAGCTGTTATGGACTCAATTTCTAAGACCATAGCGGTGTGCCATGATTTTGTATCTTTGTCTTCAGATCGCCTCATTTGTATGTCCATGGGTCGACATACCGCTTGCGTTTCTCGGGCTAAACCAAGATTCGCCTGAACATAAATCCCTCGGGTTAAGGAATAACCCTCCCACTACGATGAGGCATTACTGGCACAATGGCAACGATGGGTGCAGTAACCTGTGGTTCTCTATCTTGCACAACTTGTTGGGTAGGTGCACTTGTACGGTCGGTATCTCCAGTGGAACTCGACCCACTTCAATTTCTTGAAGTATCTGGTGTCGATCCCTCCCACTAGACATGACATATCGTACCTTTAGCCTAATCGGTGGTGAAATACGATCATCTTCTGATTCTTGAAGTATGATTTCAACTTTAGATTTGTAGTTTTTCATGTAGTCATCTTCTATGAATAGGGCGTTAGTGCTAATAACGACTTTCTGATCCTTAGGACTATAGAAATAACCACCTTACGTTCCTCTAGGATAACAAATAAACAGTCTTGCTTCAGATCTAGCCTCCAACTTGTCAGCTTTCTAGTTTAGCACATGTGCTGGACTGCCCCATATCCTTATATGACTTAAACTAGGCTTGCGCCCAAACCATAACTCGAAAGGGGTTTTATCTACTGACTTGGACAGTACTAGATTGAGCAAATATGCCGTTGTTTCAAATGCATACCCCCAGACCGAAATAGGCAATATTACATAACTCATCATTGATCTAACCATCTCTAAGAGAGTCCTATTTTTTCGCTCTGATACACCATTTTTTTGTGGTGTGCCCGGTGTAGTGAGCTGGGAGGTAATCCCACACTACACCAAATTTTTCATGAACTCGTTATTGAGGTATTCGCCACCGCGATCAGACGGCAGTGACTTGATACTCTTACCTAGTTTCGTCTCCACTTCCGCCTTAAATTCTTTGAATATCTCAAAGCATTCAGACTTGCGGTGAAGCAGATATACGTATCGTACCTTGAGCAATCGTTAACGAAAGTGACAAAATACTCGTACCCTCCACGAGCTTGTGTGGACGACATTGGTCCACACATGTCAGAATGGACTAGCTTCAACACTTCTTTGGCTCTATACCCCTTCGCTTTGAAGGGTCTGGTTGACATCTTTCCTTCTATACAGGATTTACAGACTAGGAACGGAGTAACTTTTATTTCACCCAACGCTCCATTCTTAGCCAGTCTTTGGATCCTATTTAGGTTGATGTGACTCAATCTAAGATGCCAAAGAAATGTTGTCATCTAGCGAAGAAAACTTCTTCTTCTTAAGGTTTGATGTAGATGCAACATAATTAAAGGTATTATGCTTGGCAGAAATAGTATAAAGTGAATTATATAAAGTGCCACCACAGATAACTTCATCATTTCTTATGATAGAAACACCACTATCAAAAACAACAGAATATCCATGTATAAATAGTTTGGAAACCGAAATAAGGTTTCGCCGAAACTCCGACACATGTAAAACATCTTTCAGTACTAAAACTGTCCTATCAAAGCATAAAGAAACATCTCCGACTGCAACAGCCTCGACTTTCACCGTATTACCCATGGAGATTGTTATCTCGCCATCAAACAGCTCCCTTGTTCGTAGAAACCCCTGTAAGGTGTAACAAACATGATCAGTCGCATCCGTATCTACTACTCATGAATGAGTAGAACAAGTCGCTAAACATGTGTTCCGACCAAATTGTTCTTTTCAGTCGCTCGCAATAGTACGAGGTCCTTATAGAGCGTAAGGTCGACCCAAGTCGAATCTCTCGAGGAAGGCTTAACAGGGCTACGGTTCTGTGTCAACACGAAAACAGAAAAGAAATACTAACGTCCTAAAATAAAGGGATCTGTCACAAAACGGACGAAAGCAGGAAATAAAATAAAGCAGGTAAAACGAGATGCACTTGGACAACAAGAGGAATTGCAGATACACGGAATTGGAGATGGTGTTCTATGGTTCAAATCTATCTTCGCTATTAAAGAATCAAGGACCAGTACACAAATAAAACACCCACGCCTCTCACCAAACATTCAACAATAACTAATCTCTCGACCACGTCAATGTTAGACTCGAACTTAATGGCAGAAAATCTCTCAATCAAACCGCCATCAACTACGAAGGATATTTAACTACAAAAGCACAGGATAGCAAAAACCCTATCCACATATATTAATTACTTAACAACAAATCAATCTCTCGATCACGTTCGTTGTCAAACTTATATCTAATATAAATATGCTCTCGCATTACGTCATAATCAAACATAAGCACATAATCAACCTACACTATTCTCTCGAACACCATGCAAGAAGATCATGAAATAAATAATTTATATGGATAAGAAAATTTCAAATCATCAACATAAATTAATCACGATTCAAGATAAGAACAATCCAACATTTATTTCTCAACAAATCGATAATTCATCTCATAATAGAAATTATTCTCATATCAATTATATAGACGTAATGAAATGAGAAAAACTTACAAATCATTTACAAATAAATTTGTCTTCCAAAAATCAAGAATCATTTAATCCCAATTGTTAATCCAAATGCATAATAATTAAATGGAAAGAAAAGAAAAGAAAAGAAAAGAAAAGAAAAGAAAAGAAAAGAAAAGAAAAGAAAAGAAAAGAAAAGAAAAAGGAAAAAGAAAAGAGAAGGAAATCGTGCGTGAATGTGTCTGTGTCAATCTGAGAATAGCAGCTGGTATCAAATTTATATAACCCTCAGAAAAGCCCATGAAAATGTCGAATTTGGGCCTCAAAAATCAAGTCCAGAGCCGGACGGGCGAGGCACCGGACGCGAACGCTCTCTGGAAAGGTTAGAGAGAGCAGCCCAACGCCGGACGCGAGCAGCTTTTGGAATGAATAGTGAGAAGATCCCAACACCGGACGGAAGCAGAACGCTGGACGCGTGGGGCATGATAGGCAAACCCAGCGCCGGACGGATGGGTAGCGCCGGATGCGGCTGGGCGCGAGGCGAGGCATGACGTCGCGCGGAGGACGCTGGCGGCGTAGCAGAGGCCGCGCTGCATCAGAGTGTCGCTGGGAGACGCTGCGTGGAATCGCATGTGGGCTAGCAATGGTGCGCGCTGTGCGGTGGTGAGGCATGGCGCTGAAGGCCAGCGTCGGACGGGCGCTGCGGAAGCGAGCGAGTCAAGAAGAGGCGGGCTGGGCGACGCTGGCGCTGGGGCGAGGCTGACGAACGCCCGCTGGAAATGAGTGACGGCTGGATGCAGAGCGGGCGTTGGGCGTGTGGCGTTGCGCAGTGTGGCTGAACGAGCACGAAGGAGGGGCGAACGCACGCTGGGGCGTGCCAGCGCCGGACACGCTCACGCACGCACGTGCGCGACTTCGCTGTTTCACTCCGTTCTCTCTCGTCCGAACTCTGAATTGCGATCTGTTTGCCCCTATGGACTCCTATAGAGATGCTCTTCAATATAGGATAGATCTTGGAAGCTTAATTTCGTCCTATTTAATGTCCTTTTTCTAAAAAACATCGAAACAAACCAAATAAGTTGGAATCGATAAATATTAATCAAACCAACGACATAAAGAGGACAAACTTCTGAAAACGACATGCAAAATAATACCAAGAATAAGCACAAAATCATACTAAACAACTCCTCCACGCTTAAACCTTTGCTTTTCCTCAAGAAAACCTTATCACCACAAACGAGAAAAGAAATCGAGAAAACAAACATTCAAATGGATCATACCACGACATCGCGTCTTTCTAGAATTTCTAAACCAATACATTTCTGAACATGGTAATGAATCAATAATTGATTGAGTATGAGGCTTAATCCAAGCAAATCACAAATCTGATCTACATGTAATTAATAATCGAATAGCCAACTCATATAAACACCTTGCATAAAACATCTCATTTTCAACATACTAAACAACTTTCAATACCAGATGTGGCGACCAAAGGAGGATTATAGGACAATATTCATTAAGTCAAACCTTCGAGTTGAAAACCCGAGTATCCTAATGTGGTTTTCCATACTATCACTTTTGAGCTTCCATTCGAGAAGCAACATGGAGCGGTAGGAGTAGAGCCCTTATTCCAACCTTAAGCTCACTTATTCAATCCATCAACAACTTATTCCAACTCTTTTATTTTGTTTTTATTTTTATAACATTTTTTTTATATTTTCATAATTTTTTTTTAGATAAGACACGCAAGAGAACCATATAAATAGCAACGACAATCAACCACACATATCACTTCATTACAATTTACTTCGAATTGTCCCACAGCTAGATCAATCATCAACAATTATCAAGCCAAGTCACGCATCGATAAGAATTACTAGAAATCAGTTCGGACGTGCATACCCAATCAAATCAGGCTCACTCAACTCTACTCATATACTAGACGATAAAGCATACTCAAATAAAAAAAAAGGTATAAAATGGAGGACGACACACCCAAACAAACATAAATCACATGCAAACACACAAAGACGGCAAGCACGCCTCCACACATTAGACAAAAGCCAAAAAGGTAAAATGTAGAAGTTAACTTCCCTGAAATTGGGAGAGCAAGTCAAGTAGGTACGACGGTGATGACGTCCAGTGGCTTGAGTGTTCGTGATATGCAACTCGCCACAATTCTCATCTCACTTATTAAAAAAATGAAAAGAAAAAGAACAAAACAGATAAAAACATGAAAAGAAAAAGAACAAAACAGATAAAAACAAATAAACTCGTGGGTTGCCTCCCACGCAGCGCTCGTTTCAATGGCACGAGCTCCACTAATGAAAACGGACTATCCATAGTCCTTAACCTGCAAGAATACCATCTCAACTAGAGCATCAGTAGTAACAATGTAAGCACAAATGATAGTCAAGATAGCAAATAATGAATTAATTAAGCTCAAATCATACATCCTATTCTTCAAAGCAAAATAGATAACCTCAACTCCTAGAGCATAATACTTTGGTGAATTAGGATGTTGAAATATTATAGATGCTACCTCAACTTTTGTCCTCTCCTCATCCTCCAACTGGTTCGGAAAGAGATCAGGTTGTCCATACTTAGTCTCAGCTTGATGAAACCTTGACTCTTCACTTTCATCATCTGTCCTGATTCTCTCATCAACTTCATCATCTTTAAAGAATATGAAAGAAGAAGTCTGCTCCAGTTGACTCGGCATCTCCTCCACACTTTAGTTGTAAACCAATTCTTCCACTGTCCTGGCTAACTGACTGACTTGGATCATTACACGTTCGATAGATGCTTCCAACATTTCGAACCTTTGTTGACTCGTCTATATAAAAGACATCAGTGTGTCTGCCAATGTTGGCTTCACCGACCGACTCGACTGAATGAAAGCCTACAATGTATCCTCCAATGTCGGCTTCACCGGCTGACTCTTGAAAACACGTAATGTATCCTTCAATGTCGGTTTCACCGACGACTCACCTGAATGAAAGCCTGCAATGTATCCTCCAATGTTGGCTTCACCGGCTGACTCGCCTGATTGCAATGTATCCTCCAGTGTCGACTTCACCGGCTGTTGCTGGAACAAGAGGTCCTGACTATATGAAGAACTCTGAGGATGCCTCCAGTAGGGATCATAGGCTTGATGCTCACAGCCTGCCGGGTATCCCTCAAAATAGTCGAATTTAGCTCCTTCTTCATAAGAAGAATTTGCCCAATACGACGAGCTTTCCTCCTCCAGGCCTGTCTAACCATATTCGTATCGTCGGTAACCCTGCATTAACAGACACCAACTACAAAAAAAAGATCACACGCACCTGTTGGAGAAAATAGTAGAAACGGAAAAGAAATAAAAAGAAGAAGCACGTGAGAAGAAATAGAAAAACAAAAGTAAACACGAAAAACAAAGCAACACAAAACCTAAAGCCTAAAGCCCTTCCCGGCAACGACGCCAAAATTTGTTCCTACCAAATTGTTCTTTTCAGTCGCTTGCAATAGTACGAGGTCCTTATAGAGCAGTAAGGTCGACCCAAATTGAATCTCTCGAGGAAGGCTTAACAGGGCTACGGTTCTATGTCAAACACGAAAAAAGAAAAGAAATACAAACGTCCTAAAATAAGGGGATCTGTCACGGAACGAACGAAAGCAGGAAATAAAATAAAGCAGGTAAAACGGGATGCACTTGGACAACAAGAGGAATTGGCAGATACACGGAATTGGAGACGGTGTTCTAGGGTTCATATCTATCTTCGCTATTAATGAATCAAGGACCGGTACACAATGCATAAAACACCCACGCCTCTCACCAAACGTTCAACAATAACTAATCTCTCGACCACGTCAATGTTAGACTCGAACTTAATGGCGGAGATCTCTCAATCAAACCGCCATCAACTATGAAGGATATTTAACTACAAATGCACACGATAGCAAAAACCCTAGCCACATATATTAATTACTTAACAACAAATCAATCTCTCGATCACGTGCGTTGTCAAACTTATATCTAATATAAATATGTTCTCGCATTACTTCATAATCAAATATAAGTACATAATCAACCTACACTATTCTCTCGAACACTATGTAAGAAGATCATGAAATAAATAATTTATATGGATAAGAAAATTGCAAATCATTAACATAAATTAATCACGATACAAGATAAGAACATTCCAACATTTATTTCTCAACAAATCGATAATTCATCTCATAATAGAAATTATTCTCATATCAATTATATAGACATAATTGTCACGACCCGACTAATTAATTAGATGATTAACTAACTAATCAGGCCGTGACTGGCTAAGACATTAAAATTTTTAGACAATTGAACAGGTTTAAGTGAAATAAAATTTTCGACAAACGGGCGGCATAACCTCTAAAATATGGATAAACCAACCTGCACTTAGAAAATAACCAACAACAAGTAATAATTACAAACGAGGTCACAGCCTCCACAATACATACATAAACGTTTTCAAAATATTTACAAAGTTTCTCAAAAGTATGGTTTCAATTTTCTAAAGTCAACAGCGAAGAGTAGTGAATGTCATGTATGAAGACATGACATCCAGGCACGACTATTCAAACAAACGAAAACAAGAACAACTATCAAGCTCAGTCCCAAACCATATCTCTTCCAAGCTCAACCTGCATCAACAGAAACACTTTGCAGGTGTTAGTACCAGAAAGTACTCAGTGGATAAATGCCAAACATAACGTTCAAAACTTATAATTTCAATTTAAGTAAACATTGAGAAAAACAACTTGAATAATTTTTTCATAAGAAACTTTCATTATCATATCACCACAATTTTATTTTTGAAACATACCGCATCACATACCCGAGTTGGTCCCGGGATCTCAACTACGGTCATACCTATCACGCCATCCGGTAATGGGAAGTATGCATCCTCCCAATACCATGGCCGCCTACATTTGCAAGCTCACAACCATAAACCTGTGCACAGTACATAATATTTTCCTACCGTATATAGGTAATTCACTGCACTCCACAATGTGGTAAAACATTCATTTTCAACATATTCATAATGTGGTGATTGAAAATATTTCATGATAGTAACAAGTTCAAAGCATATCATTAACTTTGCTCAAAATAATTTGCAAAGCATTACCCACCTGAATTGTTTACTCCAAAATATTTGTTTCTTCTTCCTTCACTTCCCGACTTCCTTTGCTTGTTCCTCAGAAATGGGATTATTATAGAATTTAGCAACTTCATTACTTAATAAAATATATTATTACTCAATCTTAGTTTTATCTAATCTAAGATTAGATTAAACTTATTTCATAATAACTTAATTATTAAATAGCGCGGACGTTATATAGTTATCGAGTTAAGGAATGTTAATTATACGAACATAAAATGTCAAATTATAGCCAAATAGTACCAATAGTACCAATAGATCAAATGGTCCTATCGGTACTATTTGGTGATAATAGTCCCAATAGACCAACAACTTAGCTATAATTTGACATTTTTATGTTCGTGGCTATAATTTGACATTCCTTAACTTGGATGGCTATATTAGTGTATTTCCACTATTAAATAACTATATAACATGCTATCATCAAAGAAGTTAAACAACTTCAAGTAACCACATTTCACTTGTTTATCATAATTCTATGACTTAATTTCTCTTAACGTCTTATTAATAACAATTTATACCGAAATTTCGGCAGAGTAACGTTTATAATATGGATAGCCCAATTAATTCAAACTCATCCAATTTCATCTCAAACTCCCCAATATCATCACCATATACTTAATTATACATTTAGGAACTTAAAACAAGCTTAAACTCATTCATTTACACTTTAATCGCCTAATGCCCTTCAACTACGTATATTGAAAATTTCAATAGTTTTACCATCTAAAATTCATTTAATATCAAATATCTCATAATTATACTCATTTAGCATCAATGATCATTAATTCATGATCCATTCAAATCTTGATCAAGTTCGTCACATATATTTCTAACTTTGTACTAAACTTTAATTTTTCAACTTTTAATATATATGTTCAATAATTCCCATAAATTCAACTTAAGCATTATTTTTATCATAGATCTCAAAAATCATATCAAATGCATTAAATATAATCAAGAAATCCAAGTTCAAAACTTCCCCTTCATTTTCGAAAATTTGGACATTATGTATATATTTGAATTAAATTCCTATATATTCATTTTAGGCATTATTTATATCCCTAAGCATAAATATCATGTCAAATAGATCAAATAAAATCAAAATCCCTAAGTTCTATCCACCCTTTGTTTTCGAAAATTTTGGGATTTTAATAAGCATGGTTTAACTTTTAATTTCTTTAATCATATGATGTTTATATTCATTTCTAAGCATATATTTAAGCTCAATTCAACTAAATCACATCATAAAATTCATATACAAAAATTAGGGTTCATTTATGATTCTTTAATTTTTCAACTTCATGAATTTAAAGAATTTAAACCATAGCATATGTTAATTAAGCATCATAAACATAATTAAATCAATAAACATAACAAAAATTAAACAAATAAACCTTACTCAACATCACAATATTTTCGAAAACCCTAGGTATATAGAACATCATGTTTATCAAATTGAATCACAAAAACTTAGGCTAAATCAAGTAATTACCTTCTTTGGATTGATTTGCCACTAAATTCTCACTTAAATATGTATTAAACTTGAAAATAAAATTTTTGTGTGTGTGAGTGCCGAAAGTTGGGAGAAAAAATAAGGTTGAAGATGATATATTATGTGTATTATATTTCTAGAAGCTTAAGTGTAATTTAATGTGTATTTAGATTTAATTTCATTAGAATTAAACACAAATTTCAATAAATTATAAATACACCTCAAATTTTACTAAGGTTATACCTTAGTATATTTTAATTATTAGAACTATATTTCTAATAATTAATGAAATCTAATACAATTTATATCCATGATGGAAATTAAATTCATGTAACATAATTTAAATTCTTTCATATGTTAAAATTCAACTAATTCTATTAATGCTTCTTAATTTTCGAAAATCATACCAAATAACTCTTTTATCACTAAATATTAATAAAATAAATTTATTCAAGCAAATTAATAGCTTGAACCATAATTTATTTTATTTTATAAGAAAAGTTCAACATAAAAATAATTAATGCATTCTATAGCATAATTTCTATTTAATAGCATTTTTCATTCAACACACATTCATAATCACAAAATTCACATTTTATCATAATAAAACTCATTTCTAAATATTCTCTAAGTTTTCAAATCTCATATTCTTCAATTAAGAAATAATCGAATTTCTATTGATTAATAATCCATTATATACCTCTTTATAAATTCTTATGAATTAAATAGCTTCTAAGCCCCTAATTATACTTGATTAGGCTTTAATTAATACTAAAATATTTTCGGGTTACTACATTCCCTCCCCTTTAAAAAATTTCATCCCCGAAATTTAGTACCTTGTTAAATAAGTCGGGGTACTTCTCTTTCATCTGTTCTTCTAGTTCCCACGTAATCTCTTCTGGACCATGATGTTTCATTGAACTTTCACTAAAGGAATAACTTTATTCCTTAACTTTTGTTCTTTCCGGTCCAGAATGCATTCGGGTCTTTCTTCATATCTCAAATCAGCATCGGGAACTATTTCATCATAATGAAGAATGTGTTTCGAGTCATACACATACTTTCTGAGTTGAGAGACGTGGAAGACATCGTGTACGTTAGCGAAGTTAGGTGGCAACGCTAACCTATAAGCCACTGGCCCAATCCTTTCCAGTATTTCATATGGTCCGATAAATCGTGGTTTAAGTTTCCCTTTTACGCCGAAACGATGAACTCCTTTAGTTGGGGAAACTTTGAGAAAAACTTTGTCTTCTACCTCGAAATTCAATTCTGTACGACGATTATCAGCGTAAGAATTTTGCCTATTTTGGGCTTCTTTCATTCTTTTCTTTATCTGTCGTACTATCTGGACCATTTCTTCTATCGCTTCAGGGCCAAGAATCTTTCTTTCTCAAAATTCATCCCAGTAAAGGGGTGATCTGCATTTTTTACCATATAGCGCTTCGTAGGGAGCCATGTTGATCGTAGCTTGGTAACTATTATTATAGGAGAATTCGATCAATGGCAGAACCTGTTCCCACTGATCTCCCCGATCTAGCACCACCGTTCTGATCATGTCTTCCAGTGTTTGAATCGTTCTCTCAGTTTGACCATCCATCTAAGGATGAAAGGCGGTACTAAAATTTAATCGAGTACCCAATTATTTTTTAAATGTCGTCCAAAACCGCGAGGTGAATTTGGTATCACGATCGATATAATTGATATCGGCACTCCATGCAAGCGAACGATTTCTCGAACGTAAATATGTGCTAACTTATCTGCTCCGTATGTTACTGGAATTGGAATGAAATGGGCACTCTTGGTTAATCGATCAATGATTACCCAGATAGTAGTGTTTCCTCGTCTAGACTTGGGTAATCCAATTACAAATTCCATCGCAATGTGATCCCATTTCCATTCCGGAACTTCAAGTGGCTGTAACTTTCCATACGGTCTTTGATGTAAAGCTTTTACTTGCTGGCACACTAAACATCGTTCGACATAGAACGCAATGTCTTGTTTCATTCATGTCCACACGAACCTCTGTTTGAGATCTTGATACATCTTCGTGCTTCTAGGGTGCGCGGCATACGGAATATTATGAGCTTCACTCAAAATTTCATTCTTCAATCTTTCGTCATTAGGCACGTATATACGATTGCCAAACATAATCGCATTATCTCCCGCTTCGTGATATTCCGGAGATTTTGCTCGATTTTCGCTCGCAATGTTTCGAGTTGTTCGTCTCGTCTTTGCGCTTCAACTATTCGAGCTCTCAAGTCCGGAAGTACAACTAATGCTGCTAAAATTTCTTGAATATTCTGAGGAGGTAATACTACTTCTAGCTTCATTCTTTCAAACTCCTTCAGCAATTCTTCTTGATTTGTTAAAAGAATTCCTAATCTTTCCTGATTTTTCATACTCAAAGCGTCAGCGACGACATTAGCTTTTCCCGGGTGATATTTGATCTCGCAATAATAATCTTTGACCAGCTCGAGCCATCTTCGTTGCCGCATATTTAAATCTTTTTGTTCGAAAAAGTACTTCAGACTCTTATGATCCGTGAAAATTTCGCATCTTGATCCGTATAAATAATGCCTCCAGATTTTCAATGCATGGACTACAGTTGCGAGTTCCAAGTCATGTGTAGGATAGTTATGTTCATGAAGCTTCAATTGCCGCGAAGCATACGCGATGACTTTTCCTTCTTGCATTAGAACGCATCCTATCCCGTTTCTAGACGCATCGGTGTATATGGTATATTCCTTCTCCGGATCAGGTATTGTCAAGACAGGAGCAGTGATCAATCTTTTCTTGAAATTTCACCCCTTTCTTCAACAATTGTGTCATTGGCTTAGCAACTTTAGAAAATCCTTCAATAAATCTCCTGTAATACCCAGCTAAGCCTAGAAAACTACGAATCTCATTTGGAGTCGTAGGTGATTTCCATTCCTGTACCGCTTGGACCTTTGCAGGATCAACTTTTATTCCTTCAGCCGAAAATATATGCCCCAGAAAATTCACTTCTTTCAGCCAAAAGTCACACTTGCTAAACTTAGCGTATAGTCTTTGTGTTCTCAACTTTTCCAACACAATTCGCAAGTGCACTTCATGTTCTTCTTCACTCTCAGAATATATCAGAATATCATCGATAAACATTAACACAAATTTATCGAGACATTCATGGAACACACGGTTCATAAGGTCCATAAACACAGCTGGAGCATTGGTTAGCCCAAACGGCATCACTACAAATTCGTAGTGTCCATATCGAGTCCTAAAAGCGGTTTTAGGTATATCTTCGGGTTTGGTCTTCACTTGATGATAACTCGATCTTAGATCAATCTTAGAGAATACCCTTGCTCCTTTTAATTGGTCAAACAAATCATCGATCCTTGATAATGGGTATTTGTTCTTTAATGTCACCTTATTCAGCTCTCGATAATCAATACACATCCTTAAGGTGCCATCCTTCTTTTTGACAAATAACATCGGTGATCCCCAAGGCGACGCACTTGGTCGGATGAATCCCAAGTCCAAAAGTTCTTGTAATTGGACCTTCAACTCTTGTAGCTCCTTCGGAGCCATCCGATACGTTGCTTTAGAAATTGGTGCTGACCCTGGTTCCAAATCGATAACAAAATCTAATTGTCGATCCGGCGGTACACCTGGTAACTTTTTGGGAATACGTCTGGATATTCTCGAACAATTGGCACGTCGTCAATCTTTCTGTCTTTCTTGCTTTCCTTGCTCAGACATACAAGGTAAGCATGATTTTCATTATATCTTAACAATCTATCTGCCTGCAAAGCTGAAATCACTAGCACCCGTCTTTTTTTCTTTCATCAATCCCGTAAAAGCAAGTGGGTTCTTTTCCTGGTGGTTGAAACGTGATCTCCCGTTGTTCACAACGAATTGTTACGAAATTCTTTGTCAACCAATCCATGCCTAGAATAATATCTACATCCCACATGCATAGGAGACGTAATGATTCAGCTCTTAACTGAAGTGATCCTAACTCGAACTCTAAGTTAGGACATACTTTATCAACTACTATTGCCCCACCTACTGGAGTAATCACTTTGAAACCTATTTTAAATTGTTCTACGGGGAATTCAAGATTGTCTACACATGCGGTAGAAATAAAAGAATGTGAAGCTCCCGTATAAACAAAACTATAATAGGTACACCTTTTAACTGGGCCATACTTGTCAAATTACCCGAGCTCTTCTCCGGTTGTTTCTGCTTAAGCGCATACGCTTTCTGATGTTAAGGTTGAAGTTGAAGAGATTGGGGCTGCGTATGTTGAGTAGAAGTTTCTGGATTTGAGATCACTTGTGGAGGAGGAAGTTGACAACGTGGCTGTTGTGGATAGCCAGTCATTGCTTTTACTGTTTGGACTGGTCGGAACAACTTTACTCTCTCTCCTCTCCCAATCGCATTCTGTCTATACGGACAAGCAGAGGCGAAATGATCGAACTGTCCGCACGTGTAACAGGTGTTGCTTCCGCTTCTACATATGACAAAGTGTGGGCGGTTGCATTGAGGACACATGGGCGGCCTCATCTGGTTCGGAGGAAGGAATGTTGGTCCAGGTACCGATGGTCGAAATGATCTCGATGCCGTAGGTCCTTGCTTCTGAAAAGGCTTCTTGTTTGGAAATCCTTTGGTTTCCCACTTTCTTTTTCCTTTATACCTTTGTTCCATTTGAGAAGGTTTCATGAAACTAGACTTTGGGGTACACTGCATTCGATTCGACCATAGTCTTCTCGATCGTATTTCCATCTCCATGTCTAGCGCGATTAAGGTTTTCAAAGATAGGATATAGGTGGTCGAGCAAATTTAATGATCCAATTTCGTGTCGCAGGCGGAACGGAACATCTCGACATCTTCTCGTCGGTTTCCACTTTATACTGTGCATATCGGGATAACGTGCAAAATTCTCGATCATATTCCGCCACGCTCTTGCTTCCTTGCTTTAAGTTCATGAACTCGATTTCTTTCTATTTTCGATAACTTCGCGGAATAAATTTGGCATACAGTTCTTCCTTGAATTGATCCCATGTGAAGTTTGCCAATTATTCTGGGGTGAGGGTTTTCGTCGACCTCCCACCGTAAACCATGGTCCTTTCATCAGAAGATTTATACACAGCAAACATTCCTGATCGTTACATTCCAAAAACTTAAATATCCGTTTCTCAGACGCACTCCATTCTTCGGCTTGAGGACTACCACCGTGAAATTGGGTTGATTTTGGCGAAGAAAAAGTTCTGCTATTTTTCGGTTTAGGGGAGAAGGTTCACGGTCGGGAAAATTCTGAGGAGTGGCTTCACTTCCTCTTTCTTCCAAGTTTGGGTTTCTTCTTCTAGGGGGCATACTGATACAAAAGAAGAATATTATTTCCACAACAATTGATAAGATATCAAAACAAAGGAAAGAGATTCCAAATTATAACAAAATGCAATCATCACAAAAATTTAAAGACAAAATTATTTAATCACAACAAGGATAACAAACATTTTATAATTTACAGGAAAATTACCTCATTGAGGACTTTTTACAAAACAGGTTAGCTTCATTGTTATTGGCTGGTAGTTCCGCCTAACTTTCCTATCTAACTATCCTAACTAGTTTAAACTCATTTCACCTAACCATCTATGTCTTCTTCAGGGTCCTCTTCTGGATCATCTTCCTCTTCTTCGGGAGCATAAGAGTGGTCAGCAGACGAGCAAGCGGGCTCCCCCGGTAAAAGAAGGGATGGATCAGACAAAGACGGCATTTCATTATTAGATAAAGGCCGTAAACTAGAAGTACCAGTGGATGGTTGCTATTCAAATTCATAAATTACATCAGCAGAAGTCAAGGCTAATGTAATTTCTGAAAGATGAGATAAAGGAGGTGAAGGGGTCTTTAATGCAAAAGGTTGGTCATATAGATCCAAATCAATTGAAGTCCACTGAGACTCAATTGGAAAAAGGATATCATCATCATAATAGAACTCATATGTAGGATTAGATACAACAATTTCTTGAGATTCAGGTTCAATTTCCTTACTTTTTGGATCTAGAATATCAGATAAAATTTGATGGACTGATGGGATGAACTGATCAAAAGGACGGTATGGTGCGAATGGAGGATCTCCTACCGTCCTATACTGACTTTTGATAAGATTTACAAATTGATCGAGGTTACTAGTAATTCTGCACTCCATATCGGGATGTACATAATCCAGAGCAATTTCAGATGCTCATCCCCGCCAGGAAGGAGGTAAAGCTTGTACTATTTGGAGCAGCCCGTCTAACTCAGTCACTCCACACC